>PVIA01003109.1:0-181185 GCA_004024845.1 Tonatia bakeri
AAAAAAAAAAAAAAAAGCCCTGGCTGGCGTAGCTCAGTGGATTGAGCGCGGGCTACGAACCAGGCATCGCAGGTTCGATTCCCAGTCAGGGCACATGCCTAGGTTGCAGGCCATGTCCCCCAGCAACCGCACATTGATGTTTCTCTCTCTCTCTCTCTCTCCCTCTCCCTTCCCTCTCTAAAAATAAATAAATAAAATCTTTAAAAAAAAAAAAAAAAAGAAAATAGAGACAGCTCTAAGACCGGCACATCTCCAACTGCTTCTCCCCGCTGTCATCCTTGACCGGCAAACCCATACTACTTACCTGTTTGAACTGTCTTCCTGCTGGTGAGCGCTGGGAATGAGACCCCCCAGTTAGAGCCCTAACGGACCCCCGGACCTACCTCCAAAGGAGGCATCAGGCACAGCATTCCTTGGGGACTTCCTGGTCACTGCTACCGCACTACCTCAGCCAAGAGTAAAGTCAGTGGTTATTTGAAAGGATTTTATTATTTTTTCTTTTGATCCTCCCCCAAGGACATTTTTTCATTGCTTTCACAGAGACAGCAAGGAAGACAGAAAAACCTCAATGCAAGAAAAGCATCATTTGGTTGCCTGCTGTACACATCCCGACTAGGAATTGAACCCACAATCCAGGCGTATGCCCTCAGCAGGAATCGAATGCACAACCTTTAGCTTATGGGATGATGCCCCAACGCACGGAGACACACCAGCCAGGGCACAAAAGGAATGTTTAAAGGACCTCTGTAGTCAGATGCCATTCTAGTTTCACCTCAGGGACTCTGGGGTCACCTCCATCATGCCTGAGGACCCTGGCCCAGGGGGCCCTGTGTGGCTGAGACTCCATCCTGAGAGGGCTTCCTGGCACCTTGAAGTTGGTTCCTTCCTGGTTCTTGCAAAGGAACCCCTTCATCTTGCACTTCTGCCTTTGGTTTGCTTCCTCCTGGTCAGTAACGTCTTCCAGCGAGGAAATGAAACCGCTCGGCCCAGGACTGTACCAGTGCTCCCCCTCCACCGCCACCCCACCCCCCCGCCAGGATCCAGTCAGTCCTCCCCCACCACGCCCACCGCAGGCCCGACGCCCTGCGCTGGTTGCACGCTCTTGAAAGCTCCAGACTCCCCTTCCTGACTTACTTTCTCTTGCTCCTTCTGCTAAAACCGAATGTGCTAATTTTAATACTCTGCCTCAAAACTTGTTTCCCTCTGAATCAATCTCTACGCCAGACAACCCAACTCACCAGAGACTAGGCCTTTGCTCTTTGCCCAATTTTGCCATGTATTCTGGGCACTTTTCCCCCGAGACCCCACCCACTCACCCAGTGTTTCTATGTGACCTTGGATGATAGCCCAGCATGTGGGCACTTTTCTCGACCAATCGGTGAGAAGCTGTTTTTTTTTTGTTTGTTTGTTTTAGTGACCATCACCTCCAGTGCAAGCTGATTTGTTGAAGTTGTTTTTATCTATGTCTATGCGTGGAGCAGCTGCATGATGACACTGATCACAGACTCACTCCAGGTTCCCGCGACCTCATCAGTCACCACTGGGCAAGTGACAAAGGACTCACGGCTCAGGAGTGTGTTCAGTTCAGTGTGTGATCAGCTAAGCCGATGTGCTCCAAGGCTTAGAAATGGGACATATGGTATATGAACTCCTACATGGCCCACTGTCCACTTTTGGGACACTCCTCAGTGTGTCCCAAAGGGCATGGTGTCAGTGAGATTAGATCTGTCCCTGGAGACCAGTAAGAGGATAGCCTGGCCCCAGAGCACCCCAGCTCACCACAAGAAGATGGGACATTTGGGCCTGTCCAATGGAAATCATCCTGTAACTGAAAAGTGCCTCTCAGACCGGCCCCCAGACCCATGACCTTCAACACGCAGTGTGTCTGCCACAGGCAAGGGGTGCCACTGAGACATTGTCACATTTAAAACGTGTTCTCTGAAATGTTCATCGTTCCCTAGCTCCTATCACAATGTACTTTTTGTTTACATCATTGCCTAACTCACTCCTTAAATTGTAAGCTCCATGAAACAATACCCAAGTGTGTGTGGAATGAATGAATGAATGAAGTTCCAACTGCAAAGTCAATGGGCCTCATGTGTCAACGTGTCTCCACACAACTGACCAGAGAAAGGCCGAGTAAGCTGTCCCTGTGCCGGAGGCAGGGTCATGGGCAGAGGTCACCTCAGGTTTCGCCCACTCCCCCGTGCACAGGGCCACCTCAACCTGACACCATTCTTCTGAATGTGGCCGGTTCCCAAACGCAGTGCGAGGGAAGTGCGGCTTTTACCACACATTCCTCCTACGTAGGTGGAGAGGAAACCAGGGACTGGAAGTTTACAAGTTTTGTGATTCCTCTGTCATACATTGTATGTGCATTACGGGTTTAGGGGGAGCTTTCTATTTCCTTTCACAAACACCTTTCCATGCACGAAACCCATAGAGGAAAAGAATGAAGTTCACATGGAGCCAAGGCAAAGTGGAAGCCATCATCTTGGACAATCGGGACCCCACCTGACATCCTAGATGACACTGGACTCGCACCTGTGCCCCCACGGGCTTTAGAACATGAGCTCCACGTAGGATGCTTTTGTTGTCGACACAGAGCTTCAGCAGTTAGGAAATATGCCAATAGTATTCAGAGAGCACCTCCCTGGTTCTAATTTAAATGTGAAAGTATCACTTCCTTCATAAACCTGCCTCAGGACCACATAGTAAGTGGTAAAGGGTTTTAACTGCCTTCAGAAAAACAGCTGGAAATGTTACCTGACCGCTGTTGGTCAAAACCCTATAGGGCTTTTACTTCAATCCAGGGCAGCCACCCCAAATGTGCCTGTCTGCCTTCTTGTCTTATTAGAAAACAGTACTAGAAGTCCCAGCCACAACAATCAGACGAGAAAAAGAAATAAAAGGCATCCAATGACAAACGAAGAAGTAAAATCGTCATTATTTGCAGGTGACATAAGAGAACTCTAAGTATTCCATCACCAAACTATTAGAAGTGATAAATTCAGTAAAGTAATAAAATACCAAAAACAAAAAAAAAAATCCCAATATCAGAGGCATTTCTGTACACCAATAGTAAACTATCATAAAGGGGACCTGAGAAAAGAATACCATTTTCGACTGAATTAAAAAAAAATACTCAGCAATAAATGTAACCAATGATGTGAAAAGCCTGCGGTCGGAAAATAGAGACACTGAAAAACGAAGCAGCACGTGCCACGCCCATGGACAGGAAGAATGAGCATCATTAAAAATGTCCACACTGCCCAAAGCATTCTAGAGATTAAACCAATCCCTACCTAGATATCAATAGTGTATTTTATAGAACTAGAACAAATATTACAAAATTTACATGGGACCGAAGAAGACCTGGAACAGCCACAGCTATCTTGAGAACAAAGCAACAGGAATGACAGTACCTGACCTGAAACTACTACACGGCCATGGTGATCAAAACAGCATGGTAGAAACACAAAAAAGACATATACAAGGGGTGACCTAACCACCCCCCCCCCCGATTTATCTTCAGGAGAGTGGGCCTCTTGTAGTCCAGGCGTCCCTCCTCTAGTGAGTGTCCTAGGAACCCATATAATCATGGTGCCAGCTGGCATTGTGGTGAAAGGCTGTATTTGGCTCTGGTAGATCTTTTTTGAAGATCTTTCAGTGTGTCTGCCCATTTCATGATGGGTTATTTACGAGTGTGCCTGCGCACACCACATGAATGTTCAGGAGTTTTTGAGCAAAAAAGGCATGATCCCTGTGCCCCATCCTCCCTTTCCCTAAAAGATTTTGCTCATGTGGAAGAGGTGAAACAAAAAGAGAAGTACTTAAAGGCATCATCTGTTTTCAGCAGGGGGAAAAAGTCTCGGTGCACTTCATGAATTCGAGAGAACTCTGAAGGTGACTGAACTTTTAAGCATGCAAGTACACAATCTCTTATAAATAAATTCCAGTTTTTGTGAGGAGGGGCGTTCCCCCTTGTAGGTCAATGGAACAGAATAGAGACCCCAGAAAGAAACCCACACCATTACGGTCACTTAGTATTTGCCAAAGGAGGCAAAAATATACACTGGGGAAAAAAGTCTCTTCCATAAATGGTGTTGGGAAAATTGGACAGATAACACGGAAGAAACTGAACCGAGATCACTTTCTTACACCACACACAAGAATAAACTCATAACGGGTTACACACTTAACTGTTAGTTGGACATCGGACATCGAGCTATAAAGTGTCTGCACAGAAATGGCAACCAGCAACAAAATGAAAACACAACCCACGGAATGGGAGAACACATTTGCCAAGACATCTGATGAGGGGTTAGCATCCAGAATTTATCAAGTGCTCATAAAACTCAACACTCCCCCCACCCCATTAAAACCTGGGCAGAGACCTGAACAGACACTTCTCCAAAGAGGAGGTACGCATGGCCCACAGACCTACAAGAAGATGCTCCATGTCACCAATCAAAGAGATGCAAATTACAACACCGAGGTATCACCTCCCACCTCTCAGAATGGCAACCATCAATAGTAAGTCCACAAACAAGTGCTGGCGAGAATGTGGAGAAAGGGGACCCTAGTGCACTGTTGGTGGGAATGCAGACTGGTGCCGCCACTGTGGAGAACAGTACGGAGGGTACTCAAAAAATTACAAATAGAACTGCCTTTTGACCCAGCGATTCCACTTCTGGAAATATACCCAAAGAAACCTGAAACACTAATTCTGAAGACTAGAAGCACCCCTATGCTCATTGCAGAGTCACCTACCTTTTGCAACAGCATGGGTGGAGTTAGAGGGTATTATGCTCAGTGAAACAATCCAACTACACAGGAAAACAAGTACCCTATGATCTTCCCTCACATGTGAATCTAATGGACGAAATAAAACAAACACACAGACACGAACAGACTGACAGCTGGTAAGAGAGGAGGAAGGTTGTGGGGCTCGGTGAAAAAAAGGGAAGGGCTTAAGCAAAATAAACCAAACCGAAACCTCATAGATGCAAAGTACAGTGATAAGCAGAGGGAAGAGGGGGTGGGAGAGGTAGAAAAGAGGAGGAAGGCTGGACTCGGGGTGGGGATCACACAATACAGTGTACAGATGATGCATTGCCTAGAATTGTACTCCTGGAACCTATATAATTTAATAACCAATGTATCCCTATTAAATTCAATTAAAAATAAGAAAATACAACAACAAAAAAACCCCTGCTCTGGTAACAAAAGTTAAAGGAACTGTATTGTGGATGTTTAAGGGGGAAAAATGACGTAGAAGTTCAGCTCTCCAAAGTGAAGCACTGTGCCCTGGCCGCAGTATTTACATAAATCCATACAGAAAAACCTAGAGACGTGGGCCTCGGCCTGAGAAAACAAGGTGGTCTGGGTGACACAATGGTTTCACATTCGTGGTCAGGCCTATTCACCAACGATGTTGCCCTCTTGTGGGCCCGAGCACTCTGGCCCCTGGCCCTTGTGGCACTCCCTCGCCACCCTTCCCCAAGTGGCTATGGGAAGAGTTGTCCTGAGTACCCGAGTGGCCCAGGGGTGACTCTGGGTGCCGTCCTCCAGGCACTTAGCTCCTTCGTGGATGGGGAACACCCGCCCTTGTACAGCTGGCCTCTGGGCCAGGAGCGCCTTGGCCACCTGCATTTCCACAGAACCGTGGGGGCTGTCCCTGGGTCCTGGTCTTATCTTCCTGAGATGCTCCACCTCCCTGTCCCCCCAAACTATGTATTGCAGAAACTTGGCTTTTGATTTCCTGCCACCGTCCATACCCAGGAAGTGACTCTGAACGGTGCTCACGCGCCTGCTGTCCACAAGGATCCTTCTGGGCTGAAGTCCTGGCTCTGGAGCACCCAGGGCATCAAAAGACAAAGCCAGAGCTGGCTGGTCCTCCCCTCTGGAGGGAGACCCCGCTATAGTCACAGCTGTTATCCATCTCTCTTGCCTCGGGCCTGCCTTCAAGGATGCCCCAGGAAAGGCCTGGGTCTGCACTGGGACCAGGAGACCCTCGCTTAAGACTGAGGGGGATCTGTCTCCTCCTGTGCTGCCTCTGAGCCGCGTCCTGCCCTCCTTCCCGGCCCTGGCCTGAACTATCGCCTTCACGGCTGCCTCGCTCTGATCCACCAAGGTGCTGGTATAGTTGAACAACTTGTTCTGGGAGGTGAGTTGTCGGACCAGGTCTTTGTTACCTAGCAACCGCGCGTGCTCGAGCTCCAGAGTCTGGAGCCTGGTCTGGTATCGTTTGTAAAAGGTTTTCTGCTCCCTGAGCCAGGTGTTAGCTTCGTACTTCTTCATGGACTCCAGAAAATTGAGTTTCTTTTTCAGCAGGTTCTCCTCTTTCCAGTTGAAGGACAGAACCGAGGAGGACCTTTCTCTCCCCACGAATTTCCTGATCTCCACAAAGCTGGGACAAGGCCTGCTTCCCAGACTGCCATCGCCATCCAGCACGTGCTGGTTGTCACTCAGCTGGTGGCTCCTCCATGGGACAGCCAGTGGGGCCTGGGCATCTGACATTTCCTCGCCTGCCCAGGGAGCCAGTGGCCAACGCTGATGGCAGACTTGGGAGGGTGGTGGGTGTCATGTGGGCACTATGCCCACGGGGTTCTATTCCGGTTCCTGTTTGTGAGGGATTCCCCGGGTCATCAGGTTCTTTGCCCATCTGTCCCTGGGCACCAAACTCAAGAACTGTCGCCCTACCTGGATGTTAGACCTTCTCTAGATGGATGCAGACAGGGTGACACGGTGTGGGCCCAGAGCCCCCAGATGGCACTGGTGTCAGCCAGTACACGCCCTACCTCCTAGCCCTGGCTCCATCACCCCTCTAGCCACAGTCCCACTTACACAGCACCCTGAAATAAGCCATGGCCTTTATCCTACCAGGAAGTTAGGGTAACCATACCGCTTTGAAAACAAAGACTGCTACTTCTTAGGGTTTATTTTTTTTCAACTGGTCTTTTAGGAACTCTCCTCTTCTTCTCCTTAGGGTCCTTTGATCTCTGCCATGTTGAGTATGCAAGTGATTCATGCCCTTGATCTTCCTCCCACCCCTGCCTCTCAGTTCCTCCTCCACTCTCCTCAAGACCAATGGAACCCAACCTGTTGTATCTGAACACTCCACCCCTGAAAGACCATGGGTTGTCCTTCAGCCCACCACACCTCTTTGCTGCCTTAGCCCCCCCATGTTTGTCCTCCTCCAACAGTTAGTGCTTTGCACAGCCCTGCTATGCAGATCACAAAGCTCTGAGAGCTTCTTCACATAGTGGGACATCATGATTGGCTTACATTTCGGGAAAAGGTGGAATTCGATCTTTTTAAAAGGATTTTATTTATTTTTAGACAGGAAGGAAGAAAGAGAATAAGAGAAACATCAGTGCAGGCTGCCTGCACACCTGAGAAACCTGGCCTGCAAGACTGGCCCTGACTGAGAATTGAACCTACAACCCTTTGCTTCGTGGGCCCGCACTCAATCCACTGAGCTACACCAGCCGGGGGCAAAAGGTGCTATTATTTTTAATAGTAAAATTAAATGCCATACAAGCAATTTCTTAGTTAGAAAGTCAGCAAGATTATAGGAGACTTGAACAATACCATCAACCACCTTGACTGAAGTGATGTTTCTAGAACACTGCATACAATAGCAGAAGAATGCACAGGATTTCAAATGCACACAAGATGTCTATAAGGATAAAGCACATTCAGGGCAAGTAAACAAGTATCAACATTCTAAAAAGCAACTACAGAATACTGACATCAGTAAAATACATGGTGGACTACTAAGTCTGAACTGTTGTTCTCCTACAGAGATATTAGAAAAAACCAGAAACCAGCTAAAACAAACTTGTCGGAACTCTGAAACACAGACCATAGTCTATAGCAACCAAGCTGACGACCAAGAAAACATACCATACGCGGAACAGCAGGAAGTCTGATGGCTTTTTCTACTCCCCCGGCTCATCACCTCCCTGCCCCGGGGTGGCCTTGGTATGACAAAACTGATAGCTCAGATCCCAATTCCCTCCCTCCAGCCAGGAGGAGGAAAGCAGACCTTACTGAAACGTCACGGCCGATCCGGGGCTGCCTGAAGGACTGGCCTGTCTTACCAAACTTAATCTCAGATGTGGGAACGCAGCTGCCACTGGGGCCATTGGCTGCAGATGTGCACAAACCTGGGGCAAGAGATTACGGGTGGAGACATACACTTCCAACCACCTAGAGCCCCAAGAATAACTTATGTAAAATGAAGACATACGAAAGAAGCTGTGTGTTCTACAAGGGCGCCAAGAAAGTCACCTGGGCACAAGCAGGACACATGCCCTGAGAGGACCGCAGGCTTCACCTCCCTGGCCCCTGTGTTCAGAGCTGGCCCAGCTCATCAGAGATGGACTGAGATGGCCCAGAGACACTCTAAAACACTGGGAGGCCTGGCTGTTCTTTCAATGTTAATTTTCAATAAAAAAATCACACAGCATATAAAAGAACAGGGAAACACAGTCAGTTCAAAGGAAGAAATGCAAATGGAAGAAAATGTCTCTGAGGAAGCACAGATACTGGACGTCCTCAATAAAGGAACTCTCTCAATGAAGACTTTAAAGGAACTATCTTACACAGGCTCAAATGGCTAAAGGGAAACACAGACACAAAAACTACAAATGAGGAAAATTACAAATGAACAAAGGGAGAATCTCAACAAAGAGACAGAATTTATGGTAAGGGAGCAAACAAATCCTGGAACTGAGAAACACAGTATCTGAATTGATAATTTCACTAGAGGAGTTTAATAGCTGATTTGATTTATCAGGAGAAAGAGTCAGCAAACCTGAAGACAGGACAATTAAACTGATCAAGTCTGCAGACCACAATAAAGTCTGGAGAAAAGTAACAGAGCTCATAAGACTAGTAACCTATTATCAGATAAATTAATATAGATATTAGGGGGTTCCTAAATGGAGAAGGGAGAGTTCATTTTAAGAAATAACAGCTCAAAACTAGACCATCTGGATAAAAGACAAGAATCTAGAAATTCAAGGACTACAACGAACTCTAAGTAGAGTAAGTTCAAAAAAGAGTGATGTCAAGACACATTATCATCTGTCAGAAGGCCCAGACAGTAAATTTTAAAGAAAACAAGAGAAACAACTCGTGTGCATGGGATCCTCAATACGATCGTCCTGATGGCCAACAGAAGTCCTGATAGCCAAAACTGGGAAAACAAAGTTGAAAGTCAGAAGAAAGGAAAAGAAATAATAAAGATCGGAGCAGAAATAAATGCAATAGACACTAAGAAAATTAGAAAAGATAAATGAAACTAAGAGCTGCTTCTGTGAAAAGATAAACATAGCTGATAAATTGAGCCAGACTCATCAAGAGAATCAGAGAGCCCAAATAAATGTAACTGAAACAAAAGAGAAGTGACAACCAGTTACTAGTAAGACACTGAGTCAGTAATCAGAAGTTCCCAACAACAAAAAGGCCCAGGATCAGTCAGCTTTATAGGTGAATTCTACCAAGCCTTTAAAGAAGAATTAATACCTACTCTTCTGAAACGGTTTCAAAAATTAAAAGAAGAAGAAATGCATCTAAACTCTATGAGGCCAGGATTATCCTAATACTAAAACTAGACAAAGACACTAGAAAAAAAATTTACATGCCAGTGTTTCTTATGAATCTATATGGAAGAATTATAAAATTATTAGCCAAGCAAATCAACAATGCATTCAAAGAACATGCATCATGAGCAGTGGGAATCTATTAACAAAACGAAATATAAAAAGTATCATCTGAAAAGATGCAGAAAAGGCTTTTTTCATACTTCAGTATTTCCCAAATGGCCTCAAACCCAGCAAAAGTGGCAGCGGATTACAGCTCCCATTGCTGCCCTTTCCAAGCCTGCCAGCCAGCCTCTGTCCACACTGCACTTTCTCCCAAGTGGCTCCAGGCCTGGTGTACCTAGCAGCCAGGCACGGCCCACACTTCAGTCCCTCCCAAAAGGCTCCACACCTGACAACTGTGAGGCAGCCTTGGCTGACAACAGTGCCCAAGAAGATGACTCCCAGTCCACAGGGCATCCTGCACACAGCAGCTCATCCACATCAGTTGTAGCCTGTCCTCACAGTGGGTCGGCCTGAGTGACAACCCACCCATCAATGTGCCTGTGGCAACTATGGCCCAGTTACAGTGGAGGGACAGCACAACCCACACATGAAACACACCTGTAGTGAGGGCTCTGCTGACCATCGTACCTATAGACACACCTTCTACACGAGGCTCCCCTTTCAAGACTGGAAATCAAAGCAGATCCACTTAATGCACAGATAGAAACTACCGAGAGACAGCAAAAATGAGGATACAAAGGAGTATGTTGCAAACGAAAGAAGAAATCCCCAGAAAATGAACCACGGAACATGGAGACAAGCAGTATACAACACAGCCCATGGAACAGAAAGCAATGCAGCGAAGGCCTGGGCGGTAGGGGCTGGGTGGAAGAGGCTACAGGGTGAGAAATGGGGTCACCTGTAATAGTGTCAATAATTTCAAAGAAAGAAAAATAGCAGACTCGGGTGGAGGGGAGTGAGTGGGAGAATAGATAAAGCAAGTTTGCGGAGGGTCAGTGGATGTTAGGAACAGGTATTTGTTCGTTATTCTATTTGTTCTATTTTTGTGTGTGTATAAAATTTCCCATGATAAAATTTAAGCAAACAAACAAAAAAAAACATTCAAAACAATGGTTTTAAAGGTGCTCAACCAACTTGACAGATGAATAAACTCTGTTGAGTACTTGAACTAACATACAAAAGTATTAAAAAAACCCCAGAACTAATGAGTAACTGGAATGAAAAGCACCAGGGGAATGAGCAGCAGATTAGATGCTGTGGAAGAGTGAGTCAGTGACGTGGAAGACAAGGTAGTGGAAATCATCCAAAGAGAACAGCACAAAACATCAAAACAGACTTCACAACAATGAGGACAGTTTGAGGGATCTCTGGGAATCAGCAGGAAACATACCAATGTTTGTATCATTGGGGTTCCTGAAGGAGACGAGAGACGGAAATGGACTGATGACATAGTGGCTGAAAACTTGCTTAACCCGGCAAAGGAAACAGTCGTCCAAGTCCACAGACCACAGCGCCAACACGAAACCAAATGGCCCATCCCAGGACAAAAATGCCAAAAGGTCAAGACAAAGAATCTTGAAAGCACTGAGAGGAAAACAGCTAGTTATATAAAGGATTCCCACCGATGGCACAATCTGAGTTTTCAGCAGAAATGGTGCAGGCCCTGAGGGACAGGCAGGGTATATGTTCCAAACAAGGAAAAGAACACTACAACCGAAAACACACTACTCAGCACGGTGACCATTCAGAATGGGATGGGGGATAGTTTCCCAGACAAGAATATTGTCGACAGTATTATATAATGGAAAATTGTCGACAGTATTACATAACAATGTATGATGTTAAGGGGGTACTAGATTTTTTCAGGGGACCACTTCCTAAGTTATACAAATGTCTAACCACCATGCAGTACACCTGTAACTAATGTGCTATTATTGAGTGTCAACTGTAATTGAATTTTTTCGAGAAATAAATCTATAAAGTTTCTTAAACAAGCAAAAGCTAAATGATTTTATCACCACTAAATGGGCACTACAAGGAATGTTAAATGGACATTTTTTAAGCAGAAAAATGGCCAAAAATAACAATAATAAAATATAAGGGAGAAAACAGTCTCATTGATAAAGGCAAAGATTTAGTAGCTAATTAACTTATAAAGCCAGCATAAAAGATAGAATGTGGAAGTTGTTAGCCCAAGTGCAAATGCAATAATAAACTGAAGAAAATACACACAATGTAAAATATGGTGTCAAAACCGAAAATGTGGATGGAAACTAAAAATATGGTGCTTTTAAAATGGTGGTCGCTAACAAGTGACAACCAACCTTAAATGGGCTGCTACAAACAGCTTGTTATGTGTGAATCTTATTGTAACTACAAACCAGAATCCTGTAAAAGATATAAAAAAAGAGAGAAAGGTATTCAAACTAATAGCTATCAAAGTCATCAAAAAGCAAGATGAGAGCAAGAGGAGAAAATAGAAGCAGAGACCCACGTAAACAATGATCAATCAATCATTACAATGACAGTAAGGACACATGCGCTGACCCTTTAACTGAATGCACTAAATGCTCCAACCACAGACACGGTCACGGAAACGGATAAGCCACACGTGTACGTTGCTGCTTACAGGAGGCTCACTCAAGCCTGAAAGACGCACAAAAGAATGAGATGAAAAAGTTACTGCCCAAATATAAATGGAAAGAAAGCAGGAGCAGCAATACTTTTATCAGAAAAAAGCTGACTTTAGAATAAGGCTTCAATAAGAGATGCGAGTGCCTTCCATAATGACAAACTGATCAATCAAACACGCGGATGTTACTCTTGCAAACCCAATGCAGGAATGCCTAAACACAGAAGGCACAGACTATCAAATGTAAGGAGAGAGGGTAGTAATATAGTGATGGGGGGAAGATGAATACATCACTCACATCGACAGATATCAAATCAGACCACAAATCACAGGGAAATGAGGGCCTTTACTAACACATTAGACCAGACCAACATCCTCCCCCGAACAGTGGGACACACCTTTGTTTTCATGCCCACATGAACATTTTCCAAGACATAGTAGTTTTTAGGCCACAAAACAAGTTTCAATAATCCAAGAAGTTTCAAAACATTATCAAGAATGTTCTCCAATCATGTTAGAAAACTCGGAATCCACTATGACAAGAAAATGGGGAAAAAACATGTCGACACTAAACAGCTTCAAGTTTTTGCACAAACAAAATCATCAATGAAACAAAAATGCAACCTACCGAATGGGAGGAGGCATTTTCACATGACACATCTAATAAAGGGTAATATCCCAAATATCTAGAGTTCATACCATTCAACAACAACCCCCCCCCCAGATTTTAAAGGGGGCAGAGAACCTCAACAGACATTTCTCCAAAGAACACAGAGAGAGGACTGAGGAACACATGAACCAGGATCAGTATAATGAATAATCAGGGAAATGTAAGTCAAAAACACAGTAAGATACCACCTGTCAGAAATACCATCAGTAAACCAGCCAGCAAGTGCTGGCGAGGGTGTGCTGAATGGGGGCCCCTCGAGCACTGTCACTGGAAGGCAGACGGGGGCAGCCACTGTGGGACAAAGTAAGGGGTTTCCTCAAAAAGCTAAACATGGAATTGCCTTTCAACCCAGCACTTTCACTTCCCCGTATTTATTCAGTAACACCCAAGACACTAATTAAAAAAGGTGCATACACCCTGATTTTGCTGTGGCATTATTTACAGTAACCAAGGCATGGAAGCAGACTGAGTGTCCATCCACAGACAAGCGTAGAGAAGAGGCGGTGCACATGTACATGGAATATTGCTCAGCCATAAAAATAAAATCTTGCCATTTGTGACAACATGGATGAACCTAGAGCTATCACGCTAAATGAAATAAATCAAATACAAATACCATGTGATTTCACTTATATGTGGAATCTAATTAAAACAAAATAAATGAAAGAAACAGAACAGAAACAAACTAGTAGACACAGAACAAACGGATGGCTGCCACACAATTAAGGGTCTGGGTGAGTTAAGATGCAGGGATTAAGGTGTACAAATGGCCAGTTACGAATACAGTCGTGGGGACGTCAAGTACAGCGTAGGGAGTCTAGTCAGTAACGTTGTAATAACTCTAAGGCACCAGCTGTGTAAGACTTAATGGGGTGGTTGCTTTGCAAGTTGTATAATTGCCTGATTACTGTGTTGTACACCTGAAAATAATATAATATTCTATGTCAACTGTGCTTCAAAAGTTAATTTAAAAAATGTTAACCCAACTTTGCAGACCTTGGATAAGCCCCATGTGATCTTGGAATATTCCTACATATGGCCCAATTTGCTTACTACAATTGTGATTATAACTTTTTGAATTTATGCTCACAAGGGGTATTGTATAGTTTTCTTTAAAATGTTTGGTCTCTTTTTCTGATCAGAACATTGCTGTCCATTAGTATAAGCTAGAAAGCATTCCTTTCTCCTCCATTTTCTAGACAATTGTAGAATTACTGTTATTTTATTTTATCTGAAATTATAAGGGCCTAGGGTTTCTTTGTGGGTAGGGTTTTTAGCTATAAGTTCAATTTATTCCATTAAAAAGTGTTATTCAGATAATTTAGTTCTTCATTGAATTGTGGTAGTTTGTGTCCTTAAGAAAAATTTCCATCTGATTTGCCAACCTTATAAGCATAAATATGGGCATGTATGCACAGAAAATTTTATAACTCCTTGCTACCGTAATAGCCACAGAATCTCAAGTAGTGTCCCTTCTCCCACTTGCAGATGTTGGAGTTGTGTCTACCTTTTTCTTCCCTTACCCAGTCCAGCTCTGAGTTTACCAGTACTACTCGTTTACCAATTGAAAGGTTTTCACTTCTACACATTTTTTCCTCTTTATACATTTATTAATTTACAATTTCTTTATTTTGCTAGTGTCTTTATTGTCCCCTTTCTTTTTCTTAATGGGAGGCTTTATTTGCTTTTTTGACATTTCTTCAGGTGAGAATACAGTTGACTCTTGAACAACTTTAGGGTGAGGGGCACCTGCCCCCCGCACAGCAGGGACCCTGTGCACTACTTCTGACCCCCCACAAAGTGGTACCCAGGTTTCTCCACCATGAAGTTTGGACCACTTAAAGCCTACTGATGTCCAACAGCCTTACCGATAACCTAAACTTTCTATGAACACATATTCTGCATGGCATGGGTCTTATATTTGGAGTAGAGAGCATGTTTTAACGAAAATACTTAGAGCACAGTACTGCATGCATTGACACCATGCGCCTGTCATTTCTTTATTGTCATAGGAGACAAAACACTGTAAGTTACGTGTATAAGTAAACCTAGACATCAAGACTGAAAGGATGATGTGGAAAAACTCCTATGTATTTACAAGCATCGTGACTGATCACAGAGAAGCAGCAGCAGGCTTGCTTTACAGTGGCCTGGTGACACAAACACAGTCGCTCCCAGTGGCCTGGCCTGCACACTGATGAATGAACCATTATGCAATTCTTAGGGCCCCCAGCGTCAGGCGTGTTTCTAATAGTGTCAGAAACACTGTTACAGTAGAAGAACACTCACCTGTGGTGACAGGCTAACAACACCCACTCTCCCCAATTACAAAAGAACTCTAATTCTATGAAGGGGAAGCTGTAAAGCAGCAAGAAAACTCACTCATTGTTAATGTTACACTGAACATCACTCACCTCATGCCTAGGTAAGCGGTCGCTCTGCTTGCACAGGAGGCTCACACGCGATGTTCCACATGGTGACTGCTTACGAATGACGGCGACACAACACGTCTCACACAGTTCTTGCCACAGCAGCTCTACTTCCACAGGCGTCGCGCACACACAACAGGTAAATTTGTTAACTATATGGCACGGTGATGACTTCCTCCTCGTTTTGTGGATGTGGACCATCATGAGGGTCTTTATTTTTTCTTATCTTCGTGTCAGGGAGGCAGGGGAGAGGGAGTAGGGGCTGGCCTCGCGGGCTCAGTGGAGGAGGTAGGTGGGGAGCCGAAGAGGCGGGGGAGGCAGGCACAGTCGGTGTAACTTCGCAGAAAGACATTTAATTTCCTTTTGACACTTTGCTCTTCCACATCTCTAACAATGTTGCCATTCAGTACCAATTCTTCTTCCACCATCTGCTGTTGGTACAGCGCCCATACCGTAGGAAATGTCCGAGTTCTCAAAGATCAGAAACAGTCTCCACTAACCAGAGCCCCTCCAAGCCCATGTGTGTCCTGGCATCGTCCTTCCACTGCTCCCTCCTCCTCATGCAGCCCTTATGCGGAAACTCTCATCACCATCAAGTCATCTATCTGTTAATTCCTCTGGTGCGGTACCCACTCGCTCTTGACTTTCTCTAAGATCCATGCCTTGAGACCCCTCACCCTCCACTCTGCTTTTACCATGTCTACAATCTTTCACTATATCTGCATGCAATGGGCCCTGGGGTTCCTGTGAAGTCACGCACAACATCTGGATGCAATTTATTCCGCAGGAACTATTTCAGGCGTCACGGCTTTCTCTAGAACAACGATGGCATCTTCCCTGGTGGCTGTCCTCCTTCCAGACCTGCGGGGCATTATCCCTTCTGGGGTTCTCAATCATGGTGTCACCAGTCCTTTCCACAGAGTGCTGTGCAAGATGAACCTCACAAGTCCTCAGGGCCCCCAATCCAGAGGCTGATTGGACACATCACGTCTGAGGGTGAGCAGACCACTTTCGTGCTTTCGGCATCGAACTCAGGCAGTTCTGGGTGGCCAGGGGCCCTGTCCAATATCAAAAGAACTTCAGAAGGCAGTCCCTCCCAGGCAGTATACTTCCAGACTTCAGGGACAAAGCCTTGATGGAACCAGTCCAAAAAGAGGGAGCTCACTATCCAAGTCCTCCTTCTTGCACAACCCCAAAACAGGCAGCTGGTGGTGACCACCCCTTCGAGACTTGGGGGCGAGCAGCTTTTGAGACAAGGGCAGTCCTGATCGCAAATCCACCTTCGCTGCCACAGAACAGCAGAGTCGCCCATCCCTTCTCCCCTCACACCCTGGCGCTCTCTCCTCTTCCTTGCTAACAACCTTCCTACTAACAACCATCCTTTCTGGCATTTTTCCACCTTCAGAATGGGGCGCTTCCACCTGCGTGTACAAGCCATTCCAGGAGTTACCCTTCATCCTCCAGTTTCCTCATGGTTTCCAGAGACTCGTCTGCTGCCTCTCATTCATCAGAAGCTGCTTCTGTCATTCTGCCATTTCTTTAAGCCAACGTCTTTCTCACATGATAAAATCAATCATCCTTCCCAGGCATTAGCTCTTCCCATTTCAGACCTTCTCCTCCCTTCTGCTGTAAGTTGCCATCCAAAGATTTCACTTCTGGGTCACAGTAGACGGAGTCTGTAGGTATGCCTTTCCCATAGCAATCCTGCACCCACACAAAAGCTGCACCTTCGAACCAAGATGAAATGGTATTCTGCAAAAATGCCAGGTTTTCATGTCTGCCACACAGCTGCTGCAATCACTTCACCTCTTTCCTGTTCTTGTCCATAATCCTTACACTGGATCCAATTACTCTGAAATGCAGGACGACCGCTGCTGCACACTTCAATCTTCAGGCCAGAGCAAGCAACTCAAAACATCTTCCCATCGTGTCACGACCTTCCTTCTCAGTTGGGGGGCACTTCCAGCATCGCCAGCGGCACTTCCTACGGGTCCCGTGGTGTCATTCAATGCTTACGGTATTGCACTGAACACAATGAAAAGAAATACACGAGAACCACAGAGATCACTGTTTGCTGTGACACACAGTTTCATAAAGAGACACACTCCTCACACAGGGTTGATGGGGGTTACACAAAAGCACCAAAGGGAGCTGGGGCATGATGGCCCAGGCAGAGCGGGCACGTGCACAGCTGTGACTTAACTCTGCGTCTCTGTACCTGTTCACATTTCTCTTGATGGTGAATGTCACTGTGTACAGGCTGTAAATGTCTGTGTGCGTAAGTTCTGATAAATCATGATAGTGTATAACATATTTATGTGTTTCATGATTGACTAGCATCTACACATATTCTGTGTGTTAATGACATTAGTAACTTTTAAGAGAAAATATTTCTGGGCTGCAGACTTCATCTTTAACTTTTTTCAGACTGTCACAAATCTCCACAAAATTTTACATTCTATTTATTGAAAACACCTACATGAAAGTACATACAGGCTGTTCAAACCTGTGTTGTTCATGAGTCAACTGTAAAGTCACTGGTTTGAGATCTTTCTTCTTTCCAAAATAGACACTTTAGTGCTATGATTTCCCCCCTAAATACAGCTTTACCAGTATCGCATGAATGTTGGTATGTTAGGCTTTCATGTTTATCAGTTCAAAATATTATTTTCCTTTTTTACGGGAGAAAGGACTTTATTTATCCTTATGATTACATTATTCCTATGTTTAAAAGTCTTTTCTTTGTAATTGAATTTATAGGGGTAACACTGGTTAATACAATCACACAGGTTTCCGGTGTACAACACATCATCTGGACACTGCACTGTGTGTTCACCACCCCAAGTCAAGCCTCCTTCCGTCACCTTCTGTCCCCCACCCCTACCCCCTGGTCATCACCACACTGCTGTCTGCGTCCATGAGGTTTTTTCTCTTAATCTTTCTTAACCTCTTCACCTTTTTCACCCAGGCCCACAATTTATTTTTATATCTTCCTTGATAATGAATAGGTTATAAGTGCTAATTCTGGTTTCCGAGTACTGAAGGGTTTTCCAGAGATGTGCCTGTTATGATTTCTAATTCCATCCCAGTGAGGAATCAGCACTGTTTACGACTCTCCCCGCATGTGAAGAACTTCAGAGATACAGAGAGCTGCAGTTCACTGTTCTGTGTTGTTACTATTTAAAAATAAAAAAACAAACTGGCAGAAAGAAAAAGAAATATGAACTGAAAAATAAATAACAGTTCTAATGAAACGGCATAATTTGGTTTAACTAGAATTATGTAACATCTAAGTGTTCTGGATTTCCTTATCATTTCCTCAATATTACTACTATTACTAATAACCCACTTTATAATCACTGGACTATTTCTGTCACTGCATCACCTGCCCCCAGGGTGCTGCAGGTGTTCAGGAGACCAAGCCCTTCAACTCCAGCTCACCGAGGCCACAGTGTGACAAACCTCTGCATGTCTGCAGATCCCCATCTGGTTGTGGAGATGGCACTGAGTAAAATTTGGCAGTGCTGACATGTGCAAGCATCAGAACAGGACAAACACTGATGCAAGAGCTCATTTTCAAGACTCATCACTGAGATTATTGGAGCAAAAAGCAATCAACACCAAACCCCCTCCCCAAAACAAAACAAAAAACATAAAGAAACCCAAACCCCCCGATATACACCTGCCCCAAGAAACTCCATCTGCCCATCACAAGCACTATCTTCTCCACATCAGAATAAAGTGTCATCACGAGCTTTCTGCTCATGGTGTCTCTAGTCTGTATTTTCACTGCATCTGCACTCACAGTTTACTTCTTTAATTTTCTGTCTCTGTTAATATGGAAAAACATTTGATTTTTCTACTTAGCAACAACAACCTATATTCCTATTTCCCAAAAAAATAGTAGCTAAACTCTCAATAAAGGAGTCCTGTTGGTGCTTTCCTGCCATGTGTTTATTCTCCATTTTCTCTCAGATTGCCTCAGACAAACCCAAAGCATCATAATTTACACTTAGGTCTCCGTTCCATCTGCTCCCTTGGACAACCTCTGCTGGTCCATTTTGTGAGCAAGTGATGAAGTCTGCTGCACACTGGGGCAGGCCTGGGGAAAACAACCTTGGATTTCCCTCCACGCAGAGGGCATACTCCGAACACATGGACCTAAAATAACCGGGAAGTGCTGTGAGCACAAAGAATCGAACCTGCCACGTTTACCAGGGATGCCTGACCTGTGGGTCCACACGGCAGAGTCGGGTAAGTCACGTCTGACGTGGAAACGTGAGTCAGTGCGACCGCAACCAAATGTACACAAACCACAATGGCCACCAGATGCTCTTGTTTCTGTGTTAAGTACACATACACACATACACACACACACACACACACACGCACACGCACGCACACACAGAATCTATCATCTGAATATGCCATAAAATGTTTTAGGGTGGCTGGCACAAAACACGTATGTGTGTGATCAGTGGCGATCAGTCCCTCTAACAGAAAGAGAGGCCACGATCCATGCTGTGCCGTCTTCTCCACAGCTGAGGACACACTAGGTTAAATCAAAATCCCCTGGGCCCTGTGTTTCTAACTCCCTACAACTTGGGAGCATAATGTGTACTTTTCTGTTTATTTTCCTACTTGTTTGCTCTTGGACATGGACTGACAACTTCCATAATCAAGAAATAAAACAGCCCCGGCTGGTGTAGCTCAGTGGATTGAGCGCGGGCTGCGAACCAGGCATCGCAGGTTCGATTCCCAGTCAGGGCACATGCCTAGGTTGCAGGCCATGTCCCCCAGCAACCACACATTGATGTTTCTCTCCTTCTCTCTCTCTCTCACTCTCTCCTTCTCTCTCCCCCTCCCTCCCTGCCTTCCCTCTCTAAAAAATAAATAAATAAAATCTTAAAAAGAAAAAGAAATAAAACAAAAAACCCATGTACCAAATAGAAACGTGCTTAAATTGCCTAGAAGAAGCATGCGCGGCACCATAATTTTAAAGGCTCCTGCTGTGGAAGACGCCCTCCTTAGTGTTTTATGTCAACACCCTTTCCATCAATTTAACCAATTCTGTCCCTCACAATCACCATGGTCATCAGGATATAAGTTAATGTTACAAAGACAAAGGGAAACTTGCATTGTTTATCCAGACAATGGCTTTCCCAGAGCATCTGACTCTTAGCACACACATCTTGCTTTTCAATGGGTACAGCACTTAGGTGCTTAGAAATGAAGCTTTGCCCAGTGGTGGCGGCTGATGCTACTCAGGGTTGTGTCATCTGATTTATTGAAAATGTCTGCATTCGAGAGGGCGCTGTTGACCTACACTGAAGACATTGGCCATTAGGTCCTAAGGTATGCATTATCCACTACTCCTAGAAAACTATTACCTAATGTCTGGGCTAGTTTCAGGGGGATATTTTTAAACTTGCAACTGCAATGTAACACGTGCAGAAAACAGCATGCACTAAAATTTAGAGCCCAATACTTCTGCACAATCCAAACAAAGCAACTTATTAACACACAGATCAAGATGCAAATGTTACAAGCTTCCCAAACCACCCAGTTGTCTTGTTTCCATGAGCATCTCTCACCAGACTTTCCATCACCGACGCAGATCACAGATTAGTGACTTGAGGACAGACACGGCCCAGGCAGTTTGAACATGGAACCGACGGGCAGATCTGGAACCCTATGTCCACTGTGATGTAATTACATCCTAACATAGCCTTTAGTGTGAATGAAATACTTGCTGAATTTGACCAAACCCTGGACCACTACACCGTTTACTACAAACTAGTAACATCACTGAAAAGCATGTTTTCTCTTAAGACCAAACTATTCAAAATAAGTAATAAAAACCAACAGAAGACTAACTGTTTGGAAATTAAGCAATGCCTTTTTAAACAATCCACAATTCAAAAACAAATCAATGTAGAATGTACTTGATTTCTGAAACATACTTGTAAAAGGAAAGAAAAGATGGAAAATGCCAAACTTCTGCTAATGAAGCTGGAAAGTACGTACAGGGAAATTCACAGTAAAAAATAACAGAATTGGAAAAGGCCCCAAATGCATATACTACATATTTTACAATAATGTAAATAATGAAAAACAAAACCAAATTCCACAGAGGCACAAAAAGAAACTTTATGAGGTTACTAACAAATCAACCAAATAATAGATGTGAATACAAACTTAAAAAAAAAACAATAAAAGTTAATAATTTGAAATAATTAATATGATTGTAAGCCTGCACATCAGATTAATCGAGGAGAGATAACACGAAATATTGACATATGAAAGACATGATGGGCAGTGCTTGCAAAGCAGCTGAAGTTGACCACAGAGGAGGGCTCCCATCCTGCCACTCCACTGTGCCTGCACCCGTGCTACTGCAGGGGGTGACACGAACACCCACCCCGTGTGTGTTACGCGCACGTCCACAGGCTGTTACGTTCTGTGGCACAACTGCATGACTCCCTGAGTCTACAAATGATAATACACAAACATGGGCTTGTGAAAATAAGCTTTTTAACTAAAAAAATGCCTCACTGTTCCCAACATCCATCAGCCTGCCCAAAGGTTTGTGAATGACCCAGACTCCAGAGTGTATTTTAATATTTGCCAGAGTAAATTTTGGCTTGGACTGTGACTTCATAAAAGTTGTGACCAAATCCTTTAAAATTATCTTCTATGGTTCTAGATAATAAACAGAAATAACAGTGTATAATAAATTCACACATAAATAAATTCAAAGTATGATAGAATCTGTGACAGAACTCTTCCAAGAAAAAGTTTACCAACCCTCAGGGCACTGATCGCTGGTGCCGCCTGACTCCTGCCCTGCAGCAGTGCCTGCTAGGAGTGCATGGGCCCCTCTTCCCCTGGGCGCGTGGTTCAAGTTTTACTAACAAACACTGACATGGTATTTCCAGCTCCCTCCAACTGATGACTCCAACACATCCCTTTCTATATGCTGTTTATAGCCACAAACAGTACAGACATTTGAAGTATTTTGTGTTTCAAATAAACATTGCAACTTCACTCCGAAAGCAGCTGCCCTGTTTTCTATTCTTCTGTCATTGTGATCGAGTTCTGATCACACCACATCTTCAACAACACCAGAGGGTCCATCCTTGTTACATTTTTTAACTGAAGTTTACTAGGGTGCCACTGGTTAATAAGATTATACAGAGTTCCAATGCACAATTCCATGACACGCCATCTGTGTGTCACTGCATCATGAGCCCACTGCCCACTCCAAGCATCTTCCATCACCATAGCTGTGAACCCCTTCACTCTCGACCACCCCACCCCCTTCCCTCCAGTCACCGCCACACTCTAATCTGTGTCAATGAACTCTCCCCAAGCAGAACTGTCAATGAGACGAAAGGCAACCAACGCAATGGGAGAAGGTATTTGCAAACGAGAGTTCTGACAAGGGCTTACCATCCAAACTACCTGAAGAACCCATCCAACTCACCACCCAAACCCTCCAACACACAATTCAATTAAAAACAGGCAGAAAACCTGAAGAGATGTCTTTCCAGAAGCCATACAAACAGCCAACAGATAGACGAAGAGATGCTCAATTTCACGAGGAACATGCAAATCAAAACCACAAGGAGATGCCCCCTCCCACCCGTTATAATGGCTGTTACTAACCACACAGGTACTAGCAAGTGGTGGAGAGAAAGAAACCCCGTTCACTGCTGGTGGGAAGGCAGACTGGGACCGGACCACGGAACACAGTTTGGAGGATCCTCAAAAAAATAAAGAATACAGTTACCGTATGACTCAGCATCCCCTCTTCTGGGCATCTACCTGAAAAATTTGAAAACATTTAGTCACAAAAATACATGCATCCTATGTTTACTGCAGCATTATTCACAGTAGCCAAGACATGGAGACAACCACAGTGACCTTGACCAGAGGCCTGGATGAAGCAGATGTGAAAAGTACTCAGCCACGAGAAAAGATGAACAGTGCCATTTGTGACAACATGGATGGACCTTGAGAGCATCATGCTGAGTGAAAGCAGTGAGAAAAAGCCAAGAACTGTATGATTTGACTCACGTAGGATACAGACGGAAAGCAACAAAGAAACCAACATAGAAATCAGACACACACCTTTTATCAGACACAAGATATGATGTCACATATCATATCGTGCGGGGACCACACGACTTACCACGCTGCCAGAGTGAGAAGAGATCACCCCACGTCAGTCTTCGATCAGAGGGACACAGAATCCTAAGGGAGCCGTGCCAACTCTGCTCACAGGGCTCAACAATTACACGGAGGTGAAACCTCTCATAATATTTTAACACACTTGGTTTTCCCAATTTTGAATCAGGTTAATAACATGAAATTGCTAAACATTCTTTCAATTCCTACATTTTCCCATCAAAGCAAAAGGAGTTACATTCTAAGACCTGGAAGAACTGAAATTGGTTCCAATGTCATCATTTGACACAGATATGCAGTATTCCCTTTTCACTTCATCACACTTGCTTGTCCCATTTTTAATTCAGTACTTTCAACCAAGATTCCAGAACGTATTTCCTCTACACACGTATCTCTCTACAACTCTCCGTTCCCAGGAAGCGGCCTGGAACCAGTCCTGGGTCACTGCGCACGCCTTGCAGTGCACAGAGCCTCACTAGCTGGGACACTACAGGTGATGCTGCCACAGACAGGTCCTGAAGCACAGCCAGGCTCTGAGAGTCTCACTGGTCCTGGTAGAGGGCCACTCATCTGGACCTCAGCCTGACACCTAGAACAAGTCCCTTGGCATCCTCAGACACCTGTGGTCTTCCCTGACCCAGACAGGAAGCAAATCTCTGGACACCACGGGCATGGCCGTTTGTACACAGAGCTTTCTGAAACTCCAACGTTGACTGCTGACACTCATCACCCACCCGGCATGAGGATGTGGCTGACAAGCTGGGGTACAACTGACATGACACTTGCTCAGCATCCTATCAGAAAAAAATTAGCCCATTTATTCTCTAACTTATTACAGAAAAAAGGCAATCTTTGAGTTTTACAGTCCCAGTCCCTAACACTGACAGCCAAAATATTTATTCTCCGTCAGTGCAGAGAGTTTGAGGCAGGTGAAAAATGTCGAAAGACTGAAACCCAGCCTCCTGTGTACTTCTGTATCATCACTGGTCCCCCTGCATGACAAGACACCCACCCACTCACTCACCTTCACACAGAGGCCACAGCCACCACCTTGCCCACTGTCTCCCTGTAAGACATGACACAATGGGAAAACAAAGAATTGGAAAGACTGGCTTCCAGTATGGCTTTCCATGACAAATGAGGGGGCACCATCAAAGCCAATGACCATGAGCCAATGTCCATAAAAACATGGAAGCAATGGGGTGTAAACACGTGGCTTTTACTCAGAAAACTGCCCATCTCCCTGGAGAAAAATCACACTCCTCACCATGGTGCCATGCGACTGTTACCTACTCTGGGCCTCAGCGTGAACATAATGAGCATGATTTTTAAGTCATCCTCTCCTTCAGGGCAGTATGAGTTCTCATCATTGACCCAACAGAGGCACAAGCAGGCACCTGTACACCTGCACATGCGCACTCACCAGAGATGTGTCCTGGACATGAGGACAGCAAGGAGGGCAGGGATATGCACATTTCCAGGTCTAGAAGAAGCCTGGACAAAGAGCACCTGGGAGCTGTAAGCCAAATGAAAGTCTCCTTTGAATGTTTGACCTGTAGGAAAACAAGCAACAGATTTTCACTATAAAAGCACACAGCAGTGGTCATGAAAGGTGAACACAACATACACTGCTCATCCCCGGCCTTAATGCAATGCCTCAGACACAAAACACTGGGCGAGGGTACTGTTCAGGGTAAACCACAGACAGACACCACAAGGCACATGAGATTCACTCCAGGACAACAGATAACTGCACACCTCCCATACTGGTAACTTGCTATAATTTAGGCAAATCCCACGCACCATGGAAACTTACAAGCTGAGGCCTACACACCAGCTGTGAACTTGCACTTCCAAGTTTCCTTTCCTATTTGACCAGATCCCACGAAGAAGCAAATAAGCACTGCCTGACCAGGACACGCAACAGGGGTCCTCATTCCCGTGCAAACTGAAGCCATAGTGAAGAGCCAATGGTGATTTTCAAGTATGCCAATATCCAGCCTGTCACCTTCTGTGCTAATGCCCAGTTCCACGGAGCATCCCTTATGGCAACCTCCCTGGGCGGAGAAAATGTTAATGGCCCACTGGTGGCCTGATACCGGTGAAGCACAAGATGTCAAAGAAACCAACTGAATGCAACTGAGTGTTGGCCACAGTTGTCTGTGGACATGGGGAAACCTCATGGTTTTGTTAAAGCTCACATTCAGTTAGTTCCAATGCAACAGTGCTGAGCAACAAAGACCTGTGGGAAAAATCACAACTGCACTTCGATCACTGGATGCCACCAGTTTGGTCACTCTTTACACAAAGGTTGGTGAAATCCCAATGCTGACCATGATACTTATCACCCTTTGGGTAGAAGAGAATCATGGGTAACAAGCTGTGCTCCACCTGATTTGACACTTGCAGGGGACTCCACGGAAAACAAAATCAGGCTCTCAGAGTCTGATTCATTACAAATAGGAAAACATTTGGAGTTTTACATGTCCCATCACTAGGAATGACAAGTATAAAATGTACCCTATGCTTCAGTACTGAGGGGTAAGGCATCTTCCATACAAATGGCTTTATTGCCTGAAAGCCAGCCTCCCGCTTATGTTTAGGTTGTCTCTAGTCTCCAACCAAGACATCAGACATCCACTCACCTTATCGCTAAGGCCACAGCCACCACCTCGCCACATGGTCCCACTGCAAGACACAAAGACAAAAGAAAATGTAAAGACAGGCCTTGAGTACTGCCTTCCAGGAGAAACAAGGGGCCACCCTCAAAGCCTGGGACACAGCAGGCTGTGTTCACAGGGCCATGATCAGATGGAGGTACATGGGAATCCCTCAAAAGACTGCTCCATCCAGAACCCGAATCCCACTGCTCTGGAGGGAAATCAAAGTCCTAACTGTGGTACCCCAAGTCTGTCACCTACTGTGGGCCTCAGCGTGAACATATTGAGCATGATTTTAAAGTCATCCTCTCCTTCAGGGCAGGAAGAATTCTCACCATTGACCCAACACAGGCACACGCAGGCACCCGTACACCTGCACGTGCGCACACTCACCAGAAATGGTTCCCGAGGGGACGGCACCAAGGAGGGCTGCATCTGCACGTTCCCAGTTCTTAAGCCTGACATGCAGAGCTCAACAAAAACAAAAGCAAAAATCTTTTCTTGGGTAAATGACCTGAAGAAACAGGAGAAAAGACAACCACCTGAACTGTTTATTCCATCAATCCTGAAACCGAACTAATGCATGTTTGGTTTTTGTGGTAACAGTAATGCCAACGATGAACGAATGAATGGATAGTAACTAAATGATCGGTCAAGCTCAGAACATCAGGCGAAGGCTACTGCATAGGGCAAGCTACAGAAGAACACCCTGAAGTCCCACACAAGTTACTGTGGGGAAAACCCAGGTATCAGGACACCTCCCACTGTGCTCACTTGCTATATTCTAGGCAAACCCCACCCACCATGGAAACTTCCACAGGTGCCTATGTACCCACTGTGAACTTGCACTTCCATGTTCCCTTTTATAGTGAGAACCACGCAAGTGATTCCTCACTGGATACCGACTGGACACATCAATCGGCTACACTGAAGTAAAAGTGATTATACAACAGTGATATTCAAAAATACGCCCAATGCCATGCCTCTCACTTTCTGTGCTGAGGCAAATGTCTATGGGGCAAACTGTGGGGGTGTCCATGTTTTGACATCTTTGGGCCACACAGTAAACACAGCATGACAGAAATGACAAACTTGACAGTGTTTGAAGTAGAGTTATGTCTTCCGTTGGGCCACATTCGTAGCCATCCTGAGTCACATGTGGCTGGCAGGCTGCAGGCTGGATACAGCTGGTCAGGGTGACCCTACTGGAGGGAAAGCCCTATCACCAGCAAACGAGCGGCCTGTTTTTAGAGAAGCACAGAGGTCGAAAGACCTGTCGAACCCCACTGCAATTACTTAAGTCCGTCAATCCATACATGGACGTGGTGACGCCTTTATGTCCTGTCCACATCCACACAGACCCCAAAGTCAACAGTGCTGGGCATCAAAGGCCTATGAGGAAGGAATACTGATGCATGCCGATCTCTGGAAGCCATCGTCATGGTCATTGTTACACACAGGTTGTGGGAGATCCCAACACTGAGCATGATTATCATCATCCATACAGCATGAGAGACTGTGGGTATCACACTGGGTATGAACCTACAGGACACTTGCTCAGGACCTCATCAAAAAATAAATAAATAAATAAATTCAACACACTTCTCAATTTTTTACAAATAGAAGGGAAATCTCTTAGTTTTAGAGTTTCAGTCCCTAACACTGACAGTAAAAACATTTATTCTACATCAGTACCAAGGTTTCAGGCACCGGGAAAAATGTCATGGAGCCTGACAAGGCAGCCTCCCACTTACTTTCATATTGTCCCTGGTCTCCATGCAAGACCACAGCCACCCACTCACCTTAAACAGTAAGGCCATGGCCACCACCTTGCCACACAGTCTGCCTGCAAGACACCATGAGAGAAACACGGCGTTTCATGAGGATCAAGGTGGCTCCCTCAAAGCTTATGAACACGAGCAGGCCATGTTTACACGGAAGTGATGGGGTCAGGCAGGTGGGATTCCCTCAAGAAAATGCTGCTTCCAGAAATCTCAGTCCCCATCATGGTGCCAAAGTCTGTCTGTTGCCTACACTGGGCCTCAATGTGAACATAATGAGTGTGATTTTTAAGTCATCCTCTCCTTCAGGACCACATGAGTTCTCATCATTGACCCAACGCAAGCATGCGCAGGCACGGCACACCTGCACATGTGCACGCTCACCAGAGATGGTTCCCGGACCTGGGGACGCCAAGGAGGGCTGGGATTGGCATGTTTCCAGTTCTGGAAGAAGCCTGACGTAGAGCATCTGAGAGCCGTAGGCCGAAAAAGTCTACTCAGGAAAAATGACCTGGAGAAAGAGGAGAAACACCTGTCAAAATCATGTATTATGTCACTCTTGGGACTGAGCAATGCATACTTCTCTTTTTTCTGATAATGATCATTTAAAAATTAATACATTAATGAATAAAAAAAGAGATGAAAAAAAGCAAGCAACACCCTCCAAAAAGCAAAGTATGTGTTTCCTCAACACACACACCCAGATGCCACCTTCTGGTGTAAAATGCACTCAAATTAAGATACAGCGGTGTTTTTAAAATGTTCTAAACGTCAAGCTTTTCACTAACTATATACAACAATTTAGGTCAACCTAACCAGAAACGAAAAACTACCAATGGCACATCAGCAACCTTATTTTGGTGAAGATCAAGGGGTGAAAGAACCAAACAATAACCAAATTTACAGAAGCCCGTGAATCTGTCGATGGACATGGTGGAATCTTATCATTTTGTTGAAGCTTCATTATTAAGTCTGAAATCCCACAGAGCGTGCCAATCCCCCACAGAAAAGACTGCAACACTTCTGTCTCTGGACTCCACCAGCACGGTTGGGTTTCACTCAAAGGTCTGGTGAAATTCTAACACTAATGCAGACACTGATCACCCATTAAGCACATGAGAATTATGTGTAACAAGCTGGGATACAACTGACATAACACTTCTTCAGGGGCCAGTGGACCGAGAAAGTGGCCTCTTTAAAGTCCAGCATTAGTAACAGGAATGACACCTTTGGAATTTGAAGCTCCCATTCCTAAAACTGACTCATTAAAAATGTAGCCAGCTTCAGTGCTGAGGCAAACCTGCACACAAAAGTCTTTATGGCCTGACTAAAGCTTCTCCTTCCTTTCAGTCGTCTCTGGTCTCCACCCACGACAAAGACCCCACTCACTTTTTACATACAGGCCAGTGCTACCATGTTGCCCACCGTCTCACTGCAAGACAAAATCACAGAAACAGAGTTGGAAAGTTTGACGCCCCCACAGCTTTCCAGGAGACATGAGGGAGCACCATTAAAGCCCATGACCACGAGCCAGCCGTGTTTACAGGGAAGAGATGGGGTGGAGGCACATGGGATTTCCTCAAGAAAGTGCTACCTCCAGAAATCATGGTCCCCATCATGGTGCCGAAAAGGGTCACGTACTCTGGGCTTTAGTGTAATCCTGTTGAGCATGATTTTTAAGTCACCATCCATCTCTCTTCAAGACAGTATGAGTTCTCATCATTGACCCAATGAAGGCACTTTTCTGACATCTGGACACCTGCACATCATATGCTCACCAGAGACATTTCCTAGAACGGAGAACACCAAGGAAGACTTGAGATGTGTGCTTTTCCAATTCAAGAAGATGCCCAACAGAGAGCAAACTGGTAATTCTAGGCCAAACAAAACTTTTTGGAAAATGACCTGAAGAAGACAAAGACAGCCATCTAATCTATTTATTCTGTTATTACCGGGACTGAAGCTAATGAATGTTGGTCTCTAATGTGGTAATAATCATTCAACATAAAATAATAACCAGATAACAATATATGAAAAGGAAAAATCAAGGAAGGAAGGGAAGACTAGAAAATAAAAGAACGAATCAAAGGCAGAAGGAGAAACAATAACGAAACAAGGCAAAAAAGGCTCACGAAACTGAAGCAAGAGCACACACAAAACCAGTCCCATGACTGACTCTACAAACACACACCGCGGTCATTATGACGGTCAAGACCACAAGTATGGGATATCTCTGACGCTGAAACAACAGGTCAATGACAAAGCATGGGGCTACCCTTGTTACTCAGAGTATACCCCAACTAATGCTATGAAGTCATCCACAATTTAATCCGGGGAACCCGTATCTGGACACCTCCCATTGTAGGCACTGGCTTATCTGAGGCAAACCTGCCCACCATAGAAATGTTCAAGCCAGAGCCTAAGCACCAGCTATGAACTTGAATTTCAAAGGCCCCTTTCACATCTTACCACATCCACCAAGAGGGCAGGCAGGTGTTATCCTCAAGGGTATAACACCAGAGTCTCCTTAAAATTTAAAATGAAGTAAAGACACACACAGCGATTTAAAAATACTCTCAACCTGGTGCCCGTCACCTATTATTCAAATAGGGCTGTCTACCTAGCACGGAGAGGGTGAACTAACTGGAGAGAAGACACCATCAATCGGACATCTGGGACCTGATGGTGGTAAAGCACAAACAGGTCAAAGAACCAATCAATCACAACCAAATTTACAATAGCCCACACATCTCCCAATGGACATGGTGAGGTCTTAGTGTTTCACTGAAGCTTCATTGTTTACCCCCAAACTCAACAGTGCCTGCCAATGAAGACCCACAGGAAAGTATCACTGTGGACTTCAACCTATGGACTGCATGGGAATGGTTATGTTTTACAAAGTTTTGGTGAAATTCCAAAGTAATTGAGATACTAATCATCCATTAAGCAAATCAGAAGCATGGCTACTAAGCTGTGCACAAACGGACATCATACTTGTTCAGGGTCCAGTAGAAAAAGAAACGGGTCCACCTAGAGTCCTTGATCGCAAACAGGAAGGACACCTTTGGAGTTTTAAGGACCGACATGTAAAACAGACATTCACTAAAAATTCAGCCTGCTTCCGTGCAAAGGGTAAAGCAGCACACAAGCCTTTGCTGCCTGACAAGCTTCCCCTTACTTTCAAGTAGTCTCTCATCTCCATCAAAGACAAGAACCTACTCACCTTCAACATAAAGGCCACAACCGCTGCATCCACCAGTATCTCTGTAAGACACGAGAAAAACAAAGTTGGAAAGACTGGCCTCATATGCAGCGTACTGTAATTAGTAAGAGGCATCATCAAAGGTGCCAACCACAGCAGGCCATATATACATGGCAGTGATGGGGTAGAGCCATGGGGATTTTTCTCACAAAATTTCCCGCTGCTCTGGAGGAGCTCTTCCTCCAGAGCTCTTCCTCCATGATAGTGCCACAAGACTGTCACCTACACTGGGCCTCAGCGTGAACATATTGAGCATTATTTTTAAGTCATCCTCTCCTTCAGGGCAGTATGAGTTCTCATCATTGACCCAACAGAGGCACATGCAGGCATCTGTACACTTGCACATGCGCACACTCACCAGAGATGGTTCCTGGAAATGAGGACACCAAGGAGGGCTGGATCTGCATGTTTCCAGTTCTGGAAGAAGGCCAGCACACAGAGTCAAAAATGTTCCAGACCAAATGAAAATCTGGACTCCTCCCATTTTGATCACTTGCTATATTTTAGCAAACCCCTCCCCCCACCATGAAAACATTTTGTGGAGCCTAAGCACTAGCTATGAACTTGCACTTCCAACTTCCCTTTCATGTCTGACTACATCCCCTAGGAAGCAAAGCAAGCATTTCTTTATGAGACACACTGGCTGCCTCATTCTTGTGCAAGATGAAGTAAAGATAGAACAGTGATTTTCAAATATTCTCAACAGCATGCTTATTACAGTTTCAGCAAATGCAGCTTTCTATCTGCTCTAGTGAAGGGCAAACCACTCAATGCACATCAGCAGCCTCATTCTGGTGAAGCAGAGAGGTCTAAGAAGCATTCAAATACAACCAAATTTACAACAGCTCACAAGTCTGTAGATTGATATGGTGAAGCCCTATTGTTTTATGGTATCTACATTATTCAGCCCAAAACTCCACACTGCTTGCCAACTAAGACCCATGGAAAATATCACACCACACTGAATCTCTGGACTCCATGGCATGGTTACTTTTTACACAAAGGTCTGGCAAAATTTGAACACTAACGAAGATATTAATCATCCAGTAAAAATCTGAGTATTATAGGTAACAAGGTGGGATACAACCGACATCACACTTATTCAGGGTCCCATGGAAAAAGAAAACAATCCCCTTAGATTCCAGAATTACAAATAGGAAGGACACCATTGGAACTTAAAGGTCCTATTCCTAACACTGAAGTTGTAAAAAATCAGTCTGCGTCAATACGCCGGTCAAAGCAGCACATAAATGTCTTTACTGCCTGACAGTAAACCACCTGCATACTTTCAAGTTGTCTCTGGCCTCGTCCAAGACAAGACACCCACTCACCTTCAACATGAAGGCCACGGCCACCACCTTGCCAACAGTGTCCCTGCAACACACAATGGGAGAAATGAGCAGTCAAAAAGACTGTCCTTGGGTACGGCCTTCAATGATGAACACAGGTGCACGGCCATAGCCTACAGCGACAGCAGGCCCCATTTTCAGGGATGTGATGGGGTGTAGACATGGGGAATTCGCTCAAGAAAAAGCTGCCTCCAGAAATAACAGTTCCATCATGGTGCCACAAGACTGTCACCTACACTGGGCCTCAGCGTGAACATATTGAGCATGATTTTTAAGTCATCCTCTCCTTCAGGGCAGTATGAGTTCTCATCATTGACCCAATGGAGGCACTTCTCTGACACTACCCAGCTGCACATTGTGAGCTCACCAGAGATGTGTCCCGGAACTGGGGTACTGTGGTGGGTGGCCTTGGGATCTGCGCATGTCCAATTCTGGAGAAAGTCTGAAATGAAAGAGAGGCACAAACGGACTACGTAAAATGAAAATCTTCTTTGGGAAAATGACCTAGAGAAAGAGGAAAAGACATCATCTAAACTATTACTATCCTGTCAATACTGGAACTGAACTGAATGCATGCCGGTTCTTTCAGAGCTTAAAATCATTTGAAAAACCAATAAATGCATGAAAGACTGAGTACATGGGTGTATAAGTAAATAAATAGCAGGAAGAAGATGGGAATCCATAAAAGGCTTCAACAATGTTGATGCAAGAACGTATACAAACACAAAACCCAGCCTCAGGTGTTCCGCTCTATAAACACATGGGATTTTTAATAAAACTTGAAGACGACAGTGCAGTCTGCTCCTCCGTGGTGCTGAAACCACGGGTCACACACTGAACATCAGACAAGACCCAGTGCTCAGGGTGGAGCACAGAATGACACCATGACGTCCCAAAGAGTGTACCCCATGGAACACAGATTTCTGGACGCCTCCCATTTGGCTCCTTTGCCTATGTATCTACACTAATCCCACCCATCATGGAGCTTTCAAGCCAGAGCCTAAGCATCAGCTATGAACTTGCAATTCACAGTTCCCTTCTGTATCTGACCACATCCCTCACAAGCCATGTAAGTGTCTCCTGACCAGAAACACAACTAGCTGGGTGCTTGAATTTGATCAAGCTGAAGTACAAGTCAACATCATACAGTGATTTTCAACTATTCTCCATTTTGTGTCTATCGCTTTTTGTGCAAATCTGGATGTTTATCAGGTATCCTTCAGGCCACAGCAGGACTAATTTTGGTGAAGTATACGAGGGTGAAGAAATTGTGTACAGCCACATTTTCAGAAGCCAATAGATACTGCAATGGACAAGGTGTCACCTTATCATTTTGTCAAAGCGCACAGTCTGATGAGAACTCAACAGTGCTGGGCAATGAAGGCCCGTAGGAGAGTAATTTTTCCTGTACTTCAAGCTCTGCATGACACCACAGTGATCAATTTTTACACAAGCTTCTCTGAAATTCCAACACTGGCGATGGTATTTATCATCCATTAATGATATGAGAATTCTTGGTAGCAGGTTACATACAGACTGACAAGACACTTGGTCATGTTCACATAGAAAAATAAAGTAGCCCATGTAACACTCCAATTCATTACAGACAGGAAGGAAATCTTCAGAATTTAAGGCCTCATCCCTAAGGACTGCCAGACACAAAACCCAGCCCACATCAACACTGCAGGTGACGGCAGCACAGAAGCATCTCTGCATTGCCTGCCTGAAAGCCACCCTCCCACTCACTTTCACGTTGTCCCTGGTCTCCACCCAAAAAAGATATCCACTCACCTTCAACATTACAGCCACAGCCACCATGCAACAACAAGGACTCACTGCAAGACATGATGTCAACAAAACAAGTTGGAAGACTGGCCTCATGCATGGCCTTCCATGTTGAATGAAGGGCACCATCAAAGCCTATGACCACAGCAGGCCGTGTTTACGGGGAAGTGCAAGGGTGCAGGCACATGAGATTCTCTCAAGAAACTGCTGTCTCCAGAAACCACTCCCCCCAACCATGGTGCCACGAGGGGGGTGCCTATACTGGGCCTCAGCGTGAACATATTGAGCATGATTTTTAAGTCATCCTCTCCTTCAGGGCAGTATGAGTTCTCATCATTGACCCAACGGAGGCACTCTGCAGGCACGTGGATAACTCCCCATTCAGTATACTCACCAGAGATGTGTCCTGGATTTAAGGACACCAAGGTGGACTTCAGATCTGCACCTTTGCAATGATGGAACAATCCTGACAGAGAGCACCCTGGAAACTCTAGGCCAACCACAAGTCTTTAGGAACTTGGCCTGGAGAGAGAGGATTAAGATAAGACTAACTCACTTGTTCCTTCACTCTTGGGACAGAACTAATGCATGTTTCTGTTTCCTGCAGTAATGATCATTCCAAAATAAAATATTGAAGAGACGAATATAGAAAGGAAGAACAAAAGAAAAGAGAGAGGGAGGGAGGAAGGAAAGAAGGAAGAAACAGTAGAGGGAGAGAGAAGGGAAAGGGGACAGGATGGAAAAAACGAAGGAAGAAAGAATAATGCAATGAGTGTAAAGGGAGAGGGGACCGGAAGTAAAATACGAAGGAAGAAAGAATAACGAATGAGTCTAAAGAGGTTCAAGACCAGGGACTGAAGAGCACATCAGCTCAAGCCAGACCTATGATTTTGACTACAAACACGCAGTGGTCATCAGGAAACATGAAGCCAACACAAAGGCTCATCTCTCTCATTAGAACAATGGGCCTCACACAACACAGGGTGAGCCTTGTTGCTCAGGGTAGAGCCAGAATGACTCACGAAGCCTCACGCAATTGACTCCGGGACACAGAGACACCAGGACACCGCTCAGTATGCTTACTTGCTATATTCTAATCCCACCATGGAAACTTTCAGCCAGAGCCCACACAGCAGCTATGAACTTGCACTTCAAAATTCCCTTTCAAAGCTGACCACCTGCCTCAAGAGCTAGGCAAGTGTCTCCTTACCGGATACACATCTGAATACCTCATTGTCATCAAACTGAAGTCACAGTGAAGACACAACTGTAATTCTGAAACGTGCTCAACACTGTGTTCTAGCTCTGCGGATGCAGCTTCGTGTCCCTATCTGGCATCGCTCAGGGCAACGCTGACCAGAGAGCAGAAACTGCCAACGACACACCAATGGCCTGTCTTCAAGGACGCATAAGGGGCCAACAAACCAACAGAACACAACAAACTCTCAAAACCCCACAGATGCATAATACACAAAGTGACAAATTATGGCATTGTCAACACCACATTCATTTAGCCAAATCAACAACTTGAAGAACGAAGGTCCATGGGAAAAGATTAACGTCGTCCCTCAAACTGTAGATGTCACTGGTTTGGTCATTTTTTACACAAATTTTTGTGAAACTACAACACTGACCATGATATTTATCAGGCATTATGGATATGAGAATCATGGGTATCTAGCTGTGCAGAAATGGTTCAGGATACCACACAAAAAAAATTAGCTCCCTTAGCATTGGATTCATCCCAGAAAAGATGGAAATCTTTCACATTTTGAAGGGATCCCAGTCCTCAAGTAATTTTCAATCCTCAGTCCTCAATTATTACTGATGTGTAAGGCAGCATGCAGAAGTCTTTACTGTCCGAAAGGTAGCTTCATACTTACTTTCATGTTGTCCCTGGTCTTCATCCAAGACAAGACACCCACTTGCCTTCAACAGTAAATCCATGGCCAACGCTCTGCAACATGGTCTCCCTGCAAGACGTAATGAGAGAAATAAGGAGTTGGAAAGTTTGGCCCCTGCATGCCCTTCCATGAGGCATAAGGAGGCACCATTACAGCCTATGACCACAAAAGGCCATGCTCACAGGGAAGAGATGGGGTACAAGCCCATGGGATTCTCTCTCAAAAAAAAAAAAAAAAATGCTGCCTCCAGAAATGACACTCTCCTTCGTGGTGCAAAAGATTGTCGCCTACACTGGGCCTCAACATGAACATATTGAGCATTATTTTTAAGTCATCCTCTCCTTAAGTGCAGTATGAGTTCTCATCATTGACCCAACGGAGGCACATGCAGGCATTTGTACACCTGCACGTGTGCACGCTCACCAGAGATGGTTCTGGAGCTGAGGACACCAAGGAGGGCTGGGATCTGCACGTGTCCAGTTCTGGAAGAAAGAAGCCTGACAGAGAGTGCGTGGGCAAGCCTAGGGCAAACCAAAGTCTTCACTTAAAAAGTGACCTAGAAAAACAAGAGAAAGACAGCTGTCTAAACTTTCGATCCTGTCCCTTCGGCACTGAAGCCAATGCATGTTGCTTCTTTCTGTGCTAATGATCATTGAAAAAATGAATGCCTAAATAGACAATAAAAGAATAAGAACCAAGTGAAAACTCAACAACTTTCATTTAAGAAAGCATAAAAAAACTAATCCTAAAATTCACTATAAAAACACATAGCACTTGTCATGAAAAGGTGAAGACGATGCATTCTCCTCATCCTTGGTGTTAAACAATCCTCCAAGGAAAACACTGGGTGAAACCTATTGCTCAGGAAAGATCACAGAATGACACCATGAAGTCACATGCCTCTTGTTCCTGGGAATATGGCTATCAGGACACCTCCCGTGTGCCTCACTTGCTACATCCTAGGCAAACCTCTCCCAACGTGGATATTTTCAATCTGGAGCCCAAGCACCAGCTACGAACTTGCACTTCAAAGGTCCCTTTCATATGTGACCACATACCCCCAAAAGCCATGCACAAGCGTCCTCAAATCGCACAAAAATGGAGTATCATTTCTGTGAAAATGAAAGTCGAGCAAAAATACAACAGGGATTTGGAGACACTCTCAACATGGTGCCCACTGTCCATTGAGAAATGTGGAAATCTGTGCAGCATGGCTGAGGGCAACCTAACCTGAGAGGAAACACTATCAATGGCAGACCAGCCATCTGATTTTGGTGAACCTCAGAGGCCCAAATATCCAGTCGAGGACAACCAAATTTACAGAATCCCACAAATCTGTCAATGTACATGGTGAAGCCTTGTTTTGCTGAAGCTACACTACTTAGTCAAAATTTAATAGCGCCTGCCAACAAAGACTCACACGAAAACAGCAATGTAGCCCTTCAACTGCTAGACTCCTTGGCGTGGTTATTTTTTACAAGAATTTGGTGAAATTCCAACACTAAGCAAGATACTGATCATCTGGAAAGCATATGAGGATTCTGGGTAACACGCTGAGATATAGCTGACATCACACTTATTCAGGGTCCCATGGAAAAAGGGAATGGCCCCCTTGGAGTCCAGCATTTTAAACTGGAAGAACACCTTTGGAGTTTAAAGGTCCCATTCGTACAACTGAAAGTTGTAAAAAATTCAGCTGCCTTCAATACTGACATTAAAGCAGTACTGAAAAATCTCTTTACTGCCTCAAAACAAACTTCCTTTTACTTTCACATTTTCTCTTGTCTCCAGCAAAGACGAAGATCCTACTCACCTTCAAATTAAAGGCCACGGCCACCACCTTGCCCAAGGTCTCCCTGCAAGACACAATGAGAGAAACACGGAGTTGGAAAGACTGGCCTCGTATATGCCCTTTCATTGTGAACAAGGAGGCGTCACAGCCCACGAGCTGTAACGGGCCATATTCACTGGAATGATCAGGTAGAGGAACAAGGGATTCCCTCTTGAAATTGCTTCCTCAGAAATCACTCACCCCATCGCGGTGACATAAGGTCATCGCCTACACTGGGCCTCAGCGTGAACATATTGAGCATGATTTTTAAGTCATCCTCTCCTTCAGGGCAGTATGAGTTCTCATCATTGACCCAACGGAGACACACACAGGCATTTGTACACCTGCACATGTGCACGCTCACCAGAGATGCTCCTGGATCTGAGGATGCCAAGCTGGGCTTGAGATTGCCTGTTTCCAGTTCTGGAAGAACCTCAAAACGCAGAGCGAGAGAGGCTCTAGGTCAAAGAAAATCTTTTTTGGGAAATGACCTGGAAAAGTAGGAGTGAAACAGTGATCAGAAACATTTATTCTGACAATGCTGGGAACTTAAGTTACTACATGTTGTTGTTTTCTGTGGTTAATGATCATTCCAAAGATGGAGTGAATCAAAGAATGAATGAATGTGTACATAAGTAAGTAACGGAATAAAGAAAATGACCCAACGAAAGGCTTAACAATGTTCACTCAAGAACACACACACAAAACCAGTCTTATGTATTTCACTACAAACACACACAGCACTGGTCATGAAAGGTGAACACAACACATACTGTTCATTCACAGCCTTGCAACAATGGGTCACAGACAAAATACTGGGTGACCCTATTACTCAGAGTAAAACAAAGAATGACACCAAGAAGTCACATGCAATTTTCTCAATGGAACACAGGTAGCTGGACACCTCCTATTTGCTCACTTGTTGTATTCAAGGTTAAACCCAACAACCATGGAAACTTTCAAGTGAGAATGTAAGCACCAACAGATTACACTTACACTTTAATCAGTGCATTCCACCTGCAGTCTATTTTTATACAAGGTTTTGTGACATTCCAACACTGACCGTGATACCCACCCATTAAACACATGAGAATTATGGGTACCAATGTGGTATGTGAAAGATAAATGATTTCAAAATAATAATCTAGCCTTTCACCTAAAGCAACTATTTTATGTATGTCGGGGGGGGGGGGTAGGCCTCCCCCCGCAGAGCCCCACAACCTCCGGCTGCCACAGATGAGAATAAGTCTAACGAGACATGATTTGCTTGGGGAGGAAAGGTGGCTGATCTCTCAAAAGAAAAGGGCCAGGAGCCTTTTCCTCAGTGGGCTTTTACTGGGTTCCTTTTGCATAGAAATACAGGTAAAGCTCATTAATCACTGTCAGGCAGTAATGACCAAACAACAGATAACATACAAAGAACTCTGAGGGCCTATTTTGAGTCGGGATTAGATAGCTAAAGAGCCATAAAACTTTGAGGAACAAACTCACTTCCTGCTTGGATATTCAGAGTATGTCACCTATCTCCTGCTATTGGCTTCTACTGGGTACAGGCTGTGGATGCTACTAAATGTCTTGCAATGCATAAGACAGCCCACAGCAAAGAATTATTTGGCCAAAATGTCAATACTACTAAGAAACTTCACAATTCACTTTTTAGACATCTGATCAGTCACAGCAACTTCTCCATACATGACACATATACACATCTTTTTTTTTTGCATTTCAATTCCATTTTTACCTTTCTTGAAATAATAAGATATGAAAATGTTGCATATCTTATTCCATCTTCAATATTAAAATGGCTGCGCAAAAATTCAGCTTTGATGTTTTTTAAAAAGCACACTGATATAATACGAAAGCTGTCACAATAAACCTAACAAAATTGTTTTGAATGAAGTTATCCACAACTAAGTACTACTAAGAGCCATCATGCAGAAAGAATGTAATGGACATTTTTGGCAAATCCAACACTAGAAAACCAAATTCAACAGCAAATTAAAAATACCATACACTATGACCAAATAAAGTTTATTCTTGGGATGCCAGATATTTCAATATATGGAAATCAATGAATGTGACACACCACAGTATCCAAATAAAGGGTAACACTTATATGATCATTTCAGATGCAACAAAATCATCTGACAATATCCCCAATCCTTTCCTGCTAAACACACTCAACATAGTACGCACAGAAAAAATGTCCCAAAGATAATAAATGCTACATATGACAAAACCATTGTACACAAATGTGAAACGTTTAAGGCTTTTCTTCTAACATGAGTAACAAGACTGGGATCCCAGCTTACGCCATTCCCAAAATTCAGCACTGCAAATAAACCCGTTTCACACTGATTGGCTAAGGAGAAGAAATAAAAGGCATCCAAACTACAAAGAATTTAAAAGTCTCTGTTTGCAGATAAGATGATCTATGTGTAAAAACCACCTGAAGAGTTCACAAAAAAGTTAGAATAAATGAATTCAGGCAACTTGAAGTATACAAAATCAACATGCAAAAATAAGCTGTATCACTCACAATGAGCTCTCTGTAAAAGGATTCATAAAATAATCTCATTTACAGCAGGACCCAAAATAATACACAGGGATACACCAAACCAAGGAAGTAAAAAATCTGTACACTGAAAACTGTAAAGCGGTGAGAACAGAAGTCAAAAATGGCACAATTACATGAAAATGTGTCTTATGTAAATAAACAGAAAGAATCGATATTGCTAATATGACCACAAATCCCAAACAGACCTTCAGATTCAATGCAATCTCTATCAGCATTTCAATGTCATTTTTCACAGAAATAGAGAAAAAAATCCTAAAAATCACAGGGAAGCACAAAGACCCTAAAAGTCCAAGCAATGTCAGGAAGAATAGTAAAGCTAGAGGCTTCAAACTTCATTATAAAGTTACAGTAATCAAAACATGGGAATAAAAGCAAACATACAGACCAATGAAATAGAGAGCCTGGAAATAAACCCACAAAATCACGGTAAACTAATCTTCCACAAGGGCACCACAAGCACAAAATAGGGAATGTCTCTTCCAAAAATAGTGCTGGGAAACTGGATAACCACATAGCAAAAAAAAAGGAGAGAGAAAAACAAGTTAAAGACATGCACAACAAATAAAGCCAAAGACTTTAACACCTGAAACTGTAAACATAGGAGAAAAGCACCTTGATGTTTGTTACAGCGATTTATTTACTTATTTTTTCTTGACAGGACACCAAAAGCAAAACTAAACAACTGGCCTAAACAGCAACGCAAACAATGAACAAGATGAAAAAGCAATATATGCAATGGTAAAATATATATGTGCGTGTGGCCCACCAAGACCATGGCGCAGGTGGCCTTGGACCTCGCCTGCTCACAAGGATACCTCAAACGTACACGAGTACTCAGAGAAAATCCCGAAAGACACTGTGAGCCCAAAGAACAGCCTTGGTACAACAAGCAACTGACGACGCCTAGAGGCGCCCAGCAACCCAGGCCGAGATGCACAGGTGAGCGCCCTTGTGACAATTCCCCTGGAATTGGATGGCACGTGGAAGCTCCACCCAGGTTCCCTAGCCCCCAGCATGGCGCTAAAACTTGTTCCCAGCCACCCCCACAGGAGCTGCCCCAAGCAAAAACAGCAGAACTTGTGCTGCCACTTGTGCACGAGAAGCCGTTCCCTTGGGAGACTACGCCAACAGGTGGTAGCTGCTTTGCGCTCCCTCCTGGCTCTGCGCACGAGGGCCTCGCCTTCCTGGAAAAGCACCAACAGAAAACCGTAGCACGCACTTCCCCGCGGCCCCACCCTGTCTCGCGAAGCAGCGCGGATGGAGGAACAAGGACCTCTCACACGCCCGCGGCCCAGGTAGAGAAAGTGAGGCGCTTCTACGCCCCAATCCTGCCGGAACTACCTACCCAGACCCAGAGAGAGCTGGGAAATACCCAAGAGACCTTGGGGCCACGCAGGCGCACCAGGCTGGCCCAAAGCAGGAAGAGGCGGAGCGAGTACAGACCGGAAAATGAGCGCACCCAACACGCCCAGAGCTGCTCCCTCTGAGGATATTTTAACAATAGGGCGAACTCGGGACTTCCTGAGGCGGAAGGGCATGCCAGAGCCTGCAAGGGCTGGTAGTGCCCCTAAGAAAACAGAACTAGCCAAGCGCCGAGGAAACCAAAAAAACAAATTGGAAAACATACAGGCCCCTATGTTCATTGTAGTGTTACTCAGTATTGCCAAAATGTGGGAGGTGACAAGTGCCCATCAATACGAGTGGATAAAGATGTGGCGCATCTAAACAATGGAACATGACTCAGCCTTTAAGAAGGAGATTTTACCCTTTGCAACTGCATGAATGGACGTATACATTCTACGAAGTAACAGTCACTGAAAGACAAATACCATGATTTCAGTTACTTATGGGGTCTAAACAACAATAGAAATGAACAAACAAAACAGGAACAGACTCATACTTACAGAAAACAGACTGATGGCTGGCAGAGGTGTTTGGGGTTGTATATCTGGGTAAAAAAAGTGAAGGACTGAAAAAGGATTGGTAGTCACAAAATAGTCGTGGGAATGTAAAGTACACCTTCAGGAATATAGTTAACAATCCTGTAGTACTATGGTCCTGGAGCTACTAAACATATGTCTACCCACCGTGTTGTACACCCTATACTAACAAAATATTGAACTGTTATCCATAAAGTAAAAATGGCTCAACAAATACTACACACACCTAAAGACATCTTTGTGGATCTCTCCAGAGCAATTGGAAATGACTCAGGCTAGCTCATTTTATCTGGGCAAAAAAGGTATATATAAGACCCATTTTCAGTCCTCCCAGAAGTTTGGGGTACAGTCTAACATCGCTCTGAGTCCCAGAATTACAAAAGGATAGAACATTCTTCAACATGACATGAAAAGTAAGCTGGTATCTATCACACTGGAGTTTCAGTTCCTTTAGTAGCATGACTGTTTTTCATCCTTTTTTTTTTCCACATTACTAGGGCAACTACTGTCCAATCTGATCTTTTTATTTTAATACATGGTCTCTTTCCCAAATTTGCTATGTCAACTTGTTCTTTGGTCTCAGTGCTTCCTGCTTCCACAGCTGTATTTTGCATAGCCTGTGGCACTCCTACATCCCCTCCCGAAAACGGCAGCCATGCTGGGTGTCAGAATAATTCTTGTGGCATCAAATGTCCTCCTGACCCAAGCCATGCCAGATCCCTTATGCATCTATTTGATCCTGAAACTTCTAACCACAAGTGCCATCCTTAAGCTCTGTTCCAAAGTGTTCTGGTCTTTTGGCAGATTCAGTGAAATTACTCGGGGTAGTGGCAACCAGTTCTCCTCATCAGGAATCTTTCTCTAAGATGACACGAATAGACAGTAGTCAGGCTGGAAAACCACCTCAGACACTATTCCTAATAATAATAAGCCAGGAAGCTTCTTCTAATTCTGTTGAGTTTTACATCCACAGGCAAAGAAATATCTCAAGCCTCTGGCTGGAATTCTCAGGACCCCAACATATTCCTAGTCAAAAACTGATTCAAAAATATGACGCATTGAAAACCTTACATCATACGACAGAGTTGAATCTGTCTGCTTGGGCATTTAGACCCCCTAAATAGGACTCAATAGAAATGACAGCATTGAGCCCTGAGTGGTGCGGCTCAGTGGACTGAGCACTAGCCTAACAACCAAAGGGTCATGGGTTCAATGCCCAGTAAGGGCACAGGCCTGGGATGCAGGCCATGTCCCCAGTGAGGGGCTCATGAGAGGCAACTACACACTGATGTTTCTCTCCCTCTATTCTACCCTTCCTCTAAAAATAAGAAAAATCTTTTTTGAAAAAATTAAATACATCATTGAATCATAAAACCTGGTAAACTTGGAACTAAGCAAGCTTAGGAAGAAACTACAATTCTTCTGACAAGGGTCACTTCATATACATCACTCACAGAGAGTAGCCTATCATAATGTTCAGGTCTGAAAGAATGGGCCTCCATTCCCTAGAAGCGAGTTTGACTCAACTGTAATTTCTCCGAATGAGCAGACGTGTGAGACAGGAGGGGGAAGAAGACACACAGACCCACAGGACAGACACGGAGCCAGTCACAGATGAGAGCACACGGCGTGCAAGATGGCCCTGCAGACACATGGGCGACTACTCGCAAAGAACCGCAGGCAATGACAACCTCAGAATTTCAAATAAAAAAAAACTTCTCATGGTTTAAGAGCCTGAATTTGAAAAACCACAAAATAATTTGAAGGTAACAGAAATGAAGGATATTATGTAATCAATATATCTTTCCAACATGACATGACACTTGAGTGGTAGAAGCGAACAGAGTTGTACTCAGACACATAACAATTATACACATTGTTGTAACAAAAATAAGGTTTAAAAGTGTGACAAGTATCTGTAATGCTTGAAAATCCAAATCTTATTTTTGTGGTAATAAATGAGCTCTTTGAAATAAGAACAGACTGAAGACTCCTCCCACCAGCAAAATTAGACATAAAGAGGAAATGAAAAATTACAGATGGCTAGTAAACATGAAGAAATGGTCAAACTCAAAAACAAAAGAAATACAATTTAAGACAATAGTTTGGGCCATCACACTGCCAAGGACTTTCAGTACTGATGAAAACCATCATCTATGAAGTGTTGGAACAACTGGCACTCCAAATTTGTACTCAGTGGAGGATCAATTTGTTACCCCATTTTAAGGAACTCTTGTGATAATTCTCAAAATTCAAAATACGCATATTCATAATTCCAGTATCTCAACTTATTTATTATATGATAGACAAATGCAAAATTATTGATATTGTAAAATTATTCATTAATGATTTCTGTTCATTTCACAGAAATTTGGTACTAACATAAATTATATCTAGGAATGAGAAAAACTTGGAAGCATTTCATTACATTCAATCTACAAAAGACTCATGCAGTCATTCAATAAATGACATAGCTGTGTGCTGATGAAATAGAAAAATAGCACAGGACCCTGGCTGGTGGATATCAGTGGGTTGGGTGTTGTCCTGCAAACAAAAAGGTCACGGGTTTGATTCCCAGTCAAGGCACCTGCCTGGGTTGCAAGCCAGATACCAGTTACAGGTGTTCAAGAGGCAACGGATTCATGTTTCTCTCTCACACTGATTTTTCTCTTGCTCTTTCTCCCTCCCTGACTTTCTCTCTAAAACTAAACAAGATCTTTCAAAAAAAGAAAAAGGGGTCTGAAAAAACTGTTCAATGAAAGGCAATGTGTGGGAGAATGTGTATAATACGGCCCCACTCGCAGACCTCTCCCCAAATAGAGTGTGTATGTGGGCACGTCCATCCACTTAGAAAGGATGCACACTACTCCCTTAACACAGACAGAATTAGGAAAAGTGAAGAGGGCCCTTAACTTAGATATTAGATATGTTTTGAGGGAAAAAACAGTAAGAGTTCCTTTGCAACAGAGCCTATTTTTTAAGGATACTGCCCGGCAAACAAAAGGATGGATTTAGAGCAATGGCAGCCCCGAGACGCTCCATCATTCTGTTTTTCCTGGCAGTAATGTGTCCTCTACAGGGTCTCCTGGGACTGACCGAGTCAAGTAGCAGAAGGGAAAGATGCACATGCCCAAACTGAAGTCTCAGTGATGACATCTCAATATTTGCATTTCTCAGTGAAGCATTTCTTATCTGCGTGAGGTGTCTGCTTCGACACAGGACAGACAGAGTCTCCGAGCAGACAAAGGCGGTATCGTTCTGTGGCTGAGGCTGATGGTGGAGGTCACAGCACCCAGGGTGTGGAATCCACCTGCAAGGAAACAATGGGAGTAATTAGCAAAGGTGAGGCACCTGGTTTCCAAAGTCAGGCGTCTCTGAAAACCCCTCACATGCTTCTACACAGGCTGAAGGAAACCACCCCACGGCACACAGAGAAGGTCATGCTTTTCGCAGCTGAGTCCATGCTGTGGCCAGAAAACGGACGTTAAAACTTCCTAAAATCCAAGAGGCCAAACATAGGTGCTATAAGTTTTCTCCTTTGTTAGGCTAAAAAGGGATAAACATCTCCAACTATCTCAGGTTTGTAGCTGCCTCTTCTCCTCTGCATATGGCTTCTTAAAGTTCTAGGTCATTCTACACTGGTAGCTCTGTTGGTTGGAACGTTGTCCTGTACAATGAAATTTTGAGGTTTGAACCCCAATCAGGGTGAATATGGGAGGCAACTGATCTCTCTCTCTCTCTCCCTCCCTCCCTCCCTTCCCCTCCCAACAATAAACATAACCTCAGCTGAGAATTTAAAAAAATGAGTTAATTGCATACTTTAAAAACAGTTCAAAGTCACTCATGCATTGGATCAACTACTTCAGACTGAACTATTTGTCTGCCCTCCAGTCTAATAATTCCAAACTACTGTGCCTTATACATACATACAGCAATTCTCTGCTGACACAATGGATCCAGCTAGGAAAAGCTCACTTTGCTAGATAACATAACCCTTCCTAGTGGTAGGACATGGATTAACTGAGATGTAGACAAGCTAAAATGGTATCTAAGAAAAGTTGTATCTCACCCTGGATGGTGTGACTCAGTGGATTGAGTGCCAGCCTGCAAACCAAAGGGTCCCTGGTTCAATTCCTAGTCAGAATATATGCCTGGGTTGCAGGCCCAGTCCCCAGTAGGGGGCACGAGAGGCAGCCTACAGATGTTTTTCTCCTTCTCTTTTTCCCTCCCTTCCTCTCACTTTAAAAATTAATAAATAACATCTTTAAAAAAGGAAAGAAGGAAATAAGTCTGTGTGTCTTAACTAGTCACGCAATTGGCCCTTGGAGTCCATTAGAATGCACTGTTTAGGAAGTTAGCATTTACTTTCCGGCCCAGACAATGCTCCTTCTAGAAAGGCAACACTTTACCTACAGAAGTCACCCCTCGGACAGCAGGCGGGCAAGGGCTCTTGGTCTGCACACACCTGTCTCTCGGGTTTCAACTGGGTCTTCCATTCCCAAAAGAGTTTCCACGCTGGCACCATCTGAGGGAATAAAATGAGAAACAACACTTCCAGTGAAAAATACACGTCAGCTCAGGACTCTTTTGTCTCGATTTCAACTGGAAGCTGGTTTTGCTCCGTCACTCAGCTCTGAAACCACAGCCACCTGCCCTGTCACTCTGTGCGTGCCAACATCACACCTTACACAGCGCTCTTCTATCTCTGCATATCCGAGACATACTGAGCAGCCTGAATCCCCCTGAAAATCACGTGAGTTTTCACGATTGACCATTTTCTGCTTAGTTGGCCACATTATTTACAAACTCGAAATAACGCCCACATGTATATATTTTCCAAGTCTATGGAGGACACAGTCTATGGCACATACGACCCAAACATAAATTGAAAACCATCGGGCCGTGAGAATGTCACGAAGGCCATGAGATAAGTGAATCACACATGCAAAGACCCGAGAAAGAATCCAATACATTGTCTCACGAGGGTGGATTCTCTTTCACGATTGTGGAGGGAACACCCCATTTAGGGAGACCCGTTAGGACTCAAAACTGTTACCCCCAGCTTCCATGCCCACTCTCATGGGGCTCGGAGCAAGGATTTTAACGGTATTGAACTAGACGCACAGGCCGTCAACTTTCGGAAGAACAACTCCATCGACTCTGAGCCATCTTACGTCTAATAAACCTCCAATCCACATGCCCTTAACTGCCCATGGGAAGTCATACCTGCGAGGGTACCCCAACACCACCAACAGCGAAGTCGTCAGCAATGGACCCTAAAGAGGTGAAGCAGAGATCTAGACAGTTCCCGTTCCCTTGTAGGCTCCACGATAACCTGAAAGGGGAAAAAGGAAGAAAGTCAACATTTTAAGAAACGTATATAGATATAAATGTACTTTATGTATAGTGTGTACACAAATGCACGTGCATGTAATCTAATCTAACACAAAACTCTCTGAAGTGTGGGTAGCCTGTGGTGTACACACGCTGGGAAGAGAGGACTTTAAGTTCTGTGTGTGTGTCTCACATGCACAAATTCAAACAGGACCTGGCATCCCCCTATATTCTCTTAGAATGGAACCCAGCAGAACACTGGGGTCACATGGACAGGCTGCCTGTAGCAGGCCTATGAAATCCTGAAGCCAATGGCACACTGTGGGTCTAAGGAAACCTTACCTTCCTGAGGGACCCGCCTGTATGGTGCACACCCAGAGATGCCACGACTCCAACACCCAAACAGCTCTGATCACCAAAAGACAGGAAGGTCACCTCTTCACCACTGACGTCGAGACTTGCTCGGGTACCCCACCTGGGAGTTCAGAGAAATCACATGCACATTTGAGAAATGTACTCAGAAACTTAACACAATGAAAATGCAACGGTGAGACTGGAGGTTCTCAAACACTGAGGCCCTGGGTGGTGAATGCGTGAGTATGACCGAGGGCCAGCTGTCCCTTCCTCCTGCCTGCCTTGGGCGTCCACGTGCTGGACCTCAGATCCGATGAGAACGACGGTTGGGGTTCTCACTCATTTTGTTCAGCTTTTCCAAGGAATGCATTTTTGGGGACTCATCATCGATCCGAGCACGCTCTGGGACACACGGCAATTGAGCAGGGTGGGAGGGGCAGACCACTGTGTGAGCCAACGACCTGAGACCCCCAGTGCAGTGGAGAATCAGGACCCTAGCCACTGAGCAAGAGTAAGAGTCAACCCATTCTTGGAAGGAAACCACGGGGCAAACACAGTCAGGCCATGTCTAGCAGGTCTATGAAACCTAAAAGGATGGTAATGACCTGCAACAGAGGCAATCTCACCTTCCAGAGGGATCCACAGGCATGGGGCACACCCAGGGACACACTCCCTCCAGGACTGTCTAGAATCTCTGGTCATCAAAAGGAAGAAAAGTTCGTGTCTTCATGGCTGACAGTGAGCCTTGCATAGTCACCCACCTGGGAAGTATAGAAAAATCACATGCACATTTGAGTAACTCACCCAGATTTTCAAGTAATATGACCCTTACCAACCATTCCCCCAGCTAGGCCTCACACCTCCCAGTCATGTACCTCTCTCCCTTAAAAATGACCGCAGGTGTGTGTGACACCATGAAGCTGACAGGTGTGAGTGTGACCAAGGAGCACCTGTCCCTCTTTCCTGCCTTCCCTGGTGCCCTCCATGTGCTGGACCTCAGATCTGATGAGAACGACGGTTGGAGTTCTCACTCATTTTGTTCAGCTTTTCCAAGGAATGCATTGTGAGGGACTCATCATCGATCCGAGCATGCTCTGGGACGCAGGGCAATGTAGAAAGGCAGGATGGGCAGGCCGGTGTGTAAACCAGTGACCTCAGAGCCCTGCGGGAGCATGAGGCAGGCAAATCTGAATTACTGAGCAAGACAGACAGTCATTCCATTCTCAGAGTAAATCCCCACATGCCACTGGAGGTGTGTGGACAAGCCATCACTCTAGAGAGTCTATTAAACACTAAATAGATGGAAAAAACAAAAGTTAGAGAAATACTTACCTTTCTGAGCAATCCACGTGTAAGGTGCACACCAAGGGACGCACTCCCTCCAGGACTCCGACACAACTCCAGATATCAAAGGAAAGGCAGGTCACAGCTGATGGTGACCCTTGCACAGCCACCACACCTGGGAAGTACAGAGAAATCACATGCACATTTGAGAAATGTACTCATACACTAACACAATGAACATACAGATAGTAATTAAAGACGCCCTATAAGCTAAAGCCCTGGGTGGAGCGGACATGTGTGTGATCAGAGAACAGCTGTCCCTCACTCCTCCTGTCCCAGGGGCCCTCCACGAGCTGGACCTCAGATCCGATGAGAACGACGGTGTGGAGTTCTCACTCATTTTGTTCAGCTTTCCAAGGAATGCATTTGAGGGAGTCATCATTGATCCAAGCACGTTTCGGCACACTGGGTTCCCCGGCAGGTTTGCTAAGTGGCTCCTCCAGGGAGGAAACGAACTCAGAGTCCTCCAGCGACCTGGAGCACCCAGGTCCCAGCCACTGTGCAAGAGGAACAGTCTATCCACCCATAGAACAAACCCTGTATACACCTGGGGACACCTGCAGAGGCTGCTTCCACCAGGTCTACATATTTCTAAACTGAATAGCAGAAGCGAGGTCAGGAAATGCTTACCTTCCTGAGGAATCCACATGCAAAAGTAACGCCGAGGGTCACTTTCCCTCCAGGACTCCCCAGCACCTCCAGCCATCAGTGCAGAGAAAGGTCATCTCTTTACAGCTGACAGAGAGCCTTGCATGGCCACCCAACCTGGGAAGTGTAGAGAAATCACATGCACACTTGACAAAAGTACTCAGACACTAACACAATGAACACACAGATGATAATTAAGGAGGCTCTGCCAGCTAAAGCCCTGGGTGCAGTGTGCATGAGAGTTTCCGAGGGGCAGCTGTGCCTCACTCTGATGGTCCCCAGGCCTGCAACGTGCTGGACCTCAGATCCGATGAGAACGACGGTGTGGAGTTCTCACTCATTTTGTTCAGCTTTCCAAGGAATGCATTTGAGGGAGTCATCATCGATCCGAGCACGCTCTGGCACACCAGACAATTTAACGTGGACGGCTGGCAGTTCACCAGGTGAATCAATGACCTCAGCCTCCTCCAGGGCCTGCAGGACCCAGATCCCAGCTACTGAGCGAGAGACATGCAGTCCACTCTTGGACGGGCACCCCATGTGCCACCAAGGATGCCCAAACTAGCCACCGTGAGGAGATCTAAGAAATCTGAGAGCAGCTGTCTGAATTTAGAAGCAAGGAAATACTTACCTTCACAAATTTCTTTAGGAATGAGGTGCACTCAGGGCCACACCACCTCTATGAGCCCCAGGAACCTCCAGTCACCAGGCAGAGAGAGGTCATCCTTCTCTTGGCTGACAACGAGCTTTGTGCTGCAGCTCTGCCTGAGAAGGGACAGAAACCATATATGCATTTGAGTGATGTGCCCAGGTCCTCAGGAAATTAATCCACGTCACCCCCCCACCCCCGCCCCTCAGTGGGCCTGGAAGCTGAATGTTGCCTACTTCTGTCCTGAGGAATGATTGAAATATGTGTGATACAATGCATGTAGGTGACTTTGCAAATATGTTGCATGTGATCGTGGGCAGACGCCTCCTCATCTGAACAAATGAGCCCTACATTAGGATCCCTGACAACATGCACAAGACAAAGAAAAGTCTGAATTCATGCAGCTAAAATACACCAGACTCCCTCCCTGAAAGTCAGTCCTTCTGAACACAAACAGCCTTGCGAGCATGCTGTGGGACGCAGGGCAATGTATGGAGGCAGTACGGGCAGGCCAGTGGGTAAACCAGTGACCTCAGAGCCCTGCAGGAGTGTGAAGCATGTAGATCTGAGTCACTGAGCAAGAGAGACAATCACTCCATTCTCACAGCAAATCTTCCCATGCTGCTGGGGACATGTGAAGAAGTCATCACTCTAGTTAAACCTATTAACAAGTAAATAACAAGGCAAAATGCAAGACAGAGGAAATTACCTTCCTGAGAGATCCATGTACAAGGTGCACGCCCTGAGAGGCACTCCTTCCAAGACTAGCAAGCACCTCTGCTCAGCAAAGAAAGAAAGGTCCTGTCTTCCTGGCTCACAGCAAGCTTTCCACAGCCACTGCACCTGGGAAGTAGAGAGAAAGCACACTCACATTTCAGCAACATTCTCAGAAACTAACACACTGAAAACACAACAGTGTGACTTGAGGTTCTGAAATGCTAGTGCGCGGGGTGGAGCATGTGTGTCAACGAGAGGGCCTGAGTCCCTCCCTGCTGCCTGCCCTGGGCCTCCATGTGCTGGACCTCAGATCCGATGAGAACGACGACGGTTGGAGTTCTCACTCATTTTGTTCAGCTTTTCCAAGGAATGCATTTTGAGGGACTCATCATCGATCCAAGCACACTCTGGGACGCATGTTACTTAGGAAAGGCATCCTGGGCGGCCCACCTACTGAGACAGTGACCTCACCATCCTAAAGCAGCTAGGAGCACCCAGAACCCAGGCACTGAGGAACAGGGAAAATCCGTCCATTTGTAGAGCAAAACCCTGAATACCGCTGAGGACGCACGCACGGGCTGTCTGCAGCACATGTATGAACTCCTCAAACAAAGGAATTAACACGGAAAATAAATATGCTTACCTTCCAGAGCAATCCACAGTGTGATGCTCGGGAAGGACGCACTCCTGAAGGACACCTGGCACTTCCTGTCATAAAAAGACAAAATGGCGGTCTCTTTGCGGTGATTCCAAGTCTTGCATGACAACTCCACCTGAGAAGTATAGAGAAATCACAAAGAAACTTTAGAAAACTACTCAGATTCTAAGGAACAAGATAAGCCTCACTGTCAACTATCCCACTGGGAGTTAACCTTGAATCTCCCTGTCATGCACCTCTGTCCCTTAGGAGTGACTGTATGCATATGTGACACCATGAGGCAATCAATCAGGTAGGTATGCAGGTGGTGTGTGTGCACGTGGTCCTGACAGAGGACGCAGCTCCTGAACAAGCATGGCTAACGGCCAGATCCCTAGGCTCACGCCCTGCTTCTACCCAAAACAGAAGACAGGGGTCTTCTAAAGAAAGGCTGCAAGTCCCGTTCTCCAGGCCCGTCCAACATAATCAAGAGCTTCCTTCTTTCATGGCTGCTCCCCTGAACACACCACAGTGACTGCACGCACAACGTCTTTCTGCCTGTGAATGTGATATCACATGGACGTTATGTTCCCACAAGCTGACACTGGTAAAAAACACTTGACAAAGAGACAGCAATGGCACCTTGCGGAAGTCGCCTTAGTCATAAATGGATGAATGAGTCCAGGCCAGGTGAATCTTTGAGCCAAGTACACCGAACTCCCCACCTGGACCAGCAGGTAACCAGACAGGAATGCCTCCTTTCCCCGCCCCCACCCCGCCACCACGACCTGGAGTAATACCCAGCCAAAACTAGGACATAGCCCCCCAGAGAACTGGACATTTCCCCACCCAGAGAGACGCAAGGCCCCGACCTTCACAGAGACACTGACGCTTGCTTGCCTTGACCACAGAAGCCTTCCATGACCACCTACGCACATCGCCTGACGAGCAGCCACAGTCACTGCACCCAAGGGTGGCACGGAGAGTGTCAGGGAACGGAGCCCTAAATGACTTCAAACCTACAGAAACTGGCAACCGGGAATTCTACCTGTGACTGACCCCTCAACTAATAATGCCACAGAAGACCTGGTGAAGTTCAAATGCGCCATGCTCAAAGAAGACTACAAAGACTAAATTAAAATAGATCTCCCATTGAAAAGACGCAGGCCTTTTCCAAGAAGGCAGATCAACACACAGCAACGCAACTGACAATCCAACGCATCTCTACCATATCCACAGCCTTCCTCGGAGGGTCTACACCACCTCAAGGAGCTGTAAGACACCTAAGCAAGAAAAATAGGAACCCTCCCCCTTTGAGAACTACTACTTTGACCTTAAAATCTCAGGGCTTCAACACAACACACTGTCAAAAACAAGGTTTGCCTACATGCTCTGAAGCAGAATGGGTGGGATGGCTGGCTATAGTCGGCCACTGGACCTCCTCCAAGCACTCGCAGGGTACCCATGGAGTGACATGACTCCAGATTGGAGACAAGAAGAGAACCATCAGCCCCCACCACAGCACCTTCTGTGGTGGCAGTGAACCTCCCATGGGACACAGCTGTCAGCAGCGCCATTAGGGTCGGGGGCAAGTCCTGGGAGACCAATGCAAACCCTGGAGCAATTGAAAATACTATGTCCCTGGAAAGCCCAGGGAACCAAAATGCCACCTGTGATTTTGGTAACTCTGTCTTCCTGCCCAGGCCATCCATCACCCCAGTGTGTGGAGGGGAGCATAGCCCATCTGTGCAGCCATGCTGTGGTCCATGCAAGTCCACAGCAGATGGGTGCTTCCGACAAAAGCATGGGGTCGAATCATTGGTAATTAATCCCCAACACCATAGGGCATTCAAAATTCCTTAACAAGCCAAAGGCAAGAACAGTATCTCCACCTCCACGCCTAGGAACCTAATCAGGAGACATGGGAGCTCAGCCTCTTTGGCACCAAAACACAGACGGTCAGAGCTGCAACTGCAGTGGGGGCCAAGCCAACACAGACCCACAGCATGAGCTCACTGGGCCTAGAGCAACGCCACACTCCCCAACTATTAAGATTGCGTGAGTGGAGGACCACCATGCCAATAAAGACTGGATGTTCAAGCCACAACCCTTGATTCATGGACACTCAATCCCAGATACTGAGTCTCAAGAGGACAAATGCTCAAGGCTGACACACTGGGTGGTGTGTGCATGACACTGACTGAGGGGCAGCTGTTCCTCACACTAACAGTCCCTGGGGCCCTCCCTGTGCTGGACCTCAGATCCGATGAGAACGACGGTGTGGAGTTCTCACTCATTTTGTTCAGCTTCCAAGGAATGCATTTTGAGGAAGTCATCATCGATCCAAGCACGTTCTCAAAGCCAAAGAATTTAGCAAGGTGGCTCTGTGGGTGAGGGAATGACCTCAGAGCCCTCCAGGGGCCTGTGGGATTTGGATCCCAGCCACTGAGAAGAGGAACACTCAGTCCTTTCTTTGTGGGGAACCCCTAGTGCCCTTCGGGAAAGTCGAACAAACCACCTGTAGCAGCTCTAAGAAATGTGAGAGCAGCTGGCCGAACTGGAGTGGACAAAGGCATACCTCCCCAAGTGTTGGCAGGGGTGAGGCTCACTGAGGGCAACGCCACCTCTGTGACCCTCTGAGACCTCTAGGCGTCCCGGCAGGGAACAGTCTTCTCTCCTTGGCTGATGGAGGCCTCCACACTGTAACAGCACCTGAGACGGGGACAGAAATCAGACGCAGTTTGAGAAATGCTGCCAGGTCCCAAGGGCAAAGACCCATGTTAACCATTCCCGGGGTAAAGTGAGCATATCACAGTCACACACTTCCATCCCTAAGGTGTGACGATTGAAAGTGTGATACCTGGTGTGCAGTATGACCACACTACTGGTGGGCCAGGCTCCCCACCTGGAACTGAAAGCCCTGCGCTTACATCCTACTAATAGACTGATCTGGTAGGCCTACTAAATCTGAAGTGTTAGCCACAAAGTGGAATAGAGAAAAGCTTACCTTTCTAAGCAATCTGCAGGCATGGGACGCCCAGGGTCGCACTCCCTGCAGGATGCTGAAACAGCTCAGGCCAAAGGAAAGAAAAAGTCATCTCTTCACAGCGGACTGTGAGCCTTGCATGGCCACCCCACCTGCGAAGTATAGAGAAATCACACGTACATTTGAGTAACTCACCCAGGTTCTCAGATAAGACCCGTGCCCACCTTTACCCAGAAAAGCCTTGCACCTGTCTGTCATGTACCTCTATCCCTCTGGAATGACTGCAGGCATGTGTGACACCATGCGGAAGGCAGATGTACAGGTGTGTGTGCGAATGGTCCTTACAGAGGACTCAGTACCTAGACAAGCATGGCATGGGCCACACCCCTAGATTCACGCCCTGCTCTCAAGAGAAAAAAAAGGTTTTCAAAAGAAAGGCTGCAAAGTCTGAGGTCCAGGCCCTTGTAAAACAGTCTACGGACTCCTCCCTCACAGCTGCTCTGAAACACGTCACAGTGATTCCACATACACCCTCTTCCTGACTGTGGATGTGATATCCACCTGGACACTGTGTGCAACCTATCACAGGTAAACTACTGGGAACAGAAGCTCTGGAAAGGTAAAACCACCCATAGTGTGGCAACAATGGCACCTGACAGAAGTGGCCTTAGTCTTCAGTGCCCAAACAAGTTCATGCTACTCAGCCTGATATTTATCCTCATAGGGGACGCAATAACCAGAGAGAAATGGCTCCTGTTCACGAACCATGACCCGGCGTAAAAACCAATGGAAAATAGGGCATGTTCGCCTGCAGGGACGGGGTAAGGAATGTCCAAATACTCATTGACCTTGATCGAAAAAGCAACTTCATGTCTGCAAAGCACGTAACAGAAGTGCAAGCCCCACCCAGTGTGCCCATGGAAGGTGAAGTATGTGTCAGCGGGCCCCGGGCACGGAAGGTCTCGCGTGTGCATGAGTGTACAACCAAGATCCAGCAGCGGACAAGCGCCATCGTTCCATAAACCACAGATGCCTTTGCAAACCTCAAATGCTGAATTCACGAACACAAGGACCAAAATTGAAATAAGATCCTATCTCCTCCACATAAAAACAAGGACTCTTTCGAAGGGCTACGGAAGTATTCTGGCCATACACCTGAAAAACCAGGGCCCACAGACACTGTCACGTGTACAGACGCACATGGGAACATCAAAACCATGGGAAAATGGGGTCAGACACCTGGGACAGGAAAATTGATCAGCCTGGAGAATAATGACCTTAAAAATTCTATTGGTTTTAGGAGGGCAGAGGTCAAAAGAAATGCTCTCCTAAGAAATCTGATCCAGAGTGTGTTGTCCATTCAGTCAACATGAGCCATTGTACCCCGCAAGTCACTAAACTGAGCACGAAAGAGAGTCACGACTCTGAAACAGAGACACCAAAGAAACAACCTTCATCCACCAGTGTCCCAGGCGGGCTCCCTGATGTGTCCTTAGAAGGCAACAAGTGACAGCCCAGTCGACGTCAACAGAAACCCCTGGGAAGCCAACAACTTCCAATGGACCACACAGAGACACTGAGACGGCATGAAAGCCCAGGAGGTCAAACTCTGACTGTCCTCTCCCTTCCTGGCCAGGCCATCAGCCTCCACCATATCTTCCTCTCAGGGTTCAAACACAGCACAGTCCACGCCTGGCTGCTGTGTATGTGCACGGGGCAAGCATGTTACCACTGGGAGCTGCCGCTGCAGAACCCTGACCGTCATCTGCAGCTGGCTGCCAGCTCCTTGGCAACTCAAAATTCCTCACCAAGGCAAAGTAAGGAACAGGTATCACGACCCACCAGGCCCAGGGACCTAATCAGGAGCCGTGGGATCTCAGCCTCTTTGGCACCAAACTACAGACGGTCAGCGCTACGCCTGCAGTGATGGCCTGGATGACACAGAACAATGCTATGAGCTCAGCTGGCCTAGAGCACCGTCACACTCTCCAGCTCCTAGGACTGAGTGCGTAGAAAACCACCACACCAACACAGGCTGGGCATTCAACCCAGAATCCCTGGTTCACAGACACCCAACTCTAGTGGTGGACGCGCAGAACCCCTACATGGAAGATGCTGCAATGCTGGCATACTGGGTGGTGTGTGTGTGAGTGTGACCTAGAAGCTGTCCCTCATTCCTACTGTCCCTGGAGCCCTCCACGTGCTGGACCTCAGATCCGATGAGAACGACGGTGTGGAGTTCTCACTCATTTTGTTCAGCTTTCCAAGGAATGCATTTGAGGCAGTCATCATCGATCCGAGCACGTTCTGATATGTTGGAAACTTCAGCAAGGCACTTTGGGTAATTAACTGGGTGATACAATGACCTTAGAGTCCTCCAACAGCCTGAGGATTTAGATACTAGGCACTGAGCAAGGACACGCATTCCTCTCTTTGAGGGGAATTCCATGACCCATTCAGGACACACAAACAAGTCACCTTGGGCAGGTCTAAAAACTCCAGAAACTGATGTCTGAACAAAAAGCAGAAAATGCTTACCTTCCTCCTTAGTGATCCCAAGGAGTGGTGTTCCCTCAGGGCCACACGTCCTTTGGGAGGCCCCGGGACCTCAGTCACTCAGGAAGATGGAGGTCTTTTCTTTCCTGAACTAGCACCTTGCACTGCAGCTCCACCTGAACAGGGGACAAAAATCATGTGTACCTTTAAGAACTGTACTCAGGTGCTCAAGTAAAAATACCCACGTCACCCTCTCCCCCTTCACGGTCCTTGCTTCTGACCACCATGCACTTCTATCCCTGACACATATCTCCAATCTCCAGCCTGCCCTGGGGCTCCACGTGCTGGACCTCAGATCCGATGAGAACGACGGTTGGGGTTCTCACTCATTTTGTTCAGCTTTTCCAAGGAATGCATTTTTGGGGACTCATCATCGATCCAAGCACGCTCTGCCCTCAGGGCACCTGGGTGACACAGCCTGGGTGGCTCACTTAGTGAGCCGGTGTCATCTGTTGGTCTGGAGCAACCACATACCAGTCAATGAACATAAGAGACAGTCCACTCTCTTAAAGTGGAACCCAGCAGAACACTGGGGTCACATGGACAGGCTGCCTGTAGCAGGCCTATGAAATCCTGAAGCCAATGGCACACTGTGGGTCTAAGGAAACCTTACCTTCCTGAGAGACCCGCCTGTATGGTGCACACCCAGAGATGCCACGACTCCAACACCCAAACAGCTCTGATCACCAAAAGACAAGAAGGTCACCTCTTCACCACTGACGTCGAGACTTGCTCGGGCACCCCACCTGGGAGTTCAGAGAAATCACATGCACATTTGAGAAATGTACTCAGAAACTTAACACAATGAAAATGCAACGGTGAGACTGGAGGTTCTCAAACACTGAGGCCCTGGGTGGTGAATGCGTGAGTGTGACCGAGGGCCAGCTGTCCCTTCCTCCTGCCTGCCCTGGGCGTCCACGTGCTGGACCTCAGATCCGATGAGAACGACGGTTGGGGTTCTCACTCATTTTGTTCAGCTTTTCCAAGGAATGCATTTTTGGGGACTCATCATCGATCCGAGCACGCTCTTCTAAGACAAGATTTTGGAGAGGCCATCTGTGCGGCTCCCTCAGTACGGTCATGACCCTCAGCATCAGACACTGGCCTGGAGCATCAGGTCCCAGCCCCTGAGCAAGAGGGACAGACACTGCACTCTTGAGGAAAAGTCATGTGCCACTGGATGACATGTGGACAGGCTACCTCTATGAGGCTTATGAAATGCTGAAGTAAATGGTAGATTGTGGGGCAGAAAAACGCTGACCTTCCTGAACGATCCATGTCCACGGAGCACACCCAAAGACACTCTTCTAAGACTCCCGCACACCACTGCTCATCCCAGGAAATGAGGGTCGTGTCTTCAAGGATGACGGCGAACCTTGCATGGCCAGGCCACCTGGAATGTGTAGAGAAATCACATGCACATTTGAGAAATGTACTCAGATGCTCATTTACTGAGACGCTTACCCACATTTTCCCCCAGATAAGCCTCCCACCTATCTACCATGCACCTCTGTCCCTTAGGAGTGACTGTAAGCATGACACCTGAGGGCAGGTAGATACGCAGGTGTGTGTGCTCCTGACAGAGGACTCAGCTCCTGAAAGAATACGCCATGGGCCCAGCACCCTAACATGACATGTGAACACTAACTGGGGAGACTCTACAATAGTGCACAGGCTCCTTCTGTCACAGCCATTCCTGAACAAGTCACACTGGTTGTCCCCACACGTCTTCCTGACCGTGGATGCGATGTCAACGTCTACGTTCTGCCTCTGGACAGAACCCAGTGACAGCCGCATGCCGCTGCCCCCATCTGGTGGTAGCAACTGTACCCCGAGGAAGTAATCTCTCAGGGAGCAAAACCATGAAGATTTGCCCTGGCTGGTGTAGCTCAGTGGATTGAGCGCAGGCTGTGAACCAGGCATCGCAGGTTCGATTCCCAGTCAGGGCACATGCCTAGGTTGCGGGCCATGTCCCCCAGCAACCGCACACTGATGTATTTCTCTCTCTCTCTCTCCTTCCCTTCCCTCTCTCTAAAAATAAATAAATAAAATCTTAAAAAAATTGCTTTAAAAAAAAACATGAAGATTTTCCTTTTTCACGAGGTCACAACCTGGGATTCAGCAATTTAACTGGCCCTTGAGACTTCATAAAATGGACATCACGAAGGTGAAGGCTTTCATTCATGAAGGCGAGAGCAGGAACTGAAACAAAACACACCTTCCCCACAAAACCAAAGCGGCCCTTTTTCAAAGGACTCGTCAGTCCCTGGAGAAGCATCTGACAGTCAGTGCTCCCACTATGTGCTGACCCCACAGACTTCCAGAGAAAAATCTAAAGCCTTTGAAGAAAACGGGAGACGGCCATCACAGGAAATTTGAGTGAGGGAGCAGAAGTCCTTTGACCTGAAGACCACAGGGCCTTCTTAGGGCAAAGGATCAAAGGGAATGTTTGACTATTCCATGTGAAGTATAGGCTCAGTAGCCAGCTATAAGAAGCTACAGGACCTCCACAAGGTGCTAGAAACAGAACTACACGTGCCCTGCTCAGAAATGCAGACAGTGATGGACCCACCTACCCGCACCACAACACCATACAGAAACGTCCTGGTTGTCCTGTGCTGACAGCAACTGGTGGCCTCATCAGGCCCTAGAAACATCCCTGGGAAGCTAATGACACCGTTTGAGCATACGCAGACAGTCCATGTCATTAAATCACACACAAACCTGTCCAACAGGTGACCTTTCCTTCCTGGACAAAAAATCAGAAACTACAGAGACACCCTGGCCAGGTATCTCAGTTGGTTATAGTGTCATCCTCATACACCAAGGTTGTAGGTTCAATCCCCAATCAGGGAACAGACAGGAATCAATCAATGAGTGCATCAATAATTGAAACAACAAATTGACCTCTCTCTTCTCCGCCCTCTGTAAAATTAACAATTAAAAATATTAAAAAGAAGAAAGCAGAGTCTTCACGTCAGTGTTTGGAACACACCAGCTCCCACCACCAGGTATGTGGGCTTAGGGAGTATGTTACACACAGTAGTACCAATGGCAGCATTGAGACCTAGGCAACTGAAATTAGCTGCAAACACCTCGGGGAAGTAAAAAGGCCTGGGGTCCTCATCAGAAGCCAGGGGACTCTTTGTTCCCACCACCCAAGTCAGGTCCTTCAGGAGATAACTCTGGAGAAAATCCTGGACAACACATATCCTCGTTATGAGGTAACTAGGACAAGGCTAATGCCACACTCTCCAGCTCATAGGACTAAAATTATAGAAGGCTACCATATAAATAAAGACTGGGCATTCAAACAAGAAGATTCCATTCATGGACACCCAAAAATAGAGGAGAACCCACTGAGCCTCCCAAGGACGTACTGAAAAGCCACACCATGGACGATGCTTGCAACAGTGTGTGATGAAAAGTAAGCTGTCCCTCACTCTAACTGTCCCCGGGCCCTCCCCGTGCTGGACCTCAGATCCGATGAGAACGACGGTTGGAGTTCTCACTCATTTTGTTCAGCTTTCCAAGGAATGCATTTGAGGGAGTCATCATTGATCCAAGCGCGCTCTGGGATGTTGGAAATTTAGCAAGGCTGGCAGGAGGGCTCATTGAGTGGGCCGTGAGATCAGTTTCCTCCAGCAGCCTGCAGGATCCAGATCCCAGCCACTGAGCATGAGGGACATCAGTCACTCATGGAGAAAAGCATCACGTGCCACTCAGGACACCCAAACGAGCTACCTCAGGCACCTATGAAAAATTTAACAGCTAGTAACTAGACATGGAATACAGTAACACTTACCTTCATAATTACTCTCAAGGCCTGGTGCGCAGTCAGGACCACACATCCTCGGGGACTCCCGGGACCTCGTTCCTTCACAGAAAGAGAGGTCATCATTTCTGGGCCAACAAAGAACCTCACATGCAGCTCTGCCTGGGAAGTGGACAGAGACGTACATGCATTTGAGTGACGTACCCAGGTCTCCGGGGAATTAATCCATGACACCCTCCCTCCTTAGCAGGGCTGACATCTGACTCTCACACACTTCTGTCCCTGAGGTATAATGTGAGATGCGTGTGATGCCATGTGCCTGGGTCAGTCTGCAAATTGGTTGCATGTATTCATGCGCAGAGACCTCCTCATATGAACCAGGGTACCAGTGAGCCCTGGCACCAACTGATGGCCACACTTCTTGAGACTGCCACTGAAGGAAGACCCGTTTCTTCAAAACGAAACAGGAAAACGACCCCATTAGGACTCTAAAATAGGCCAAGGACTACAATCCAATATCCTCTCCTTCCGAATACAAAAACCACGTGTGCCATCCTTGTACATGCTATACATGACTATGCACATGAAACTGCACTTTGAGAGTGACGGAGGGGCAGCTGTCCCTCCCTCCTGCCTGCCCCGGGCCCTCCATGTGCTGGACCTCAGATCCGATGAGAACGACGGTTGGGGTTCTCACTCATTTTGTTCAGCTTTTCCAAGGAATGCATTTTTGGGGACTCATCATCGATCCAAGCACGCTCTGCCCTCAGGGCACCTGGGTGACACAGCCTGGGTGGCTCACTTAGTGAGCCGGTGTCATCTGTTGGTCTGGAGCAACCACATACCAGTCAATGAACATAAGAGACAGTCCACTCTCTTAAAGTGGAACCCAGCAGAACACTGGGGTCACATGGACAGGCTGCCTGTAGCAGGCCTATGAAATCCTGAAGCCAATGGCACACTGTGGGTCTAAGGAAACCTTACCTTCCTGAGGGACCCGCCTGTATGGTGCACACCCAGAGATGCCACGACTCCAACACCCAAACAGCTCTGATCACCAAAAGACAGGAAGGTCACCTCTTCACCACTGACGTCGAGACTTGCTCGGGTACCCCACCTGGGAGTTCAGAGAAATCACATGCACATTTGAGAAATGTACTCAGAAACTTAACACAATGAAAATGCAACGGTGAGACTGGAGGTTCTCAAACACTGAGGCCCTGGGTGGTGAATGCGTGAGTGTGACTGAGGGCCAGCTGTCCCTTCCTCCTGCCTGCCCTGGGCATCCACGTGCTGGACCTCAGATCCGATGAGAACGACGGTTGGGGTTCTCACTCATTTTGTTCAGCTTTTCCAAGGAATGCATTTTTGGGGACTCATCATCGATCCGAGCACGCTCTGGGACACACGGCAATTGAGCAGGGTGGGAGGGGCAGACCACTGTGTGAGCCAACGACCTGAGACCCCCAGTGCAGTGGAGAATCAGGACCCTAGCCACTGAGCAAGAGTAAGAGTCAACCCATTCTTGGAAGGAAACCACGGGGCAAACACAGTCAGGCCATGTCTAGCAGGTCTATGAAACCTAAAAGGATGGTAATGACCTGCAACAGAGGCAATCTCACCTTCCAGAGGGATCCACAGGCATGGGGCACACCCAGGGACACACTCTCCAGGACTACTCATCACCTCTGGTCAGCAAAGGAAAGGCAGTTCACATCTTCACAGCTGACGGTGAGCCTTGTATGGCCATCCCACCTGAAAAGTGTAGAGAAATCACAAACACATTTGAGAAACTCAGATTCTCAAGTAAGAAAATTGATGGCCACCTTTGCCCCAGGTAATCCCTGCCAGACTGTAATGCACTTCTGTCCCTTGGAGGTGACTGCACGTATGTGTGATGCCATAAGGCAGGCAGGTATGCAGATGTGGATACGAGTGGTCCCGACAGGTGACCTAGCTCCTGAACGCACACCTTGGACCCAGATCCCCTGAATCATGCTAGGCTTCTCAAAAACAGATGACGAAGCATTGAGACGAAGCATGCACATAAATGAGGAACCTTCCCCCAAAGTCTGCACACTCCTCATTTTACAGCTTCTCCTTTTGAACAAGCACACCACTGTGCTCATACCTCTGCCACGCCCGTGGATGTGGATGCCAACTTAAGACTTTTCGTTCACATACAAAATGAGCTATCAGTTAAATCACTCTGGCAAAACCACCCACGCACAGGTGGCACCACAGGGACCCGGAAGAAGTTGCCTTAGTCTGCAATGGTCAAATGAATTCATGTGAAGCAACTGAATCTACTGTCCTTTGGTCACCAGGTAACTGGACAAAATGGCTCCTGTTCATGCACCATGACCCAGGGTAGCAATGAACTGAAAACACGGGTGCAGTCCCCTCCAGGGACTGGGCATCGCCCCATCCAGGGACATTCAGGGCCATAACCTCCATGGAAATGTTCCAACACTTGCTGCCTTGACAAAGGGTACGTCCTCACGACTGTCAGGGATGGTCCTAGAAAAGTAGCCTCAGGCACCAACACCCCCATGGTTCAGTAAGAACCACAGAGCTCAGCCACAGATGTTGATTTCACATGAAGCCGTTACCTGGATGCAGAGGTGACCCAACAAATGGCAGGTAATGCCACAAGCGACTTCAAAGAGTAAAACGCTCCATTCACAAAGACAAGAACACGAGCTGAGATAACACATGGTGGCCCTTTTCCAGTTGTCTCATCAATCCCTGGGCATGCACCTTACAAGCCAGCACCCGCAATCTAAGCCACCCCACAGACCTCCAGGGAAAAAGCCAAGCCATCAGAAGATGTAAGACACCAGTGCCAGGAAAATCCAACTAGCCAGCAGAAATGCTTTGATATTAAAATCCTCATGCCTTAATATGGCAACAGGTGCAAAGCCATGTTCAACTAAACAGTGAGGAGTAGGCATGGACAGCTCACTATTATCAGCAGCCATGGAACCTCCTCAGGGAGCAAAACACAGTAACACTGGGCACCACTCCTGATAAATGGAGACTCCAACCGAAAAACCTTCAACCACTTCAACCACCACTGTCCTGGAGCCGTCGCTGGCAGACCAAAACTGGAGCCCCATCAGTGCCAAGAAACGTCCCTGGGAAGCTAACGATTGTACTTGAGCAAACAGAGATAGTACATCCCATGGAATGACACACCTACTTGTCCCACAGGTGACCTTCCTAACCTGGACCAGGCCATAAGATGCCACAGAATCTTCACTTCATGTGCCCACCATGCTGGGCAAGTGCGTTACAAAGCAGGACTTTCCAAATGTAGAATCGTAGCTTGACCATCTGCAACTGACCACCAACACCTCAGGGTACTCGGAAGTCCTTACCACATCAGAAGGAGAGAACAGGCATTGAAACCCACCAGGCCTGGGGCTCTGATCAGCAGAACTAAGAACAGGCTCTTTGTTCTTGGACGCCAAAGGCAGATCTTCAGTAGATAATTCTGAAGCACAACCCAGGTCCATACCGATGAATTTAATGAGGTAGCTGGGCCAAAGTCACTGCCACATTCTCCTAGGACTGAAATGCTATGACCACCACACTGAAAAGACCAGATGTTCAAACAAGAAATAACATTCATGACCGAACAGCAGCAGAACCACAGACCCTCACAAGAACTCACTCAAAGCTGACGTGCAGGGTGGAGTGTGCAGGAGTGTGATCGAAGAGCAGCTGTCCCTATCTCCTGCCTGTCCTTATGCCTCTATGTGCTGGACCTCAAGATCTGATAAGAACAACAGTTGGAGTTCTCACTTATTTTGTTAAGATTTCCAAGAAATGCATTGTGAGGGGATCACCATGGATCCGAGCATGTTCTGGAGTGTTAAAAATTTACCAAGGCTGACCAGGTGGCTCATTTTGTGAATATGACTGAGGTGTCTCCTTCAGTGGCCTACAAAATCCACATCCCAGACCCAAAGTAAAAGGGACACGCAGTCCACTCTTGCAGGGCCACCACACAGGACATGCACAGCACTCAAGGACGCCACCTTTAGCAGCTCTGAGAAATCTGAACACTAATGTTGGAACTTGTAGCAGAGAAGCACTTACCTTCCTGAATGGTGCCCAGAGCTGATCACTCAGAGTCACAACCTCCTCTGGACTCTCAGGGACCTAGGTCATCCAGAGAGAGACAGGTCTTTTCTTGATCATGAAGAACCTTGCACTGCAGCTTTGCCTGAAAAGTGGACAGAAACACGTGCATTGAAGTAACGTGCCTACGTCGAACTTATTATATGTCATCTTCTCCCCCACAGTGGGCCTTGCAAGCTGTCACCTACTCTGTCCCTGATACATGGCTTAACACTTAGGTCACAGCCAAGCACGTAAGTTTGCTGGTCAATATGTTGCATGTGTTCGTGGTCAGAGGCAACCTCAGCTGAACAAGCCTCGGCGCTCATCGCAGGGCTTCTGGCCATCAAAGGAAGACCATTTCAGTAAAAAAGGCAACTTTTTGTTCTAAAAGGGTTCCTAAAATGTGCCAAAGACTCCCTCTGCATGGTCTCACTGGACTGTTGCAGCAGCCACTATGCAGACTTTAGAACTAGACTATGGGCTAGCAGAGAAGATAGGTCTGGGCACTCCCCCGAAACCCATAAGCGAAAAATTTTAAACTGATCCAGTGAAAATCCTGACACTCAGGTGGATCCCTGATGCTGAGGCCCTGGGTGGAGTGTGCATGAGTGTGACAAGGTGCACCTGTCCCTCCCTGCTGCCTGCCCTGGGCCTCCATGTGCTGGACCTCAGATCCGATGAGAACGACGACGGTTGGAGTTCTCACTCATTTTGTTCAGCTTTTCCAAGGAATGCATTTTGAGGGACTCATCATCGATCCGAGCACGTTTTGGCAAACTGTGTCATTTAGCAGGTTTGCTGGTTGGCTTATTGGGTGAGGCAACCACCTCAGAGTCTGCAAGAAATCTGGAGCACCCAGATCCCAGCCACTGAGCAAGGGGACAGTCCGCCCACTCTTGGATGGAGACCTCACGTGCCATTTAGGACACACAGCCACCTCTCTAGAAGCTCTAAAAACTCCGGAAGCTAATGGCTGAACTTGAAGCAGAGGAATGCTTACCATCCTGAGTGACGCCCAGGTGCGGTGTGAAAACGCTCCTCTGAGCCCCGGTCATCCTGTAAGAGAGCAGTCTTCTCCTCTTGGCTGATGAAGAACCATGAACTGCAGCTCCGCCTGAGAAATGGACAGAAAACACATTCGCATTTGAGAAACAAAGGAGGTCCAATACAGGTCACCCTCCCCCCTTACCAGACCTTGCGTTAACTGTCGCCTACTTCTGTCCCTGCCATGCAACTGAGGGCTTGAGCAATGCCATACATGCAGGTTGGTCAGTACGTATGCTGCATTTATACATGGACAAAGCGCTCCTCCTCTGAACCTGCTGTCCTATGCTCGGATGACCAGCCACAACCCCTGTCTGTCCTCAAAAGTAGATCTGTTCATTAGGAAAAGAACATAAAATAGGGAAATGGACCTTCAGGGATTCCTAAAGTGCACCAAGGACTCCCTGTCCAATATCTACTTTTTCTGAACCGAAGTGCACACTGGTCCTTTACAGCACTCTGATCACAGTACGGGGAAGCCAAACCAGTACAAGCTCATGGGTGACCTGCACTTGATGGAAACAGCAACTGAAAAGAAAATGATCCACTGACGACACACCTGGTATCGACCCACCAGCCTCACCGACCCAAGTTCAACGGGAGGGAAGTGACTTCAGGTCAGGGACACGTTCACGCACAATGAGCCAAAGGCCCTCCGTGGGACAAACTGAAAGCAGGAGGGTATTTGGTGGTCTTCCCCCATCAGGACTCACAGAGGGCACTCAACTGGACTAGGCCACATTTGCACCCAGAAATGAGACATTTCCTATCCAGAGGAACTCAGGGCTCTGACATCAAAATCTGAGGTGGCCAGGTAGCTACCGTGGGCTTGAAAAACTACTAGCAAACCAACTCTGATGCCACAACCCAGGGATGTAAAGTGTAAATGCACAAAGAAACATTGTTATGGTCAGGAATCCTGACCGCTGCCCAGTTAGGCACAGTACCCGGAGTTTCCACCCTCAAGGCCCTGAGACGTCCCTACCAGCTGAAGATGAAGATGTCACAGGAACACAGGGAGACTGGACATCCCCAGGACCACTCTACCTCCTGTCTTCTCCAAGACCTGCCATTCCTATCTGGACCATCAGTTACCACACAGCCTTGACTCCAGGGCTATAGGCTCGGCTGAGTCCCCGGCTGGCCACCTGGCATGTGGACTGGGTGACAAGTTGAACGGGAGAAACTGAACTGCAACACCAGGGCCTCATCATGCTCTGACCTTTCTCACAACCCCGTGGTGGCTCAATGTCCTCAGCTAGACAGCTGGCAAGACAGACTCACCAACCACCAGCTCAGGAGGTCCCATGGGAAATCCCGCAAGTTACAGCTCTGGAGCTCCACAGAGACCCCCAAGGGCTATATCTGAAGCAAGACTCTGGACAACATACACCCAGGCCACAGTGTGTACACTCCTGTAACACAGCCACGCCACACCACTCTCGGGACTAGAATACGAGCTAGCTGATGAAATACAAGCCTGGATACACAACACTGATCATACACACCCAGCTAAAGACTTGAAATTTCTCACAGTCAGTAAGCAGCTCCCTAATGCTGATGCGTTGGGTGGAGCGTGCATGAGCGTGACTGAGAGGAAACTGTCCCTCACTCCTGTCTGAGCTGGGGTCTCCACGTGCTGGACCTCAGATCCGATGAGAACGACGGTGTGGAGTTCTCACTCATTTTGTTCAGCTTTCCAAGGAATGCATTTGAGGGAGTCATCATCGATCCAAGCACGTTTTGATCACCAGGTAATTTAGCAAGGCTGCCTCGGTGAGTCAATGATCTCATCCTCCTCAAGTGGCCTGCAGGTTCCACACCCCATCCACTGAGGAAGAGGGACACCTAGTCTCTCTTGGAGGGGAACCCCATGGGCCACTCAGGACAATCACACAAGCGACCTCTAAAATTTTTGATGAGTGATGGCTGAATTGGGATCAGAGGAACACGTACCTTCTTGAATCGTCTGTAGGCCCAGTACACACTCAGGGCCGTGCACTTGGAAACTCTCAGGGACCTCAGGCACCCAGGGAGACAGAGGTCCTTCATTTCTGGGTGAACGAAGAACCTTGCGTTGCAGCTCCACCTGAGAAGTGGACAGAAACATACGTGTGTTTGATGTGCCCAGGTCGGTCCGCAGGGAGTTAATCCATGACATCCTCTCCTTGCATCTGGTTGTCACCTACTTCTGTCCCTGACACATGACTCAGGGCTTCTGTGATGCCGTGCACGCAGGTCAGTGTGCAAATATGTTCCATGTGTTCATGGGCGGAGGCCTCCTCATGTGAACCAGGGAACCCTGGGCTCTGACTGCTAGTAACAATCCCAGCCTGCCATCGAAGGAAGACCCATTCCTTCAAACAACAACAGGTTACTTTTGGAACCACAGGGGCTCCAAAAATGTGCCCCCCTGCAATATCCGTTCCTTCCACACTGAGGTGCACACCGCTCCTCACGAACACTCTGATGATGGCGCAGGGGAAGCAGACTCGCACACTAGGGCCCACCACGTGCTCGAGGGTGACCTGCGCTTGATGGGAACACAGTGACCGAAGAGAAAATGGCCTCTGACAGCGTACCTGGTGCCGGAAGCGCACCAGGTACTCAGGCCCGACTGCACAGAGTCACATGACTTCAGCCAAGTCACCTGCTCATGGACAATGAGCCAAAGAACCTCCATGGGCCAACATGACCCCGGGGGGTATTGGGGTCTTCAGCTGCCATGACTCAGGAAACCAGGCCATGTTCGCACCAAGAGACCAACATTTCCACACAGGAATTCAAGGCTCTGACATAAAAAAAAAAAAACACTCAAATACTAAGGGTTTACTGTCAAAAGCTGTCTTCTCATGGCCGTATAGGAAGTCCCCCCAAAGGGGGCCACCCTGGGCAGCAGTGACCAGCAGAAGAGTCGTAGAGACTTCAATATTGCATATGGTGACCCCATGAGCTTCAAGGTTATGACGTCTTTCCACATGGTAGCTCCACCCTAAACTCATGGTGCTCCAATGCACCATTCATGAGGACAAGAGGAAGAAATCACAATGCGTGATATATTTTCCAAGGCGGAAACCTGTTTACGGCTGTGTGATGGGGATGCTGGCCCTAAAGACGTTCCTTTGAGCTGATGACGACGCCATTAGAAACACAACAGGGCAGTACAACCCACAGGAGCCCTGGAACGACAGGAAGGCCTGTCCTCTCCAGAACACTGGTCACCACTCCTGTTTTCATTCCAGAGCTAGGACCACAGCACAGTCCCTGGGAGGCCATGTTGGGCGAGCAGCTGAGTCAGAGGAGCTGCCAACTGCACACCAGGACTTATCAGCCCCTGGCCCCAACCCCCATTCCCAGCCTAGCGATAATTTTGCACTGAAACAAAACTCAAGACGTTCTCAAAACTGCCAGCCCTAGGACTCTAATAAAAAATGATGGAAGCTTCGGCTCTTTGACTCCTCACGTGGAGCCCTAAGACCTGCATCTCCAGCAAGAACCTGGTCAGAACACTCCCAGGCAGGGACTCAATGGGCTTGTGCCACAACCATGCCATACCCATGCCAGTGTTAGAACTAAAATGTGGGCTAGCTCAGAAGACAGAATGACTGCCCACTCACCCAAGTACCACCCCTACTAAACAACCAAATAATGCAGTGAAAATACAGACAGTAAGTGAGGAGGCTCTTGCGTGGAGCATGAGTGAATGTCACCAAGGGGCAGCTGTCCCTCACTCATCCTGCCTGCCCTGGGCCCTCCACGTGCTGGACCTCAGATCCGATGAGAACGACGGTTGGAGTTCTCACTCATTTTGTTCAGCTTTTCCAAGGAATGCACTTTTAAAAACTCATCATCGATCCGAGCACACTCTGGGATCCAGGATGTGTGAGCCACTCTGGCTGGGCATCTCACGTAGTGAGATCAGGACCTCAGTGTCATACACTGGCCTGAAGCATCCAGATCCCAGCCACTGACAAAGAAAGACAATCAGTCCACTCTTAAGCAAATACCACATGCCGTTGGGTGACATGTAGACAGGCAGCCACATTGGGGTCTGTGACATCCTACCCCAAGCAGCATAAGTCAGAGGCAATCTTACCTTCTGGAGGGATCAACAGGCACGGGGCACACCTCAGGCTATAATCCCTCACGGACTCCTGAGCACCTCTGGCCATCAAAGGAAAGGCAGGTTGTGTCTTCCTGGCTGGTGGTGAGCTTGCAGCGCCACCCAACCTGGGAAGGGTAGAGAAACCACATGCACATTTAAGAAATGTACTAAACAACTAACACAATGAACATATACACAGTAATTCAAGCAGCTACATAAGCTGAGACCCTGGGTGGACTGTGCATGAGTGCGACCGAGGGGCAGCTGTCCCTCCCTCCTGCCTGCCCTGGGCCTCCACGTGCTGGACCTCAGATCCGATGAGAACGACGACGGTTGGAGTTCTCACTCATTTTGTTCAGCTTTTCCAAGGAATGCATTTTGAGGGAGTCATCATCGATCCGAGCACGCTCTGGGATGAAGGTCATGTTAGCAAGGCTGGCTGTAAGGCTCACCTAGTGAGCTAGTGACCTTAGTATCCCACACCTGCCTGCAGCACACAGATCCCAGCCACTGAACAGGAGGGACAGTCCATGCACTTATAGAGAAAAACCCCACAACAGTGGAGACACCTGGACACGCTGCCACAGGTAGGTCTATGAAATCCTAATGCAAGTCACAAAACACAGGTTGCAGAAATAGTTACCTTCCCAACCAATCCACATGCATGGTGCACCCAAGGAACACTCCCTCCTCCAGGACTCCCACACAGCTACGGACGTCTAAGGAAAGCAGGTCGTCTCTTCATGGCTGACGGCGAACCTTACATGGCCACCCCACCTGGCAAGTGTAGAGAAATCACATGCACATATAAGAAACTCTACTGGATTCTCAGGTAACGTGACCCTCACACCAACCTTTACCCAGGTAAGCCTTGCACCCGTCATGCACCTCTGCCCCTTAGCGGTGACACGGGAGTGTGTGACACCACGAGGATGGCAGTTATACAGGTGTGTGCGCATGTGGTCCTTACAGAGGATTCAGCTCCTGAACAAGCATGGCCTATGCCAGATCCCTAACCTCACACGCTGCTTCTGACCAACAAAATACGGGGCCTTTACAGTAACACAGCATCTAACTCTGACTTCCAGAGACTTCTAAACTAGCATATAGGCTCCTTTGCAGCTGTTCCTTCTAAGCGACTCACAGCCATTCTAGGCACAGCTCCTCCTGCCTGTGAATTTGATGTCCCCCTGCACATTGTCACCCTGTAGCCTCTACAGGTGAACTTCACTGGATGGAAACCCACCGACCACAGAAACAACCAACCACTGCTGTAAAGGTTGGCAACTGACAGTGGCACAGGGCCCAAGTGGCCCTCGTGAATCTTAAGCGACTGAGTGACTTCTTGCCAGGCACCTGTTCCTGCTAACTACCTCAAACTCCCTCGGTGGAAAAGAAGGAAACCGGAGGAGCATATGTGGTCTTACTCACCATGACCCTGAAACACAGGAGGGAGTTGTCATCCATCCAGACATGTTCCACAATGCAGGGACATTCAGAACAGCAGCCTCAGCAGGTCTCCTTGGAACTGAATGAAACCCCAGTTCTCCAGAAGCCTGAGAATCCAGATCCAAGCCCGTGAGCAAGTGGGACTGTCCCTCTGCTGCTGGAGTGAAGCCCTCACCATCGGAGACACACCTATAGTCTTTCTAGCAGGACTACGACGGCTTCCAGCAAATGGCAAAACTCAGAGCCGAGGGGTGCTTACTTGGTGAGCAATTGCAGGGCATGGAACACACCCAGGACCATAGTTTTTTTTACGTAGATTTTTTTTTGAAACATCTCCAGTCATTAAAGAACACAAAGGTCTTCTTTTGTTGGCCAGTGTTGTCCACCAGTCCCGTTTGGAGAAATCTTACATGCTTGAGAAAGTCACTTCAGGGCACGTTCCGTAAGGGTCAGTCATGGACAATACCTGACTTGTTCCAGTTTCTTCTTGTACGTACTGCATGTCTCACAGCAAACTGTGATGAAACACGTTCCCATGCAGCTGTCTTGGTGTTCCTCCACCTCTGGGCTTCATTACAGTGACTTCTAACAAAGTTCAAGTTCGATTTGTCAAAGTAACATTAACTGGAACCCAAAATGTCATGAAATACACTCAAGTATCATGTGCACAGGCTTCTGAGGTGTCTTCAAGGAACAGTCTTAAACATTTTAATTTTTATCAATCCCAATAAGGGTTTCAACATATTCCCATTCCTTGCCACGTTTATATTACAAAGGATAAACAAACAGGCACAATTCATCATGAAAACAGGAAGAATAGAAAAAAATAAATAATCTCCATCACAAGTAACAAAAATGTACATAAATATGCTTTAGTAATATTTCTCTATGATGTGTTTTATGGACACCATTTATGTAGAGAAAATACAACCCATTGACATACAGAAAAAAATTTCCAATTATTATGTCTTATAAGCATTTGTTTTCATAATATATATCAAACTCTTTCAACTCAACAAGAGAATAACCCAATTAAAAACTGTAAAAATTAATTGAACAGTCATTTTCCCATAAAGACATACAAATGGCAAAAAAAACCCACTAAAATATGCTTGCCATCACTAGTGATTGGAAAATAAAACATGAAATGAAAAGTGAAACTGGCAAAAGTGGGAGCACAAAAAAAACACAAACCACCCATCCACAAATAAAGTTAAAATACATTCATTAAATTATCCAGTAGAGGATCAGGAAGAAAAATTATCCTGAAAGTCCTGTGAAGGAAGCTACCCTAATATTAGTAAGGGTCACAATGAGTGTCACTATTATTAGTGTCACAAATGACAGAGAGAGAAAGGGACAGAGGCATATTTCACATAGAAATGACCAAAAGTTCCCGAAGCTGATGAAAAATGATAATCTACCTAGACTGTACAGGCAGTCCAATGAACTCCATGTAGGACCAACTCAGAAAGATCCAGGCTAAGCCACACAGTAATGCAATTTTGAAAAGCACAGAAAACCTTCAAGGCAGCACCAGAGAAATGGCTCATCACGGCCAATCAACCCTCAACAAGACTGACAAGTAATTTCTCAGCAAACAAGTGGGAGGCCAGAAGGCAGAAGGATGATACATTAGAAGTCCTGATACAAAATGCATTTGGACCAGGAATTCTTTATTTGACAAAAATTCCCTGTAAAAATGCAAGTGAAATGAAGACATTCTCAGATGAACAAAAACTGAGAATGATGCTGGACGGCAGAAGTGCCCAACAACAAAGGTGACAGACTGGAATCCTCGAAGCTGAATACACACACACACAGTGATGTGACTCCATCGAGAAATAAACAATAATAAAGGTAACTACACAAAAAGTAAAAGCCAGTATTAACATGTTTCAGTAACTCCTCTTTTTTCTTACAGTATTTTAAAATAACTGCATAGAAATAATTTTAAGTCAATGGTTCTGAGTATGTACAGGTTCTGGCAGAAATCCGACCTGCATGAGTGTGGTTGGCAGTGTAATGAGATAGGTATAGTAATTTGTAGTTTTAATTTGAACATTTCACCTAAAATGTCCTATAATGTGCTTGAATGTGATATGGTTATGTTACAGAATTACATGCGTATAATTTTATGATAAACAGCAGGGCCTTTGCTTCTGACTGATACTGTCTGTATGAAAGCATCACTGGTGAAAACAGCAAAACAAATAAAAAATAGGGCAATGTGAAACAAAGATTTTGTTTAAATTGCTGCTGATTCAACTAGAATGTTATAGGGATATTAACTGTTATCTCTAGGGCAACCTCTAAAGAAATAACTAAGAAATGTATATTTAAAACACAAGAAAATAAAGCACTTCGGATGGTACACTAAGTTATATCTCTTTAACATACACAAAATAAAAGGAAGGAGAAAAGGGCAAACAGTACATAAGACACAGAGAAAATGTATGGCAAAATCCTCCTTTGTCAGTATTTACACTAAATGTAAATGGTTTAAATTTGCAAGTAAAAGGCACAGAATGGCAAAGTGGATTTGAAAAGAGATCCAACTACATATAATCTACAAGAAATGTATTTTCAGACTTTCTGACACATATTTCAGATTTTCAAACTCTAGCATTATTTGACATGGTTCACCAAGTCTGGACTGGGAACATTTAAGACAACAATTCACGCAGGAAGGAGGGTAAATGGAGTAAAATTTCTTCATGTAACCTAAAGTTTAAAAATATTGAAGAATAAACTGTGGTAAATAAATACATGTACATCCAAAAATCAACAGTAATTGATATAGACCAGCAATGTACAACTGGAAAACTAAATTTAAAACCACACACAAAAGCTCCAATAATAATAAACTACTGAGGTACATGGACCTAACAAAACATACAGAAAATGTATATATTGAAAATAAAAAAAATGTTTATGAAAAATCAACGATGGCGTAAATAAATGAAAATTAAGGACCATGTGTATACTCTGAAAGATGATAAAGATCTACATAATGGCAATTGGTATTAGAATAGATTTTTATATATATAAACTGATTCTGAAATAAAGAAGAACTAAGGAAGAAGTAAAGAAATGCTGGGTAAAGGAGAATGAGATGGGAGGAGTCGTACTACCTAACTTCAAATACATTACGAACATGCTGGAATCAAGCCACTGTGCAATTCGGTACAGGACGGGCATGTAGATGAACAAGACAGAATAGAGAGTCTAGAATCCATATAAAAATGTCTACTGGGCTTTTCACAAAGATAATTCTATGAAGAGACAAATGATGTTACAAGAATTTTTCACACAATGGAAAAAAAAAAACCGAACCTCAACTCTACCATATAGAAAAAGAAACTCAAAGTAGAGATGTGATTAAATTATAGACCTTAATAAAACAGTAGGACAAATCAAATCATAAAGAAAATCTGTATTACCCAGAGTTAGCTGAACAGCTAATTAAACATGTAACCAAAAGTATGATCAATTAAAAAAAATGAGTTGGACTTCATCAAGATTACTAACTTTTGCTGTGAGAAAAACACTGTTTAGAGGATGAAAAGACAAGTCCTGGGGAATTACGTTGACTGAAATAGCCCTAAAAGTAACACATTGTATGATTTCATTTATGTAACACTCTCAAAAGACAAAAAACTATGTAGATACACACCAAGTGTTAGTGGTTGCCAAACGTTAAGAGTCAGAGAAAGGTATAGCCATAGAGGACGTTTCTTTGTATTGCGTTCAATCCATACACAGACCCAGGGTAACTGACAATTTGACGCTTTCAGACCTTTCATCCATGAACCTAGTAAGCGTCCACATTTATTTAGGTCTTTGATAACTTGCATCAGTGTTTTCCAGTCTTCAACACAGAGATAGAGCACAAGTTTTATAAGATTTACACTAAAGGAACTCCTTTTTCTGCTGATATGAATGGGAATAATATTGTTTTAAAGTCCAATTTAATATGATTTATTTTTATATATTGACCTTGCATTTTCTAAACGTACTAAACCAAGCTTGTAGTTCTAGGATTGTTATTGTAAATTTTGTGGAATTTGTAACATAGTCAATGAGTCAAACACTCTTCGCAAAAAAACTGTTGTTTTCCTTTCTCACCTTTATGCCTTTTATTTTTTTTCTTATCCTATTGCATGGGTTATGCTTTGCAGAACAATGTAAATAAAAGTTAGGACACAGGACTTCATTATTTTGTTTGCAATCTTAAAGGAAAACAACTTCTCTTAAAAGTACACTGGGTTATGAGATTTTAATTCTTGTCATTTATGGAATAAATATCGTATGCCAGCATACTTCCAAACACTGAGACAACAGCCACCCACCACGAATCTACTTATATGCTAACACAGGAAAATATGCAAAAGTACACATTTCTATGGTCACTTTCATTAGATAAAACTACGTTCTAATGTTCCTGTCATTCATATTCACTGTCAAGCAGTGTTTTTTTTTTAATTTTATTTATTTATTTTTACAGAGGGAAGGGAAGGAGAAAAGGAGCGGGGGGGGGGGGACATCAATGTGTGGTTGCTGGGGGCCATGGCCTGCAACCCAAGCATGTGCCCTGACTGGGAATCGAATCTAAGATGCTTTGGTTCGCAGCCCGTGCTCAATCCACTAAGCTATGCCAGCCAGGGCTTCAAGCATTCTTTTAAGACAACTTATTCAGATGGCATTCAGCAATAAAATTATATAGGTTTCAATTGTACATTTTCAATGACTTTAAAATTAAATTAGGCATTTTTTCCATGATGGATATTCTAGAGCCCCTTTAAGTACATGTAGGGCTCCTTTTCTCACTGTTGTTACAATTATTAGTCTTCGTGGCTATTTCATTAATGTTTGAGCTGATCTGAAAGGACTTGCCAGGCTCTGGAGCAATGATTGCACAGATTTTAATTAATCAATTAAGTGACTGATATGCGTAAAACATTTTGGTGACAACAACTTTGTCAAGAGAAAAACTGAATTCATGTATTCCTAAACTATCAAACACCAACCCGAAGGTGACAAAACCTTCTGCATAATGATGCCAAAGAATGTACACAACACTGTTCTTATTGATGGATATTTTCATTTTAACAATAATGATTAATCATTTAATACATGAAATTCATTCTTTCTCCACTTAACCCAAGCTAATAACCTTTGTGCATCCAACACAGTATAGAATGTTGAACACTGTTATTTTTCAGAAAAAAATGAAATACTTTCTGGTTCTTTATCATTTAAAATCTTCATGACCTTACAAAAGATCTCATAAAATTTAACATATAATTTCCACACCAAAAAAGCTTATCAAAGCCAAATCTTAATGTTGCAAAGAGTAGCCATGATCTGTAATGATGTTATGGATCAGATAACGATGACATGAATATGATGCCCTTAAATATGGGCCTACATTCTGACACCATCATTATTTCTTGCAGGGCGGTCCAACCCACGGACTGCATGTGGCCCCGAATGGCTTTGCATACAGCCCAACACAAAATTGTCAATTTACTTAAAGCCTCTTTCTTGTTCACCAGTTTTCAGTAGTGTTTTTGTATTTAATGTGTGTCTCAAGACAACCCTTCTTTTTTCAGAGTGGCCACAGATGCCAAAAGACAACGTAGCTTATTCTTGCAAAAAGCATACTGCATTGAAATATGAAATTCTAAAAAAAAAAAATATCAAAGATTTTCCCAAATTCTACATATGTCTGTGTACCCCAAACTCACATAAAGTAAAATGTACAATTCAGGAATGAGAGTGAAGACACTCACCATGAAAGGGACCCATTACTGAAGACACATCTCCTCCAGTAAAGCACGGGGCAGGAACACAGCATCCTCAGGAGGTCCTGGGGAGCCCAACGCAGACAGGAACGTCAAAGGAATCTGGTGCAGTTCCTCACCACTGCTCTCTCAAGTGGGGAACCTTGCTCTCAGCCCTTCCGCCTTGGACACAAATGACAAAACAGAAGCAAAGATATAAGCTCAGAATATAATGCATGGCAGAAATAACAAAGCACAAAAATTGATGCCACTGTCAATGCATAACACAGGCATTCTGGGTTCTACTCCGTACACCACCCCAAACATTGATGACACTTTCAGCCTCCATCACAATCACTTGACCCCTTCCTCATTCAATACAGGTCACACCCTCATTCGTGATTCCAGAGCGTATTATCTGTACACACGTCTCTGTCTGTAACTCTCCATTCACAGGGAGCAGCCTGGAGCCAGTCCTGGGTCACTGTGGACACCTGGTGGCACACATGGCCTCACTAGGTGGGGCACTACAGGTGACGCTGCCATGGAGAGGGCAGGAAACAGAGCCAGGCTCTGAGAGTTTCACTGGTTCTATCTGTGGGCCACTCATCGGGACCTCAAGACTGACATGTGGAATGAGTCCTTTGGCATCCTCGAGACAACTGTGCTCATCCCTGATCCACAAGGAACCTGCCACCACACATGCATGACCACAGCCAGGCTCCTGGGGTGCAGGCTAACTACCTACTGCCTCCTGCAGGACCGGCGGTAAATGTGCAGTGGACTTCAAAAGAAATTTTTTTAATAAAGGGAAGAATCAACAATGGAGATCCCTTTCATGAAGCAGGCACACGCACACTACTGGGGGAAAAGAATCTACCATAAAATACTGTCCACTGAGCCTGGGAAGACAAAGCCCGAAGAATTTCAACTACTGACATCACTGGCCAGAACATACACAAGCCATTTTATAAGAACCCAAAAGTTGCTCACCTCTTTCCAGAAGTACAGGAATGGGTCTAGCCTTTGACCTGCAGGAAAACATCAAAACAGTAAATCAGATGAGAAAATACAGGACATTCATTTAAGAGTAAATTACAGTAGTTGGTTCTGTTTTAATTATTTCTCATACGGGCATCCCCACACTTCCAGTCTCGTCACACAAATCAACTTCCTTGTTTCTTTACCACCTTTAGCATTTCAACACTTATTTCTCCTCCACGATGTTCACTGTGCAATAGTCAGTAATCATTTCTACCACACTACACAAATTAGGGACACAGCAATTTTATCTCTGAATGAGAAGATCTGTAGTTGTATTCCATCAAATAAAGACTTGATGAGAATGCTCTGGGATTGGGAAAAGGAAGGACACAGATAAGGGTGCTGTGAGACATAGGCTGTAGAGGAACTTTGGAAATGTATTACAAACAGCATATACAAAAGCTGGGGGAACAACGAACACAGACAAGAAAGTTTTGTTAGTTAAATGGAAATTATAAAAAGAACCAAATGAAAAGGAATCTTAGAGGGATCAGACATAAGAGGAGTAAGATAAAGGAAACATGTTTCTTAAAATTTTACCTATATTCCCTTTAGTATCTTTTACAAAAGTCCTCAATTGAGTTTTCATGTCTTAGTGGTAAGGAACATTTCTTCAGTGATATGAACATATTTGAAGATTAGCCCTAGCCAGTGTGGCTCAGTTGGCTGCAGCATAGTCTCCATAACGAAAAATTTGTGGGTTCGATTCCTGGTCAGGGCATTTACAGTTTCAATCCCCAGTCAGGGCAACAGATCCATGGTTCCTTCTCTCTCACTTCCCCTCTGGAAACTATGAAAATGTCCTCAGGTGAGCATTAAAAAATGTGCGTACATGTTCAAAGACCAAAGGATACCTTTTCTTTTGTAGAATGTCACTCAACTTGGGTCTGATGTTTCCCCATAGATTGAGGTTCACCCGCTTTTGTCTGAGACGCTACAGAAATGAGTGTTATTCCCAGTACCTCCCATCAGTGACAACAGATGTCACATCGCTATGGGAACTTTCACCTCTTAATTCAGGGAGTGTCTGCCAGGTTCTCCATGTCAAGTTGTTTTCTCTTTGTAACTGAGAGGTGTATTATGAAACAGATAGCTACAGACCATAAAAATACTGTTTCTTCTCAAATTTTCTTCCAGAAATTGTAGCATCCTATGATGGTTCCTGGTTGAAGCAACTATTGCCAAATGTTTATTTTTAGCATCCTGTATGTTTGTTAGTATTCTGTAATAAAGAACTTTATTTTTTTGAATTTACCCATTTTTATCCCATTCATTCATTCATTCACAGGTTAGTTTAAGAACATTATAAATATCTTACTGGCATTAACGGTTTCCTCATCCTTGAAGAGACTGACCACGTCCAAACACAGCCAAACTGTGTAGGAGTCAAAGCCAGAGGTGGCTCCCAGCGGGGTGTCCTCAAGCCTCTGTGACAGTGGCTTCAGCCATCCTTCACTGCTGTCTCCTGTTCTGATCTTCCTCCTCCAGGACTGTCCACACTCCAGAGGCCAGCAGTGTCTCGGGTAGTCCATTTCCCGCCGAACACCGGAAAATAAAAGGGAGAGGTTAGAAGAGCATAGCACATGCCTTACTTTATGCACCAGTCACATTTCTAAACACGTTTTAACCACTGCTGTGACATACTCAGGGAATTCAGTCCTAAATCCCCTGCTTCTTGTTGTTATTATGACTTTCACCAATGTTTCATTCATTGTACTTTGCAAGACAGAAGGTGTTATGTTTAGAAACTGTTAGAATGAGTAGAGAGAACTGTGGGGGAATCAACTGGTAGTGGAAGACATTCAAAGGGGGTAGAGAGTTTAGAATCGAGTCCACGCAGTCAGACATGAATTATAACTAGAAACAACATTCCAGCAGATTCTGGCATTCGTATTTATATCGTTCGGGGAGGGCCTGTTCACTCTGAGATCCTTATGGACTTTTCCCCACAGTCCTCAGTCTGTTCCATGGTCAGTCCCTTCCATTTTGTGACACTCCCTGAATTGGCTGTTTCTCTTAGACTTTGGTCTGTGTCCCCATGGCACCCCACTACTCTGTGACGTGGACCTGCTGAGGAGCGTGGTGGCCTGTCTCCTAAGCATGGGCACCCTGTATTTCTAGAGGTTCACTTTGCAGGTTTATACCACAAAATTTCCAGCAAATCAGTGTCCTGTTCATGTCTGTCTCCTATTTCTCCAATATCTCAATACTTACATGTTTTAACCTGAGGAATTGTACTGAGAAGTCTCATGAGTGACTCCAAGTGAAAGGAAGAATGACTGACACCTTGGAAACATTCCCCCCAAAAAACATGGTTTGGCTCCATCAATTTACCAAACTAGAAGTATTTTTTATTGTTACATTTCAAAGGTTGTGACACCACGTGGGTTTTTTAATAACCTGTGAAAAATAGGATGAATTACATACCTCAACCTCATACATAACTCAACCTCAAACTGGGCCTCCATTTGTTCTTAAAAAAAAAAAAAAAGGAATAGCCTACCTGGCATTGCTATTGTTAATATTAAATGAGACAATCCATGAAAAAGTGTTTACCTCTCAGTGTGTGCTACATACCCTAAAAACTCATTAAGTGCCACACAGAATTTAAACACATGCATTTGAAACCAAGCACAACAACCACACAAATGAAACAATCAAATAATAGCCAGAATTCACTACCAGCATTTTTTAATATTCTTCCCATAAAATTTATTGACCATATCGAAGAAGCACAAACATATATCATTTCACATGAATGAAATACAATATTAATGCCTAAAACAGAGTTAATAATCCAGTAACTGGTGAAAAAATGAACTTTTGAAAAACCTAGATCGTAACAATTAATTTGAACATACATTATCATATATAATTAAATACGACCCAATTGGCTAAATGGATCACTAATACCCCAAGCATTAGAACTTGATAAAACTAAGGCTGCAACGAGGACTCTTGGATTTACATACATCTTTGAACACTACACATTATATCCTCTAGGTAAATTTCTAGAACTAAAATTATTAGTCAAGAGGTGCTGATTTCCACCTAATACATATCTTCCACTGTCTCCTGGGAAGATTTTTAATGTATCAGGAGTCCCAAATTCTCCACATGTTGTACCTCTTAATCTGATAGGTGAAAAAGGAAACCAATTGTTGATTTGTTCCACTGTGTGTGTGAGTGCACACACATTTAATTGACATTTATAATTATTCCACATGCTCTTGGCCATGTACCATACTGTCCTGTTACGAATTTGTATGTATAGGCTTTCCTGCTTTTAGACTGGGATGCTTGTATTTTTCTAATTAATTGGAGTTAGCCTTTCACAGACTATTAACATGAAATTTGTCATGTGAGTTTCAAGGAACCATACACACATATTTGTAATTGATTATAAAACATGAAATAGCCCCAATTTCATTTTCAGTTGGTGGGTTGTAGATTCTCTTTCTCTCCTCTAAACCCTCCAATGCAGCTGCTGAATGAACAAACAAGGGCCAATGTGGAAATCACAGTTTACTTGGATTAAAGTTGTCTCCACTGGCTTCACTCATACGTAACGGTAAAAGTAGATTCATAGTTGTGTGCAAAAGACCACAATAATCAAATAACAATGCAATAATAAACTCCGTATTTTGCGTACTCACAACTATGAACCTACTTTTGCCCACACCTGTATTATTGCCTCTTAAATTTTGATCAACGAGGTTCGATTACACCCTTGAAAGAAACCAATCCTATTCTGAGATGCTGAACCAATTCAAACGGCTCAGATGAAGTCAAAACAGACCCAGGTGAGTGCCTAAGTAGAGTGGAGAGAGAATCTTTTGATTCAAACTGTGCCCAAGGGGAAAAGGAAGCCAGCAGGATTCTGGACACTAACTCCTGCACCTTACATGTGGAGGGAGAAATGTTACCATCTACACATGGAGAGGGCTCATATCACTCCAATCCCTTACACAGTGTGGTTTTACATGGTGTAAGTTATGCTGGCCACTAGTACTCATTTATAGCATTCTCTTATGAAAGAGAGTAAGGAGCTATATAATGACTCCATAAAAATCATATGGGGATACGAGACTCAGATATATTTACCACATGGCTGAGTTAATTTTGGTTTCAGCCAGTGCTCTAGAGTTCAGGGGCTGGTAGACTCATGTCAGTAGCCTGTACTGTAAATAAAGTTTTATTGAAGCACACATGCCAGACTCCTCCCATTACACACTGAATTTAGCAGCTGTCACACAGTAACAGCAGGGCACACTAGCTGGAACACGGACCACCAAGTCTGCAAGACTGGACCTGCCTGCCATCTGGCCCTTTCCCCAGAAGACCTGCCAATCCATGGTCTAGTTTAACAGACTGTGGAGATCTAATTACAAGTCAGTAAAAACAAGTTTTAAACGTGGAATCTAGCAGGACTGAAAACACAGCGTCCTTGCATTTACTCTAAATCTTCTCCCGTGAGGCTGACATAAAATGGAGGCAGATCTATTTTGATCATTTCAATTCAAATACAGTACCAACAGCAGAGTTCGTGCTGGGGGGGTCCCTGAGTCCTCACTCTCCCCTTTCTCCTTTCTTCCTCCTCCTACCCACCATAACCTCAGAGACCACTGCCACCACTGCAGGGCGACTCCCTTGGTTTGCCACTACTGTCCTCCTTTGACTCGAGTATCGAATGTCAGAAGCGATGAATAGACAAATGGGTAATACGATGAATGGTGGATGGATAAATAGATAGACGGTGGATAGGCAGAGATCCACACATAGATTATGAAGGGTAAACTGACAGATGAAAGAGAAGAGTAAGTTTCTCAGAACTGAGTGCGCTTCTGTCTCCACTGACACAAATATCTGACACGTACATTGGAAGACTGTTTCTAAGGTTATAGGACAGCAGATGTCTTTGATGGCATACATTAAAGACACTGCCACACACGGAAGTCATGTCACAGTGGAAAAAACACACCTTTCAAATCACACAGATACAATTATAGAAGACTAAATACATCTCCCCAAAATTCAGAGGTCTTTAGTAAAACTATGTAGTCTTAAAAAAATAAAAAACATGGTATTTCAAAAGCTGGATCGATTCTGAGTGACTCATGGGAAATGTTCACAACACAGCACATTTTCCTAAGATTCCCCATTCCTATGCATACAATAATGGCAGTGTGGTCAATTGAATACATGAAATGATATCACTATCCTTAACTCACACCAACATTTTTACACAGCCTTCTCTCTGCACCATTACCTCTCTAACTTATTCCTGCACTATAAAGGCCATAACAGCTATGCTAGCCACCTAGAAATATGTGGTGGTTGTTTCTGTATGACTCTCAGGGTGAGATAAGAACACAAACAATTCCCTGTCAAAGGAGCTCATTTTTATCAAACCTGTGAAACAGACACAGAGAACAGGACATAAAATAAGTCTTCTGAGTTCTCCTTAACTACTCGGTTAAAGCCCCTATCGAATCCTGTTCAGCTAACCAAAACTTATGTTTCCACTATTTTATATACCCACTAATCATAGACATAAATGGTTACATACACATTAGACAGGGAAACCATGGGACAGTTATCTCTGAAGTAAAAGTGGGGAAGAAGGCAAACCACAACTGTGTTCAGGAATGACACCCCTCAGTAAAATGGGCTGGAAAAAAGACTATCAAATAAAGGAAAACTAAGAACAATTATCACTAGTCATCCTGGTGCTGAGGAGAGTCCTTCAGGAAGACAAATGATTAACTGGAGGAGGAAACGTATCTTTGGAGGAGGATGAATAGCAATGAAACTCATTAATATTTAAATACATGTGAAATACCTTTCCACTTCAAATGCTTTACAATAATAGGTACTTAAAGCAATTATACCACTGACTGTAATAACCCCTACATATAGTATATATAGATACAATACACAGGATGGGGCACAAGTATGTTTACAGTTGTTCATATGGAAAAACACAGTTAGGATTATTACAGTAACTTTAACAACTGTTTCTCAAACTCACAACTGTGTACCTACTTCTGCCCTGCCCCGTCGTACATGGGAACTCTATCAATGAAATGGGGCAGACTGGGGAAATGGGTATATACAGTTAAAGGATTCTTAAGTTTAGTGATATAATATTTAGTCTTAAAACATAAACTAAATGTGAATATTGTAATCAATATAACACCCACTAACATGCAAAGAGGTAGAGTTAAAAAGGTAAAGATAAAAAAAAACCTCTTAAAAAAAAAGGCATACAATGAAATGGGAGGCAGAAAAGAACCAAAGAAACAAACAAAACCAAAATGGGAAAAAAAAAAAAAAACAACAGAAAGACACTGCCAGGTATGACACAAAAAAACAGCATAAAAAATAGAACGCTTATATCCAACTTTTCGATAATTGTATTAAACAGAAATTGAATGAACACACCAACTCTTAAAGGTTAAAACATATCCCAAATATTTGCTCTCTAAAAGACTTGACACAAAAAAGATATAGGACGAAAGGAAAAAAAATGAACTGACTGCACACCATACACACGGTTAAGTACAGGGAGGCTAGAGTGAACATATCAATTTCAGATGAACTTCAAGACGGCGGAGTATCAGAAATGGAGACATTTTGTAATACAGCAGGGTCCAGTTACAAGAAGGACATAATAATCATGAATATTTAGGTGATGTGAAATGGATCTGACAGAATAAAGGGAGTAGGAGAGAAATCTACAATCATAGGTGGGTGATTTTAAATTCTACTTTCAGTAATTTATACAACAAGACGCTTTAGAAATTACAAATCACACTATCAACCATCTCAACCTAATGGGCACTAAAAAAACACTAGACCCAAACACTGTAGAATAAATGCACCTAAATTTTAAGCGCCTATGATACAGTTATCAAGATAAATCATACACTAGGCCAAAAACCAAGTCTTCCAAGATTGAAAACCATTCAATAGATAAAAAGTATGAAATAATAAAAATTAGAAGTCCATGCAGTATCTTTAAAGAAATCAATGAAGGACTTATACATCTGCGTAGCTAATGAAGTTTGCGTAGCTAATTAACATTCCTCTTAGTTGCCACGATGCCATGTTCTTAACTCAGTTCTCTCTCAAAGGGAAGCAACCCTGATATGAAATAGTCCAGTCAACACCAGACTGAAATGCAATCTCAGAATAATGGTTCCCCACGAGAGATTTGACAGAAAGGACTCATCGTACTGCAATTGAAGTAGGACATGTTACCCAAGACCAAGAAAACTCAGGAGATTCAAATATTATTGAAGATATCATTGTAGAAAACACTTCAGAAGGTAAGAATTTTCACAGACAAGAAAAATTCAAAACTTCAGGAATTGGCAGCGAGCCAAGATGGTGACCCGAGAAGCTCCCCAGCTCCCCCCCTCATCCTGCCCTCCTGGATGTCCAACTCCAGGGGGAGCAGCTTCCTCTGGAAGAGATGCAGAACTCAGCTGAGTGACTCCTACACATCAGACTAATGAGAAAGTTTCCATGTATTTTAAAAAATGTTCATCAAGCCCTGACCAGTATGGCTCAGTGGGTTGGGCATTGTCTCTCAAAGACAAAGGTTACCAGCTCAATTCCTGGTCTACGCACATGCCTGGGTTGTGGGTTCTGTTCCATCAGAGCAAAAGGCAGCTGATCAATCAACGTTTCTCTCCCTGTCTACCTCCCTTCCCCTCTCTCTAAAAAGTATTGAAAAAATTATCGAAATATTTACTGAAACAAGTTAAATAAAGGCTGAGACACACACTTACCATATATCCCACCCTCAGTTCAGAATCACACATTCAGGAGGGAACCTAACTTCTAGCTTCTCCCTGAGAAGTGAAGGGTCTGGAGACTGACCAAGCACCCCAACTTTTAGGACAATGACCACAGAGCTGGGTTTGCAAAATCCCAGGCCTTAAAAGCCAGTGAAGCTGTGCCCAAGAGACTCCCAACAGTATAGAAAACAAAGCAAGCATTTCAATCAGGCAATCAAAGTCCTCACCAAGGCTGTCATCCAGGGGATCAGCGCAGAGGAACACTCACAACAGCCACCTCCAGTCTTTCCCTGCAAGAACTTTATCTACTAACTTTAAAAGCTGCTACCTTCCCGAGCAAGTGGGGCTCAACAGGTTAAGCGTTGTCCCAGAAACCTGAAAGGCTGTCAACTCCCTGTCGGGGCATATGCCTGGGTTGTAGGCCAGGTTGATGCCACCGATCCATGTCTCTCACATCCATATTTCTATTTTTCCCTCCCTTCTGCTTTCTCTTAACAATAATTTCTTTCAAGAAAAGCTGCTGCCAGGAGGCCAGCTTTCTAACTCAGCGGGCACTAGGGTCTGTTGCCATTTAGGCCAGAGATAAGGGAAGGAGGAAGACACCTCTCCCCATGTTTCTCTACCCATTCCAATGATAAAACCAACTTACCGGGGTTTTTCTGGAAGGAACTTCAACTCTCATCTGGCACCCCAGCTTTTGTGACAGCCCCCTGAAAGGCCCTGGATTATGTGGCTCCAACAGCTAGGTGGGCTTGCACCCCCAAGTCTCAAAAGACTGGTGGGAACACAGAAACAATTCTTAACAGGCACAGGAGAATCCTCATCCCCCCACCAGCCCCTACACCACAGTCACTCTCCACCTGGGTCCACCACAGGGAAGGCAGCAAATGCATCCATCTTCCAGTTTCTCCCTGGGAAGGGAGTCAAGTATACACTTTCCCAGCCTGAGACACAGCTTCTATTTGGCCTTCCTATACATGATAACTATGAACCTCTCCTTTGGGATAATGGCAGGTCTTGGCGTTTCCACAAATACTGGTAGCCACTGAGAAAAAAGAAGGCTGGGACAATCACCGAGGTTTCAGAACCAACCAGGATCCTGGGTGGGGCTGAAGGACAGGCTTCACCTCCTACAGAAGACCATTCTGTGAAGACTGGGAGGGGGGCTTTGTTACCTAATAGCCAGAGACATCACAGAGTCAAGGAAAATTAAGTAATGTGCTCCAAACGAAACCACAACATCCAGAAAACCGATCTTAATAGAATGGAGATATGCGACTTATCCAGTAAGAGTTTAAAACAACTTTCATCAAGATGATCATGGAGCTCAGAAACCAAATGTGAATTTCTCCAGAGGTTGAATTTTTAATTGCCAAAAACAAATCACAGAGCTACAGGACACAGTAACCGAATGGCAACACTCGATAGAGGGGTTCAGCAGCAGCAGAGCAGGCAAAGCAGAAGAAAGGAGTAGCAAAAACAGGGTAGTGACATTCATTACAGCCGCCACAAGGAAAATAGATTGCAAAGTGAAGCTGAAGGAATTCACGAAGCAGTATCAGACAGACCGAAGTACACATCACAGAGGCCCAAGAAAGAGAAGATAAATTATTTATTCTTTATTTATAACTTATTCACAAGGATTATTTATATACATGATGGCTACAAACTTCCATAATAAGGCATTCAACATCCAGGAATGCCAAAGGATACCGAAGAAGAGGAATCCAAAGAGACCCACACAAAGACATAGTATTGATACAATCGAGTAGTCAAATGTCGAAGATTAGAATAGAATTTTGAAAAGCAGCGAGAAAAAGCAACTTAATACCAGCAGCAAATTTTTCAGCGGAAGCATCCCAGGAGAGCAGGCAGTGGGACGATACATTCCAAGTGCTGAAAGAGAAGCTGCTAACCAACAGCTCTCGACCCTGCAAAGTAAGTGTTCAGAATTAGGAGGTAAAAAGTTTCCCAGGGCAACAAAAGCTGAAAGACCACTTTTTAAACAGTGATGTGTTGTGCTACAACCTTAGGATGGCTACTAGGTCAGAAGGCAATAGGAACTTTTCAGCTCTACTGTAATCTTATGGCACCACCCTTGTGTATGTGGTCCCTTGTGCACTGAAAGATCGCTTGGAGGTGCAGACTATACTAGGAACAATTACACACTAACAAATGTGACCGTCTAGAATAAAAAGGTAAATTCCTACAGACGACCTACCGAGACTGAAAAATGAAAACATACAAAATCGGAATAGACTGATTAGTACACAAGGAAGACTGAAGCAGCTTGTCAAAAACCACCCTACAAATAAAGTCTGGGAACAGACTTTCACTGCTCAATTCTTCACAACAATTCAAGAAGAATTCACACCAAGCCGTCTCACACTCTTCCCAAAATAGAAGACAATAGAACACTTCCAAATTCATTTTGTAAGGCCAGCTTTATCCCGGTACAAAATCCAGATAAGGACACCGTACAGAAAGAAAATTACAAGCCAATATCCCTAATCAACATCAGTGCAAAAAACCTCAACGAAACGCTAGTAAACCAATTCAACAATCCGTTCACAGGTGCACACACCATGATGAACTGAAATTCCAGGGATGGGTCACAGGTAATTTGACATCTATAAATCAATCACTGTGACACACCACAGGAAAATAATACAATCAGCTGAATACAGGCAGAACAATCACTTTACAAAATATAACTTGTAATAATAATTCTCAGCAAAATGTGTGTAGAGGGATGTAACCCAATGCAACATCACGTTCATGGTGAAAACCTGAGAACCTCGGGGAATGGCCTACTTCTGTAATCGTATTGCTACGCCTCAGGGAACTGCTGTGCAGTAGCTTTATTTACATCAGCATCACCACAAACACCAGTGCTATGTCACATGGTGACAGCGATGACATCAACAGATGACAAGAACTTTTCAGCTCCGATCTCATCTTGCGGGACCACCATCATGGATGTGGCCACTCACTGATGGAATTGTCGTTATGTGGTACATGACAGTATGCAGGAAACCTCAGGCTCCACCAAAAAATTTTAAGAATAATGGAACTTATAGAATATAAAATCAATATATTTAAGTCAGTTGGTTTCTGTGCCAGAAATTAAGAAAATTTCATTGACAACAGCGCCGAAAAGAATAAAATGCTTAGAAATACATTTAACCAAGAGGAAAAATATCTTGACACTGAAAACAGAAACTAAAAATAACCCACATAAGTGGAAAGCTCTTCTGTGTTCGTGGACTGGAAGAATAAATCCTAACCCAACATGATCTGTATTTTCAATGTGACTTCCATCAAAATTCCCATAGTGGTTTTCAAATAAATAGAGAAAAATATCCTGAAATTTGCTGAGACCTCAAAAGAGCCTGGATAATTTAAGCCATCTTGAGGGAAAACTACGTCCGAGGTATCACGCTTCCTGATTTCAAACTATGTTATAAAGCTGTAACAATCAAAGCAGTATGGTGCTGGCATGAACACGGACACCTGGACCAATGGCACAGCACAGTGACCGACAAACCCGTGCACACGTGCAGGTCAGATGATTTTCAACAGAGGAGCCAACAGCACCTACCTGGGAAAGACGAAGTCTTTAGTCAGTGGTGTTGGGAACGCCGGACAACCACATTCAAAAGAATGTCACTGGCCTCCTATTTTACACCATAGACAAAAACCAACTCAAAATGGATTAAACACTTGAATAGAAGACCTGAAATCATTAAAACTCATAGAAGAAATCACAGAGACTAAACTCTTGACACTGATCTTCGTAATGACCTTTTGGACTTGACACCAAGGGCAAAATTAAACTGGGGAGATGACGGTAAACTAAAAAGCTTCTACTCAGAAAACGAAATCATGAAAAAGGCAACCTATACAGTGGAAGGGTCTGTAAACAACATGTCTGATAAAAGGTGACTATCCAAAACATAAAAGGAACCCAACTCAATAGCGACAACAAAAACAAATAAACTAATTTAAAACTGGCCAAGAACCAAGGCCCTAGGCAGACATTTTTTCAAAGATATACGTATGGCCAGCAGGTGCTTCCAAAGTTGCTCATGGTTGGTAACCGGGAGGGAAATTCAAATCAAGAGCACAATGAGGTATCATGTGACACCTGCTGGGATGTCCATTGTAGGAAAGACCAGAGACACCCAGAGTTCACTTCGGGACATCCTACAAACTGCCAGTTTGCTGGTTCCGGTCCTGCTCAGCACACACGCCTGGTGCCTGGGTTGTAGGCCAGGTACCTGGTTGGTGGCATGTATGTAGGAGACAACCGATCCACGTTTCTCTCCCACGCTGTTATCTTTCTCCCTCACTTTCTCCCTCCCTTCCCCTTGCACCAAAAATAAGTAAAATCTTTAAGTAACTAACTAAAATAATATCTGATAAAAAGAAACAACATATGCTGGTGAGAATGGAGAGGAAAGAAAACCCTTGTACACTATCGGCGAGAATGTAAACTGGTATAGCCACTATCGAAAACAACTGAAATTCCCCCCAAAGAAACAAAAGTCTCCAAGAAATATCTGTACAGCTGAGTTCAGAGAAGCCAAGGTGCAAGAACAAAACCAAAGTTCCCACGAACAGATGAATGGATAAATAAAATATGGACACAAACAAAAAAAAAACTGTTAAAAGGAAGGAAATCTTATCATTTGTGGTAAGATGAACCTGAAGGATATTATGCGAGGCGAAATAGGCCAGACAGAACAAATCAAAAACAGCCTGGCATCAGGTACATAGGACATATTCTTTTAAAGAGTCAAACTCATAGAAAAACAGACTAGGAAAGTATCTGCCAGGGCCTTAGGGTGGGCGAATCAGAGACCGTTGACACTCAGTTAAAAGAAAAAGTCGGCCTGAGGATCTATTCTATGAGGATCTATTCTAACGAATACCACAGTGACTAGGCTTGGCAATGCTGTATTGTAACTAACACTGGAAGTTGTTCTCACCCAAGAGGAAGTTCAAGTGTGAGGCAATCCACTTTCATGGATGTTTTCATGAACTTGATGGGGGGAATCCTGTCACATTATTTACATACAGCACAGCAACTTTAACTATTGCTTTATATATGTACAATTTTATACTGAAATATCGTACAATTTTACTTGTCACTCATACCTCAATAAAGCTGGGAGTAAAATTTGGGGAACACAGATTTCTTAACCACTAGTACACAAAAGTAGTAGCAACTGGAACAATGCAGCCCTTTTATTTCCATGGGCAACAAACAAGAGTGTTTTCTTTGCCCAACGAACACAAAGACCCAAACCCTTACCTCCCCTTCCCTGCTCAAATTCAAAAGGGTTATGAGCAACATGGGGGCCAAGCAAAGACAGAATTACACTTCATCACATGGGGGAGAGCTGGGAGGGAGGCTCCCGAGGGTGGTCCTTTTCTAGTTTCCCAAATTCAGACATTTCCATGGTTTTACACTTATTATTAAATAGAATACTTTATGACAGGAGAGTATCTACAAGTTAGGTTTCAGGGGAAAAAAATCACTAAACTTTATGTCCTCCTTTCAACACTGTCAACCATGAGAGACTAGGGAATCAGAGCGCGTCACGCATGCATCTGAAGAACTCTGACTCCTTTATTGCTATGTGTCTCTCATGACTGTTGACCTCTCACTCACCCCTTCACACACGTGTCTGACATACTTGAATGGAATTCTGACTTTCTCACGTTACAGCATAAGATGAGGCAACAGAACACAATGTCTCTGTCAAGTAGGAGCTCGTTATATCTAGTTTGGGAAAAGGAGACAGAATGCACACGTGAAATGAGTGGACGTCGCGAAGTGCGTGAAGGACAAGGCTGTAAGTGCAACACTGAAGAATGTGACGGGGGACAACGAAGCAACAAGCCCTCAGCTATTCCTGAGACTCCAGGGATCAGTACCGATCGACAACAGCTTCATCCCCAATGTCCCATTTGTCCTGGATGCACAGTTACACTATTCCCACTAAGCAATGGAGTGTGCTGGGTGAGTGGTGGAATATTATGAATCAAAATAACCACGAGTCACTTTTTTTATGGGGCTCTGGTGGCAGCTATCACTACTCCCAAACTGAACCATCAGTGTTTTCCTAAAGATAATCCAGTCAGAAGGAATCTTCAACGAACCCTGAACCAATTAAAAGCCAGAAGAACAGGAGGAGACACATCTCCCATTCACCTAATATTTCAATGCCCTATGTTCTCTGACACCTTGGAAAGCCCCCTGCTGACATGGTATTTTTTTTTTTTACCTCTTCACGATCTCCATAAAATTGACCATTCTTACTATTCTAGACTCTACAAACCTAAGAGTAACAGTAAACAGGTGACCTGGGTCACAGAGTTCATGATAACCATCATCCTTTTGGAAAATACTCATCATACTTACCACAGCAGTACAGCATATACACAAAGGAAAAATTCGGGAAAGCTAGAAAGACTGAAGGTAGCAACATAAACACAGTATGTACAGGGGCATGGCACAGTCTCACTGAAGTCAGCCACAGAGACTGTACTACATGGTTCCGCCTCATGATTAAAAGACAGTGACTATATGGTGCTGTCTAATGTCTCACTGATCAGTCTACTCTTACAGGGTCATTCTAAAAACAGTGGCATGCATATTTTACTCAGAGGAACATGTCCACCCCCATAAAGTTTCGTCTCTGGACTGAAGAAAGGGACCCTGCTGGTACCCGCCATGATGACAGGAAAGGCATCCAGGGGTGGACTTGACCACTTCCACAATGACCAATGGGCATGCGCAACTTCATGAACTCTAGTCAAGCAGTCAGTTAGTTCCCTGGTACTACAGTCTGTATCTGCACACTGCTGCTGAGCAGAGTCCACAGAACCTATGAGTTCATGAATTATGACTGTGACCTTCACAGAGCAGCCTCATGCTGGGTTGCCTGACCCCACAACCTTTTCTTTTCCTGACCTTGATTGGCGAATTCATCAAAACCTCACTAACATTCTAAACACACAGTTTAGTAAAAGCTGTTATAAAACGATGTATCAATGTCATACTTGGCTCTGGAAGGTAACGGAGAGTTAAATTTGAATATGAAAAGTGTCCCTGTTGAAGGAGCTCATTATTTCCATTCTATTCAATGGACATGAAAACAAAACAAAATCCAATGACTGAAATGTTAGAGGCCTGAGGGGTGTTATAAAGTACATGGAGGTGGGCACGCCATGCAATCTCCATTTGAAGGATCATAGAACTATACAGCTGAAACCTATATGATCTTAATCACCAATGCCGCCCAATTAAGTTTCACTACATAAATCAACCAAATGGTGGCAATTTCAACAGGGTGGACAGGAAATTCCCAGACTCATTTCTAAATCACAAGCTGGGGAATGGTAATGTACCATGACAACATTTCTGGAAAAACTCTGGACACAAATGGGAAAGATCAGCTCCCATGTGGTCTCCATGACCTAGAACTAGTCCCTAAAATGGAGCTTCAGCCTGGCTCTCCTTCCAAATTCCACCTCCTGTTTGTTCCCCTCTGCTCCTTGATTCCCACTACCAACCTTCCTTCACTGCGTTGCCACTTGTTGATGACTGGGTGGTTACTTTTCCTTTCATGTGGCCCCTCACCCATCCCATTCATTCCTCAACAGTCTTTCCTCCACATCTCCCCAAAGCCAGTATCTCTGGGTCACCCTAGTGACCCTGCCTTTGTGAGTGGTCCTACTGTGGCCAATGAACACAGGCAGACAGACCCAAAGCAAGTGGGAACACCAAGGTTACTATGAGAAGAACGAAGTGTAAGCAGGACAGCTGGCTCTGTCTGGTGTTCCTGTGATGACGAATGCTACCCAGGGTCTCATCCTCTACGGCTGAGGGGCATCTCCATTTTACCTGCTACTCATGCAAGCAACTGACAAGGTAGCAGCGTGTGCCTGTGCTGGGCTGACAAGGGTAGCTTACAGAGCAAAGCATACACTGCAAAGGGATCCCGATTTGTTCTTGCCCAAATAAAACGTAATGAATACCTTCCGCCACTGTACAGCATTTTTACTCAACGTCAATGATACTCTATCTCCAAACTTAACTATGTCTTTCAACGAATGCCATGCCAAAGCCAGCTAAATCCTTTGGTTTTCCCTCAAGGACTCTGGACATTTCTGACCGTCCCCTTTCATAGACCTTCCTCGAAATCTGAATGCTTACACATCCAAGACACAGTCCTCAGGTGAACCTATTACTCCCCCCACATCATCTTTAGATCTCACCCTCTCCTGTGGGCATAGGTAACGACTGTGTACTGAACGATCGAAAGTAGTATCTCTATACTCACTCTCCACCCACTAGCCCACAATCCTATTTTTACCTCTAAAATCAACATCTTAATCCATGGGTTTAATATAAATATTGAACTGGCTAAACAGATCTCTTTCTTAGCATACATTCAGAGAAACCCAACCTTCCCTAGCCTGGTCCACGGTGGTAACACTGTTCACTCAGTGGCTGAGGACCATCACCATCCTGCACTCATTTTACCCAATGGCACCCAGTACTTTATGAAATAGGACTCACAACACTCTCAAAACACACCCTGGATCTCAGAACTTCTCCACCCGAACCCCTCAGTGAGAACACTACCTTGGAAAACGGTTAAGTCACACATGATGGGAGGGTCTATAATTCTTGATAGGAAGTGATGCCTCAATTCTGGAGTTTAATGGTCTTCTGAAAAAAAATAAGGAAATCTAACAGGACTGTATGATCCTGTATGATGAAGTATGCAGAACAGGCCGCAGAGAATATTCCAACTGTGAAAATAAACACAGAAGTAGCATTTCCACCCAACTATAAAGCTCTACTTTGGAATTAACTTACTATCCTTCTCCTAGTTAAACCATTTACCAAAAAAGCCTGCATTTTTGTGCAAATGATTCATCAGTTATGAAAATGTAACAAAGAAATAACAACCCTAACTGGTGTGGCTCAGTTTATTGGGTACCACCCTGCAAAACTGAAAGGTGTCAAGTTCAATTCCTGGTGAGGGCAACATGCCTGGGTTGTATGCCAGGTCCCCAGGTAAGGGCGTGAGAAGCAACTGATCGATATCTCTCCCTCTCTTTCTCCCTACCTTCTCTCTAAAAAAATAATAAATAAAATTTAAAAGGAAATAAACTAAAGTAGGGAGAACACTGCTGATTCACCATCTATGTAGACTATTGATCTAGAGTGAACCTGAACCTGAACTCCCGCCATGCCTCACCACCAGCTCAGTAGACCATTGAGCACCTTGCCACAGAGATAGCACTGCTATGTCCCTGAGCTGGGGCACATTACCTACAACATGCTCTTGTCCCTCAGTCACCAGAATGCACTTGATTCCCCACCTCTTCAATAGTTCCAAGTGCCCCTCACATTCTATGCCATGGTTCAACCATAAAAGTTCTTTAAACCCTTCAGATGACCCTGTTCCTGCTTGTCCTAGGGGTCACCAATTCATTCATTCCTCACAAGCCAGGGTACACCAGATCCTCCTTAGCACAGGACACCAACTTGTGTACACACCAATATCACACTTCAAAATATTATCAATGAAACTAAGATACACTCATGACTCCTAAAACCATGGTGGCAAAGTTTGGTGACAAAGAGAACAGTGCACAGCTTCAAATGATCTCCCTATAGCAACAGTGCACAGTTTCAAATGATCTCCCTATGGAACAGTTACTAATTATAATGAAATTGAACTTTAAAGGAAAGATACGTAGGGGACACACCAAGTGACCACAGTTGATGGCACCAATGACAGGACAAAGGGACATCATTTGCCACCTGATGTGAATCAAAAAGGTACACACCAATTATGAAACACTCCTGCCAAAAATGTGTAATCCTTCTCATGAAGAAACACCAGAAATTCAAAATTCAAGAGACCTTTTTTATAAACTATAAGGCATTACTTTCCCAGTATACCCAAGTCACCAAGGTGAAACAACAAATGAGAACCTGTTCGAGATTAAATGACATTCAAACCTAACACTTTTGACACAGCATTCTTTTTCTGGGTTCTGAACGAGGAGAAAAATTGCTGTAAAGGACATGACTAGAGCTCTGGCCAGTGTGGGTTATTGGGTTCGAGCATCATCCTGTAAACCAAAGGGTCACGGGTTTTATTCTTGGTCAGGGCATATGCCTGGGTTATGGGTTTGGTTGCCAGGTGGGGGCGGAAACAGGAGGCAACTGATCTGTGTTTCTCTCTCATTGATGTCTCTCTTCCCCCAGTCCTGCCCCTCTCTCTGGAATCAATATATCCATAGGTAAGTGTTAATAATAAGAATTAATTATTAAATAATAAACAGCATTAGAAGAACATCTGGTAAAATATACTACGGACCACATACAAGTGTAATATATTTGTAGTGCTGATAAATTCAATAATTTACAAAACTCTATCAGGTTTAATATAGGAGGGCTCCCAGGCTCTTAGAAAGTGAACGCTAAAGTATTTGGAGTTAAAGGGGCACAGTATCTGCGACTTACTAACAAATAATTCATCAAATCTGAATCAATGAGGGCAAATGAGGGGAGGGAAGGGGGTGTGGATGACAGAGGGAGGGAGATAAAGAGAAAGAGAACACAACTCTCGAAAAAAATCTGGTTTGGTTTGGCAAGTAGTATATTGGGGTTCTCTGTATGATTCTTGAAACTCTAAATCCACAATTATTTCAAAAGTAAAAAGCGAAAGGAATGTATTCTTAGGAAGTTTATGAACCTCCAAGAAGCCTCTTATTTTGAAAAGGTCCACAGCGTCTGCCTCTGACAACCAGGTGACTCTTGTGATGAAAGGAAAGGTGGGCTATTTGTTTGCAATAAATCATTTATCACTATTTGCTCTATTTTACCCATGGCCATTTAGTGTTGAAATTAAACTCAGGTTAAAAAAATAGTATTTTCACCTATTAGATTGGCTAAAATCTTAAGGGATCAATACGCTCCCTTACATTGAAGTTCTTAGGAAAATCAGCACGGCCCTGGCACTGCGGCTGTACAATGGCCTGGGAAACAGTTCAAGGGTGATTCTACAGGACCCACTGAAATCAAAGGCATGCAAAACTGATGAACTCCAGCTGCCACTTCTGGAGATCTATTTTATAGCATCAGGAGCACAAGGGCATGACTAGAATTATATACATCACAACATTATATGCAGCAGCAAAAACGAATAAATAGTAAATTGCATTTCCCAAACAGAGAAATAGATGAACTGAATAGGGTATATACTTTACATCCAATGAAAAGCCTATAGCTAAGTTATATTTATTGGTTTGAAAATACATCCACATTATTATAAACATCAAGTTACAAAACATGTACCACAATGACGGCATATATATAAAATAAATCCACTATAAACTTATATAAGCTGAGAAAAGTTATTAACCGCTTTACCACCAATGGCTAACTATTTCTCCCCTAGGAACCAGAAATGGAGGATGAATGACCACCGATTGCTTAAGTTGATGAAAGACCCATTCATTCTTGGTGGCCGAGTTCAATATCCTAGGTGTCAAGACAGTCTATTGAGACAGACTGGGCCGTGCAGTGAGTTCTCTCCTGGCAGAGTTCACACCTACAGTGAACTCGGGCATCTCTACTAAACCCACAACAAAAGAAAGTCAGCGTAACAGGGTAACAGTGAATCTATTACCTCCCATTTTTCGCTCCAACCCCAAAAGAAAATTTCAGCGATACCAAGAAAATGTTGGAACCACGGGTTCTACAAGATAGCAGCATCACCATGGCTCCCATTGTCAGTGAGAGGGTATACTCCCTTCCACAACCCAAATATGTTGAGGGCAGTCAAGTAAAATGATGGGGCACTACTGGGAAGAGGTCAACTCCAAATCCTAGTCTAGAAGGACACCTACTAGGTCCAATGAAAGAGAACAAGCCAATAGTTTATTGCAGGTGACACAGATCTCATAAAATGACCATGTTTGGGACCTTACTAACAACTGTGGAGTCATGATTCAAATGAAGGAGAAAGTCTCTTAAAAATGGTGCCCTAATTGTCCATGGGAGACACTTGGCTTGTGAGAAAGGCTGTTGGTCTGGGTGTGACCAAGGTGTCCTCATGCTGCATAATTACATTTAACACACCCATATCTCACTCCCATCGGTAAATTAATACGTGGATTTTAAAAATGCAATGAGGATAAGTAAAATAGGCAAAATCATGTGATACATTCAGAGCATGAGATAAGTCCTTAACAACATTCCAGGCAATTACTTGCCAAACAGCAGGTCAGTCCTATTCCTGAGAAACAAAGACACAGTCGGCTTCCCAAAGGGGGGAGCATGACAGCATCAGGGGGACGCTGTGGATGGAGCCACTTCCGCAGGTGTCTAGGATGCTGCTGTCCACATGTTCACGACCTGGGAGAGGACAGAAGGAGATGCTGCAGATGAGTATACGAGTCAGGGACTGCACTGTCACTCCATGGAACATGACTCCCAGGGTCCTAATGCTAAGGATCCTCAGCTACAAAACTTAGGAGAGGTTACAGCCCCAAATCAATGAGACCATCCTCTTCCTGCCTAGGGCCCTCTGCTATCCTGTGAGTACCCATTTGCCACTCCTGATCACGTTCATGTCATTCAACCAACAAATGCATTCTTTAAGCTGACATTTTGTGTCACTGAATTCATAATTAATATTTGAGATCAGCATGAAAATTAAAATGATAGAAGAATGTATTTAATAAAAAGCAAGTTCAATAATATGCTCCGCAATTCACACAATATTTCATGGGACACTTACGAACGAACCCAAATCCCATTAGGACATTATCCATGTTATCTCTTCTCCTTGCCGTCCTGAAAACTTCTTGAGCAATTTTTAATAGGACTAACTCTAAAAAATCTTGTATTTTTTATGATTTTATTAAGTCTTGGTGACTACCAAGAGACAACTGAACTCCTGGGTTAAACTGTAACTTCAAAATAATCACACAGACCACACAACAGGTTTAATGAAAACAAATACAGCATTTAACTCAAACAAGAATCTAATCCATCATCAATATCACCAAGGGGGTGTCTGAAAATCAGAATATCACCCTTCATGCTCTTACCTGCAGTCACAATCTCTTTGGTCCTTGCTTATGGAAAATGCTTGTGAGACAAAAAGAAAAAGAATCCTTGAAAATATTTGAAAAATCTTCATTCATTGACATCAAATGAAAGGGTGTTCAGAATCAACTTCCAGTGTCTACCCACTATTAGCAATACTCTAAACTCATGCATCTGTAAATAAAATTCTATGTTCTGTTGTCATTAGACCCATAGTATCTGCAGGCAATTCTTCCTAATTGAAGTGGTCCCTGTCCTTTTATAATCCTTATACCTCCTTTCATAGCCCCCCAACCTGTCTGGCTCCTGTCTCTCCCTTTATCCATCCACTGTTAATGGATTGATTCCAAAACATTTCATATTTAAGTGAACTTAAAACTGAATGTAGAGATTACACTCTGTAACACCACATTCTATAGTGAAAGCAGTACCTGTATTTCACCAAAACCTATTTATCAACACTATTAAAATCTAACCCTTTTTATACCTTCTGTGGTATATCATTGGCCATCACTATAATTTAACAATGTTTTACGGAATTCATATCTGGTTTTAAATTTTCAATTATTACAACAAAACTGGATTGCACATCAAAGTGGGCAAAAATAAACAAAGAGTACACCAGTGTTACTGATTATTCTTACCAGCACTTTTGAAGAAAAACTCCACAGAAATGACAAACAAGACTAGAATTTGGATACAGAAATGCCAGCATCTAAGAGGTCTCACTTCTTACACTGGTACCACCTCAGTTAAAACTGTGAAAAATATGGAGAAATTGTGATATATATGCACAACCAATATAAATCACAAAGTAAAATTCCCGTTCTGATCAAACTGTTAAAAATCCAAAAGTATAAAGTCTGCAATGATTATTACTAGGGAAAACTAGTCTTATGAGGTCACTAGAGTTGGTTCTACTGGACAACCCTGTTTTCAGCCCTGTATGGTTCTAGTTGTCTCCAAAGACTTCACAAATGTGGCCAGTAAGAGTTATGATGATAAAAACAATTTATGTGTGACTTTTCTGTTCTCACATTTTACATCCCATCAGATTCTACTTCATTTCATCAAACATCTGGAATTGCTAATGAGATAGCTGACAAGTTCATTTTATATTCGCTGTATAGTAAATCAATTGCCTTAAGATTGCTCCTCCCTCACCCTAAGTCCGAATAACCGCAGACTGACTTTACTGGACTTTCTTTTCTTGATTATCTTAATTACATTAGTAGGTATTTATGGGCCACTAACATGTGTCTAGTTACATATTTTTAAGCTTTTGGAATCCGTAGCCAATTCCTCTTCCATTCCTGTTCTATATAACTGAATATATCCCACCTGAGTGACCTGCTAACAGTATTGCGGGAGTTACCACCAGTATTACTACACAAACAGAAGAGCCCAGGTGATGAGCCAGGCCAGGCCTTTCAGCTGAATAAGGCACTTAATACTTAAGAACCCTAACACAAAAGCACATTTTGGCCTCATTTTACTGATGAGGAAACTGAGCAATAAAGTACTACTTAGGGAAATTTTGAAGCTATAAACCGAAGTGCATAAAAATAACAGCAGGCACTTTAGTTTCAGAACTCTAAGTTGACTATTATAACCATTTTTTTTTATATTTACAAACAGTACCAGAGATGCTATGTACCATAACCAGAAGATAAAAATGTAACTGTCACAGGGTAAACACCCTGATCTCTTCTAAAAATAAGTCAAAAAATAAAAACCAAGATCATCTGCAAAGTCAAACAATAAACAAATTAGATGGAAAAGAATGCTTAACTCTTCTAGTGCTGATTTGAATGTAACTACTTTAAAACATGCAACAATTAAGATTTAGCAAGAAAATATTTCACAGGTGGTACTGAGTATTCCAATATGAGATACACTATGAAATTATCATGTTTTGTATTTCTCAGTAGGCCGATTATGATTACGCTTAAAAAATACTGGTGTCCTCAGATCTTGATATTTGACGATACACATTCTGAAAAAAAATGTAACAGAAAACTAGGTCTTGGTTGTTATTTCTTAGATGACGGATAAAAAAACTAGCAGCGCATTCAGATACTATTTGGGGTATTTAAGAAATTGCATAAGCATGGGCTCATGAAAAATTGAAATCATGGTAAAACATTCTACAGGAAATAAAATCAGTGTCAGTACATCAATATTCAAATTAGGAAAACTAAGAGAAACAGATCTATATTGAGTTTCTAGTTCACACATGGTAACAATTACTTACAGAACTCTGTACGAACTCTGTACATTGACAACAGGTATCTTATTCAACGCCCCAACACCTATTTCTAACATGTGATTTACTTGTTATAATCCATATTAACTTACAGATCTGTGTAGTTTATAAAGGTATTTATGTAGTTTATAAATATATATGTATGTGAGAGACAGGACAGAACCAAAATACACTCAATACACCGGAGAGCAGTCAGTAAAAACTAACGATACAGCACACATGAACAGTAAGTTACAAATGAAATTATTTAAAAAATCAGTTATGTAAAAAGTATCTGATATAAGAAGCAGAGAAAATGTGCTATATAGGAGATGGAAAGATCTCTGGGTGAAAATGAATCAGTCCAAATGCAAAAGCAGACATAAACACGGCCTGGATGAGAATGTATGGTAACAACTCAGCACCAGAGTGGTTCCAACTGTTATCTCTGGGAGAAGAAAACATTTTCACAAAGACATACTGTAGAAGACATTAAGGAATTCTAGCTAACAATAAGAACGTGACCAAGTTGTTATTTAAACATCTGATGTGCACACAAACTTACAATTTAAATACAATTGTGACTAAAATTTGCAGTATATGGCAAAATACTGGTGTTTTCCTTATGCACAGAAATATTTTCATACAAAAAAAATGGTTAATATATCTGATTTTCTTAACAAAAAATTTAACAATAAAAGTTAAACAATAAAAGTTAAAAAAATCAGAAACTCAAACACAGAACTAGGACTCCTAGCAATTTTACTGATGTGAGTCTGCCCAATGGATACGAAATCAGGGACCCAGACACTGATCCACCCATATTTGAGGCAGTGTTACAATGTGGACAGCCACACAGCTGTGTAATTCAGCAAGACGGAGTACTCATCAACAAATAAATTTCGCACAGGTATACAATGGAACATTATTCAGCCCTTTTAAAGAGTATTTTATTAAACCTGTTAACAAACTTGGCTAAAAATCCACAATAAAAGTTAAGCTTCTTAAAATAAACCATAAGGGACAAACCTTAATCTAACAAGATTAATATATTAGCAATTAACCAAAGGAACTTTTTGCTACCATTTATTTGGGAAATATCTGTGTTGTCAGAATGTCAATGAAATACTATCCAAGCAGTACACACAAAATGGGCTTTTATATACTAGTATGAAAATAAACTACATGGGTAACCCCACCAGTACAACTATAAAAGGCCCAAACATGAAGAACAAAAGCTATGGTAGCAGTATCTCAACATAATAATTTGATTAAAAATAGAAACATACCTGTTGTTGTACAAGATGGCTCACTTCTAAAGAGATTTACTGTCTCCTAATTAATCTATTAAATTTGTTGCAAATGAAATAAAACTGCATTTATTTTCCAACTTGCAAAATAATTTTAACCAGCAATTGAGAGGAAAAAGTGCGATTATAGACAGGGAATGTTCTGAAAAAGAAGAGAAATGAGACAGAACTCAATGGACTGGGTCAGACTAGCAAGCATAGTAATTTTGAAACATTAATAGAAGACAAGAAACACAGAAAGTCAGCCAACTAAACGTGGGGATTTCTATGTAATCGAGGTTTTAAGAGAACTGGTTAACTCCGTAGGTGAGGGTGAGGATTTTGTGTGTGTAATGCACACCAAACCACTGCTATGGTTCACCAAAAAAAAGAAATGACAAAGTAAGTGATGAAAATAGAAGGAAATAGAGACAATAGTGTATGATAATAATGTAAACATGTTTTTAAAGAAAAACACCAACACAAAAGGCATAAAACAGAATGATTATATTTCAATACACAACTTGCTTACAACCAAAAAATAAAACAGCACAGTAAAAAAACAAAAACATGTTATTACATTTGCAATGCATGAGATACGGTTAACACTTTAGTCATAAATGAGCTCTTAGGAAACCAGTTACAAAGACACTAATAATCCATGGGAATTGGAAAAAAGAAAATGAAATAATACAAATGGCAATTAAGAATTAAGACTATGATGAGTCCCCTGAACAATGAATGACTGAAGAATAATTTCTCCCTGGTATCACTGTCAAAACACAAAAATGCTGTGCTGTGCAGTCTGAACTCTCATACACGCCGAGATTGATGAGAACTCTCTACAATTAGGCGGATGCTACTGTCTGACTCAAAATATAAATTTTAGACTTCTTTAGACCCCAGGTTTTCTAATGAATTAAAACTTTTTCAACAAATTATTTGGAACAAATTCAAAGTGATTTCTACAACTGCACATTTACTGCCCAGAAAACATGTAGCCAGTATCCAGGCGCCAGAACACTACTTGCCTATTAACTTATTCATCAATACAACCCAAGAGGGTGTGCACAATGCTCACTGATGGTGACAGCACAGGGAGCAGAATCAGTTAACAGTTTGAGAACTGTGTACGGCGCCAGGTGGGTGCCTGAAATACGGGATGGTATATGACTGTCTAATTACTGTGCTGGACACCTAAATCTAATAATATAAAATAGAAATGAATGTCTAATGTAATTAAAAAATTAAAAAGAGGCAACCTATACGGGGTACTAAAAAAAAGGAAAACAAAGGCACTTTAAGGGAAACTAATGAATATATACTTAACAACTACCTACGTCCTCTAAAATCACAAGATGACTTCTAGTGACTATACATTTCAAATCCACCCTACGGTGCGTGGAGTCAGACACATGCCCTCAGTGCTCATGGGAGCGCGGGCGGAGCCCCGCCATGGCTTGTCCCAAGGCCTCCTGGGAGAAACGGCTCCCTCGCTCCATCTCCTGGAACTCAGTCCAACAGCAACAATGGAAACAGCCAACATGCTTGCTTACAAGTCTCTCCACGACACCCATCAGGGCACTTTCCCACACGAGCTTTCTCAGTCCCGTGCATCTGATCTGTAGAAGTGTCCATGGCCACGCACAGAAGTGGCATCTCCAACACATGATGAAGACTGTCTTTTGGTTTCGAAGATGGTAGCAGAAGCAAGGGCATGGGCTCCTGGGCAGTCATCTCCTGCACAGACACAATGGGGAGAACGGGAACAGGTTAGACTCGTACCTCATCAGATCATTAGTACGGGCATGCAATGTAGCAGCTGTTAAACATTATTAATAAATAACAACTGGGTCAAACTTAGATGAAAGAGCCAGGGATCCCAGGAAAAAGAGTCCCATAACAGGAGCAAGGTAAGAACAAAATGAATCTGAACCACAGAGCCAGAAAGTTCAGACAATGAGGAATCTAAAGGATGGCATCTCTGCCAGAATGTGGGCTGGCCATGGGACATAGGAGTAACACTGTGTGACTTCTGAAGACAGGTCAGAAGCATGCCACGGTGACAGGCAAGCTGTCCTTCAACACTGGAGTCTACGATGCTCCCCCTGGTAATCCAGCTGCGGGGGCTCTCTCCTGGAAGCCTCAGCTGCATCCCCCTGCTGACCCTCTGCAACCCTTGCCTGCCACAGATGAGGCACAGCTCTCACCTGAAGCCCTCTCTACCACCGGGTCTTCCCTGTCATTCTCATAGGTACTCAAGTACTATCTGAAGTGCTCAGGTATGTAATCAGTGCAAGTAACACAACAATGTTGTATGTTAGTAAGCCTCAGGATAATCTTGTTACTCAGCAGTAACTAACGTGAACAGATCTCAAAACCCACCAGCTGCCACCAAAATTCATTAAGCTTAAGAAAGCAGAATACCAACTACTGCCTCCTGAAGGGACCTCCCTGCATCAGAGGAGCAGCCAGCCAGCCGGCCACCCTCAGTCCTGTCAATGATGGGCAGAGCCGGGCGCAAAGCACACTGCAGTGACGACTGCTCCACAGACAACGGCGGTGCCAATTCTTGGGATTAGTAACAAGGACAGGAAAGCAAAAAGTGTAGATTCTTGGAACTATCCGCTCCTACAGGGAAAAAGAACATTATACGGAAAGATATACACCCTTCTGATGAGACAACAGAAGCAGCAGGTAACTCACTGAGGCCAGCCAAGATTTGACCACTTGGCACTATCAGCAACTTTTTTTAATTCTCTTGACACCCCCTTTAATCACACTGCAAAACCACAATGCACCATTTCTTTCAGAATACTATGTGGCCAGCTTGGTCATAAATTAGGAAATTAACTGAAGAAACAATTTTCTCCTACATTCTGTGTATACTCCATGTATTTTCTTTGGTAAAATTACCCTCTTTTATAATTAATTTACTCACTAATTCTCAGGCATCAATGAAAATCCAATGTGCCCAAGAACAACAAATAGCAAGTTTTCCCTTTCCTGAGTCTAGCTATACCTCATCCTAAAACAGCAGTTCTTGCTCCAGAGCCTTCTTACCTGTGGTTCAGTTGAAATTTAAGCATAAAGGAACTCCACAGAAAGACAGATGTTCATTCCTGTTGTTATCCATCTGTGCATTATCTGCAAATATGTTAATCTCTCATCATGTTCACCTGAGAAGTACAGTACAGCCAAGGTTAGATGTGAGATACCAGGACACAAAATTTGGGTAAATGTACATGGAAAATGGATATAATGAAGTTATCAGTTCACTGTACTCTTTTACCTTTTTGGAGCACCTTCAGCACAAATGTAGAGAGTATCAAAATGTTTTTTTGCTAATCCCAACTAATCTAAACACATGAAGCCCAACTTCAAATCATTTTCACATAATCAACTGCAGTAAAGGACAAAACATAACCTGTTCTCCAAATACTCTCACATTAATTAAGAGTAACTCCCAGCATGCTCTACGAGACCTATTACCAATGACAAATATGGCCACGCCTCATAAGAATTAACCCCTCAGAGACAATGACCGTGGTCACTGCTGCTTTGTCTGTCCACCCGAATGAAGTGTTTGGCACATACCTCGGAAACTATCCTCTCCCTCCTCTCTCCTTGGGTGATCGACTCTGTATTACACGGCAGAGCTCGCCGCTGCACTTGTCTCAGTCACGTGTTCTTCTTGATCACTCAAAAACCATTCACAATGGCCAACGGGAATACAAAGCAGGACACAATGGCCCCATATTCCCAAGATGTTTATAGGCAAGATTGAAGACAGGCACAAGTTGGTTGTATCATTAAAATTCCTTATTCATCAAATGTTCTGTTTGAAATGCCTTTTAAATTTTAAATGCAGGAAGTACAAGCAGTCCTCCTTTTCCCATCTCTCCATGCATTTAAATTTTGCCGTAATCCTCCAGACGACTTTCTCTTTCACAACTCATTACAGTCATTGTAGATTGTCGTGTAGCAATATACAAATATATGGATTAAACAATGACTCACTATGTAACTAGTACATGTACAGAAATTTCAGAAAGAATGCCAAAAACAATCACCATTATAGTCACAATGATGATGAACAATCATTACTTAACTCTTTCATCTTAACAAGACAATCTCTTTCCCCAGTGGGCAGAACTAGAGGCATACGGTCATACCTCTGTAAACACACAATGACTCAATCGTTGTTCAAAAATGACCACTTTAAGTATCAGCTTAAAACATTTCCACTTACTGTTTTATCAAGTGTTTAAGCTATACTTATGACATACAAGCTACCATCATTACAATCTTTCTTTTGGTGGTGTCTATTTCAGTGGTCAATGTTACATTTGTATCTGTAACTTTCTTCTTCATAAATCAGAGTTGGGCTAGATGAAATCACAGCAGTAACTTACATCATTTCTGAAATTTTACATATTCAATTTTGATTGTCATTACCAAACAGATGTTCAAAAAGACATTATATATATACTCTGATCAATACTGGATAGGATAGGATAGACCACCTTTCTTAAGAAAGCTTCACACTTTAAATTTACATCATAGGCAACTGAGACAACATTTTTTGGCATTTGTCACATAACATTCAAATATATCAATTCACCAGAAACCTTTAAAAAGCTCTCAGAGAATTTAAAATATTCATAACCAGAGAAATTCTCATACAGCTGCATATATATGAAAACACACTAAAATTAAGATGAAGCTGCTTATAGTTATATAAAAATTAACAAACATTTAAATGTAACATGAAGCAGTCTAAGAATACTAAGCTAAGAATACCATTTCCATAATTTTCAGGAAAATATAATGAAAATCAGTAAACTAATAAATGTTAAAAGAAACATTATCAGAACTATATTCCTAAAACTTTATTTTACATATGTGTGTATATGCATTACTATATATGGCTATGTGGATATGTAAATTTGCAGCAATTTATCTAGCATAGCAAAATAACTATTACTTCAGCAATGTGACTATCCTCCATCTCTGAATACACCAGAACACGACCAAGTGACAATTCCCTTCTCAAGTCTTTTTCCTCCTAGTAAAAATAAAAGTACATCCCAGGTGTATTTTCTGTTACAGGTGTACCATCTAATCTTCTCCTGTAAATGAGAACCTAACAGGAAGATAAGCACCTGATCTGTCAACCCCTCCCCCAAAAACCTCACTCAATAAACATCAAAATGTTTACACAGCCCTTGGAGGCAGACTGTTACTAATTATCTGTCACATTGCTGAAATATTACAAAAGCCAACTACATTTGCCATGAAATATTTACAAAATTTTGCGAAACTCCCAGCATCTAGAAAACCTAGATGTTTAAATTGAAATCATATACCTGTTATTTACAAAGCTGTCTTGAATGTGGTCATGCAGCCCAATTAAGTACAAAATTGTATAATTCAAAGAGAGAGAAGTTCTAATAAAAACATTTCCTGTGAATAAAATACATAATGCCCTATTAGCAATACAAATACACAATTATGACATGTAACAATATAAGCACTGAACAATGGCTTAAATGTAAACTTTTTCTGTACAGTGAGAAGTCAGAAGTGAAGGTACACTCCAGTTTACCTTTCCTCCCCTAACACCAACAGGTCAGATATGTACAAGCTCTAGAAACCCACCATTCTAGCCACTTCGAGGTCAGCCCACTTCCATCAAATCACCATGAAGTTTTACAATGAATTATTTACATAAGTATACCTGGTGAGACTCTATACATGTGGAAAGACTAGATGTTAGAAAGCAAAAAACGTGTATCTGCCTGTTATTTACAAAGTTGTCTTGAATATTGTCATGCAGCCAAGGGAACAAATACAGAACTGTGTATAGTTCCAAGAGGTAGTATAAAATCCGCTTAATGAAGTCATCAATACCTTGAATGTTAAAATAAAGAGAAAAACACACAGAAGGTTGAATAGGCAGAGTACAAAGGACTTTTAGGGCAATGAAAATACTGCCTTTACCATAATAATGTATGTATGGCATAACCTCATGGAATATACAACACCAAGATTGAACCTTTAGTGTAAACGATGGACTTTGGGTGATTATGTTTCGATGTAGGTTTATCAACTGTCACAAAAGTGCCCCTCTGGTGGGGGTATCAACAGTAGGCATCATTCCCGAATTTCGGGTTGATGGAAAGGAGGGTTATGCATGTGTGTGGGGAAGGGAAGTCTTCGTGCCTTCCCCTCAATATTGCTGTGAATTTAAAACTGCTTTTCAAAGCATTAATAAAAATATTATTAAGAGAAACATATCAGGAACCTTGGTACATCCAAAAACACTAAGTATATCCTCATGGTATTCTAAAACAACAATTCATACTTGTCAAAATGTCAAACTCTTCTTTGAGAACGGGGCAAATGCATTATCTTGTCCATTTCTCCTCTTAACCAAATTAATATATAAATTTTTCAAAGCTCCAAGAGCCTCTTTATCAATTATTACTTTCTTTGCCATGGTATTTGTAAAAAACAATGGTAGTAACAAATTTACAGTAAAATATTTACAGGATTATACTTTGTGAGACTCTCAGTACATCCAGATATTTCACTTGTCCATTATTTACAAAGTTGTCTTGGTTATTGCTATGTAACAAATGAACACAGAACCATGTATTTTAGAGAATCTGTAAATGTTAAATCAAATTCCACCATGAACCTCAGTGTATCTGGGAAAATAAGATATAACTACCATACATGTCCCTGAAATAGAGGTATTTTTATATAAAATGGACAATTTATATAAAATCAATCTAATGATTACTATCTAATTTTTCTTCTAAATAAAAACATGAGGTAAAAATGCTTTCAATGCTTTGTATGCCACATTGAGTGAAATCATACAGTTCTCAGCTTTTTCTGACTTCACTTGCTTTGCTTATTAGCATGATATTCTCGAGGTTCATTCTTGTTGTAGGCAAGGGGTTGGGGCTAGTAAAGGGTAAAGGGGACCCAACACATGGTAATAGAAGATGATCTGCCTTTGGGTGATGGGCACACAGAGCAAGATACAGATAATATAGCATAGAGATGCACACTTGAAACATGTTATTAACCAGTCAGTCACCTTAATAAATTTAGTTAAAAATAGTGTCAATGCTTACTCTATCTCCTCACTAACATGACAACAGTTTTTAATTTGTCTTCAACAATCCCAGCAATCCAATGAATGTTACATGAAGAGGAATGATACCCTGGGAAAAATTTCTACCCTCTACCATCCTGTCTTATCAACATCCTACGTATTCGCAAAGCCCAACTGTCCTAAAGCAATTATTATAAACATTTGTTTCTTTTACAATCAAAGAGCCACCTAGATAGAGTTTTTAAAATAAATTGCAACCATATTTCAACTTTATAGTTTAACATGCCATGACTAACATATGCATGTGCGGAAGAGTAGATGTAATGAAAAAAGAACCATACGTTAGGGACCAGAAAACATCCACTACACTTGTCCATAGCCATTAATCCACTCAAATGCAGACAAAAACTCTATGTAAAGTTCCTGATAATTAAAACTGTACCAGCAATGAACAAGTGTTTTAAAGGTGAACACAGGACAGTCTAAAGATCACAGCAGATGAGATTGGTGTACCATGTCACCAGGCAAAAACAGCAAAGTTTAGATGAAACAGATTTTACAATGACAAAGTTCTGCATATCTACAAGGTTATGTGGTATAGAAACAAAGATCTGATCAGATCAGTCACCCCTTCACAATATTCAACATCAAAATATTTACTCTCTGTGTGTGTGCGTGTGCGTGTGCGCGCGCCTAGTACGCGTGGAGAGAGGGCACTTTTATACACCTAGGCAGTCCCCATGCTCTAAGAAGCTTGTCTACTATACATACAGCAGTCGAAAACTTCCCTGCTCGGTCCAAACAGTTAACATTCACAAATTAGGTTGGAAGAAAATGTATACATGTTTACATAGTTTAAAATATAAATGGCAGTGATTTCTATACTTTAATAATGTGTAAGCGAAAAAAAAAAAACACACAAAAACAAATCCTCAAAATCAAGCCTAAGTCATGAAGAAGCACACTCTGTAGACCAAACAGGACTCTACATTCAGCAGTTCCGTGAACACACTTCTAAACTGACAGAAACTCTGTGTCCCAAACTGTTTCAGAAAACACTCAGCCTCTATTTACAAAACAAACAATATAATCACCTTTAACCAAATACATCCCAAATAGACATAGTATAGCAATTCAATTTGCAAAATACGTTTTTCAACCATTTAGTTTGGCAGTCACAAAATATGTCTATCAACAAATCCTATGCAGATGTTATAAAACAAAACATTTGTCCACTATGTAATTAGCTAGCAGCCTCACAGTATCTTCCAGTAAGTCTCTATCCTGACTTTTAATGAGCAGTTCTATACACTCATATACACATATGTACATGTTTGTATATGTGTATAAATGTATACACATATGAGTATGTAAACAATCCTTATATTTGAAGGACTAAAAGTTTAAAGCAAAAACTTACACATTCTAACTATTCTATATACACTGATCTAAAAAATACCCCGTCAGCTGCCTAATTATTTATTCAGAGATAATATGACAACCATTAGGGAAAGTTTGCACTTTATATATATAATAAATATACCTATTAAACATGCAAATATAGTAGCTCCTATGCTTTAAAAATGTAATACTGTGTCTACTATATACATATAATACAAAAACATTCTTTTGTCAGCCCACATTTAATGAACTTGGGTTTGATAATATTCCATTGCTAATGTCCCCGTAAAACATATAAAAAACACCTATACAACTAGAAAAAAGTACTTAAAAACAAGAAAAATTCACTAGTATCACTAAAAGTCAAGTTGCGTTGGCAAATGAAACCTTTTCTAATGAAGGCTGTTTTATCGCATGTAGAGATGTCTCTAAGCTGTGCCAAGAACTGTGTTCTACACTGTGTTCTTTCTGTACACACTCGGAAAACCATGAACACAGGCGAACCTGCAGTTGCCATGACTCTTCCAGGGTGACCCGTGTCATCAGGCAGGGGCCTGCACATTTGCCTTTACTGCAACTTGAAAACAGCTGAAGGATACAAAGAACACACCAGAGAGGCTGTATCTAACATCTTTGGCAAACAAAAAAGATTCTATCCTAGTAAGTTGATACATATTTATAGTACATTTACAATCATGTCTATACATGTAGAAAATTGCTTATTGAAACAAAATTATTTAACATTTGTAACACTGTTTATAACAAAAGGTATAGCAGTATGTAGCAGAAATTTCCCAACATCTGAGCTTGGAGTAAAGCCCCAAATGTCAGCCACCTCCATGCTTGATTAAGATGGTGTTAACAGCACTTTAAGAGTAATCACAAAGCCTATGCAGCTCTGCACTTTTTATCAAGCATAGAGAGACCATTCCCCCTCACACCACACATTTTAACAGAGACACCATTTACACAGTAACATCTACATCCCGCAGAGCAGCCTGAATATCATGTCCACGTGACAGCTGTATACGGAAAAATCCCCCTTCCCCAACGTCCCACAGCAAAAACCTATTCAAATGATTTTAAATGCACATCATTCAGAGGTATTCTGACAGTTCTATTTTTATACTCACGTATTAAAATATTTCTTCTATATATCTTACCAAACTCTTTGTTAACAATTTTATCAGGAAAAGTCAGAAAACAATTGTATTTGGTTTTTTTTTCATGCACAGTATTCTCAATATGCACACAATACTAGTGCTTTACTTTTTTCCTGATTGACATTTTAAGCGCGCCATTCCTTTTCTTATCCCTGAGCACACAATGAATATAGAATTGTGTATATCTTTACAAACGTCCTCAGAATTCTTGTCTAAAACATTTTCCGGAAGACAATTTTATCAAACATGTTATTAGAAACTTCCTAGGAAACCAGCTCTAGTATCACAACCACCATTTAAAAGGTTATCCAAAATAACAGATTTGTCTATAAATGTAGGCCTCTGTGCTTGAGTATTATATTCAAAGAACGTTTTAAGTAAACAAAATAAAATACAATGAAATGAAACCATCACATATTGAACTTCATTCTCTTCATCTCCTAACATCAATGAACAGTTCATATACATTCATTATTCATGGTTTTAAATTTACATTTTAATACCATCACCCACACACAAGCTTTATATGTCCAATAAAGTAATCAGTTGGGTTAGATTTTGGGCTGTGTTAAAAATGTTTAGCATTTAAAAAAAATACCACACATGCATAGGAAAGTCCCAAATGCATGGCTTTTCATGGTAAACCTTATGAAGCTGAGTTGATACTCTACGACAAAAAAAAAAAAAATCCTTTTTAATCCAAATCCAAAGATGTCCAATGAAATGTAAACATTTGAAAGGCAGGATGAAGTTCAAAACAGTATACATCTACATTTATTTTGTCTTTGTTTTTGTAGCTGGTAAAGCTTCTAGATCAATTCAAATGTGCCGTCCTTTTCCTTTTCCCCCTAGATTCCTGCAGGGTTGGCTTATGGCTACTTGATACTGTCTGTAAAAGCCCAACACAACAAGTTTTGTCTGCTTGAAATAAATTTCAGTTCAATCATCGCCCTTCACACACTTGCCTTTTGGGGAGCAACACACAATGAGAGAGAGAGGCTGTCCTGATGCTGTTGGGCCAGGCACAGATACAGATCAGAGGCAGAGAGTCAGTCACTCTTGATCTTGCCAAAGACCCCGTAAGCCAGCCTGAGGTTGAGAATCCCATGGCTGTACAAACAGTTCGGGGTTCTCCAGAACTTGAAAAAGAATCGGTTACCAATGCAGGTCCAGTCCTTCAGGCTGTGATCTCCTGCTTCTCTACGTTCATGGAAAAGAGCTTTTCAAAGAATCTGTACATCATCCTGGGTTGCGGTCACACTGGTTTCTTGCTGTCCACACTTCAGGAGATTCTTACAGACCAGAAGGTAACAGTGAAGAAGGAGAATCGCAGATTTTAAGAATCCTAATGTTCAGAGACTGCAGGTGGAACATTCTCCTGTTGAAAGTGGCAGAAGATGCCCTAAACATTACCAGTTTACATAATCTTTGTTCTCTTCTCTGATTATTGCTTATTTCTAACACTGTTGAAACACGATGTGGTTTGTCATCTGTCCCAAAGACTTCTCTGGCACATGTCATAGAGAATCTGAAGACAGAAGTAAGGCGACCGGTTGGAAATTGGAATACAGTTTAAAGATGTCCAGACTCTCAACTAGGAAGGTAGCTCCACCCAATGGAGTCTGAACAGCATCCTCCATGCAATCAACGCTTGAGGTTTGGGGGTGAAACCCCTGTCCGTCTTTCTGAGGTTCCATCTGTGTCCACCAATGACAACCACCTCCTTACCTCCTAGCTGGCATGTCCTTTTTACATTTCTATAAAAGTAATACCCAAGTACATCATACAATGATTTTGAAAATGTTTACAGAAGACACAGATTATTTCACATGTGATGTGGACATGATTTTATCATTTTAAAAAATTGTTCAAAGTCTTTTCCTTTATAAGAAGTTGCAGAAGTTGCTTATGTACATTACAAAAAGCAAGGAAAAATAACCTATGCAGTATTTTACCAACCTATATAATGATAGATGCATTTTCACATTTTTTTTTATGTGGCTAAGTACTCTTTTACCCAGATTTACACGTGAGATTGCTTCAAATGAACACATGCTTGCTTTGTTAAAATGTGAAGTTTTATTCTCCAGTGAGCTAGACTGAACAGATGGATGCATATAATGAAGTAGGCAACCTTAAGGGACACCTCTTTCCACTGAAGCCCCAAACTGAAATTTGGCACTGTTGTGAAAATACTACCCTAACAGATGGAATAGGCAAATTGAATTTAAGATGGTATCACCCACTTCTCTGCACCCAGCACCACGGCACAATGAAGTGCCCTGTTTCTTGACTCAAACCTTTATAAAGAATACAAAAAATAATGGTATAAACTGGAAGCCAAATTTTGCCTTGACTGTGTAAGTCTCGTTTCTTAGACCTTTTGTTCATTTATAAATGGATTCTACCAATAACTAACAATATACCACTACAGAAAAATTATTTGTTATTCATCAAATCTATACTAGATGTCAACTATTATACTTTGCCTTGAAAAAGAACAGTAATAATGACATCAAGGCCAATGATGAACCTTTAGTGTCTTTTCTCCCAATCAAAGAATATCAGAAAAATCAGCCTATGCCTTCTTGTATCCATCTTTCCAATCTTAGACAAACAAAGGTATTATTCAGTAATTGAGGGTCTTTATGCAAGTTTCTTCACTGTGATGAGTAATTTGAGGGATGGGTTTTTCTATCATTACTCTGTCATCAATTAGGACTGTAACTCACTCAGTATAGAAAACACCCCATCCATCTGAAGGTCAAAGCCGTGGCATCCAGTCACGCTCACCAGAGTTGCACAGAAGTATTAGAAAAATATGACACACATTTCCTGCCATCCTATCAAAGTAAGAAAACCAGTATTGTTATAGGCAATTATTCTCATAGAAATCATAAATCACAGTTTCTTAACAGTCCTGTGTGATTTCTCCTTGTATTCAGCCCAAGCCACAGAAAAGAAGTCTCCTTAACTCAGGTTTGGGTCACTTTGTAAGTCACAATTTTTTAAAATCCTCCATGATTTCTCCTTCTATTCAGTCCAAACCATACAGAGGTCTCCATACTTCAAATTAGAGTTCCTTGGTGAGTCACAATGTTTTAAAATCCTCCATGATTTCTCATTTCATTCAGTCTATCCCACAGAAAAGAAGTCTCCTTGTTTCAAGAGTTCCTTCATAAGTCACAATCTTTGAAACTCCACGATTTCCCCCTTCTTCAGTCCAAGCCACAGAAAAAAAGTCTCTTTCTTTCTAGTCTGGGCCCCTTTCAGGTGCTGTACCATGGAGGGTGACTCTGGCTTGACCTGTATGTACATTCTTCAGCACTTCCAGATGCGGAGAAACCCTGTCTGAAGTGGCTGACTTTCCAAGTCCATAAGTAAAGCAGACTGTCCACTGTTAACACCATTCCCATAGAGAAGCATATTTACAAAACAGTACTCAATTTCAATATAAAATATAGTTAGCAGGGTATTTACAGCCAAGCTACAACATACATTTTGAAATTTCCCCAGTAAAGAGCATCACCCAGAAAAGTTCATTGGTGTTGCCAGTTTACGGCCCATGTGAAATGATCCATAAGTGGATGGTTAAAACAAACACATGCCTAAATGCAAAGTAATCAGAGTTACGCATGGTTCAGGGACCAACACAGAACACCAGCTGGATATAATGCCATCCCCAAAGCCTAAGCAATAGGCAGAAACTGCCACGTCTAGGAAATCAGCACACTAGCGAGATCACACCTATTTTTTAAAGTGCTTTAAAACATCTGGTTTTCTGCAAATTTTGGTGTTTGGTCATTTTAATCCAAATTGAACCAGGTGAAAATTTGGGTAGTAGTTGATTATTAGAAGAATAAAAAATGACCTCACTTCCTCAACGGAGGTACATAATATGAATGAATATTGGCAATTTGTTCTGGTAAGATACATGGATTCAGATTGTCTAAATTCTGGAAGTGAGTGTCCACCCATGCATTTGATTCCAGTGGCTACTGTCATTCGTTCCCAGTTCACTGTATTAGAAAAAAAAATACACCATTTCCCACTTTGTAAGACAACCAATTTTCTTTCAAAATTCTGTGTTCTTGTTCATTTTTACATTTTTAAATGAACTCAGTTACCTGCAGCCACATATATAAATGAGCATTCGTACGACAGCACTTTCAGAAAATGAATAAAACCCAGATGTTCTCTATGTGCCTCAACCAAGAGCATGCCAATTTCTCAGACCCAGGACCACTGACCCAGAAACTGAAAACTGAACAACCCGCCAGGTGACTCTCTCGTGCACTGGAGTTGGAGAAAAGTTTGACTTCCTCTCAGCTGCCTACACTTGTAAACCACAGGACCACTCCAATAACCACAGCAGGAGCAGGCCTTCCACCCACAAGAGACCCCAGGATGCCTATGCAGTGACCTCAGGAAAGGACATGGAGCCTCACAGGACAAAGCTGGTGCAGACAGACGTGATGAATTTAACCACACAGGGGTGGGTGGGTGGATGGTGTCTGTGAGTCCTAACCTCCCACAAAAGAAGCTATCAACGGACATGTCTCCCCTCACACTTGGACAACACAAGGATGTCAAAAAATCCCTTTAAAGCCATCTTTTTTTCCTTCTTGTCTTCCCTTCACCCACCACTGCCTTCACCATCTAGTGCCAACGCAGGCCCTTCCATTATCATCACCACTAGCTGCGCTGGACCTGCCCTCATCAGGTTCAAGAATGATGAGTTTGATCAAGTTAGCCCTCCCTCCTCCAAGAAATGAAAAGCTGACCATCTTCCAGGGATTCACATGTGAAGGGACTTCCTTTAGGTCACCTGCCTGCCCCGACGAATGGTTTACCTGCATGGGGCCCACCCAGCAGCTACCAGCGTCCTTTCTCCCAGCAGTAAGTGACCACCCAGGTTGCATCAAACAGCCAAGGTCGAATGCCTCTAAGACAACACTGCACCTCAACACACCCCTAGTTCAGTCCTTTCCTCTCACTCAGCTTCTTTTCAGGCAGTAAAAGGTGACTTCCTGCTCTGATTCCTTCAGCCTGCTCTTGCTCCGAATCAGCGACACCAAGGGAAACCAAACAAGTCTCTGAGGTAGTAAGTATACAGACATTTCTGGCAGGGAAACAGGGACTAAATAAGGTAAAGAACTGTAGGAACACTAACTTACTTTAAAAAGAATGTAATTCATTGGAACCCCAACAGCTTTTCACTAGAAGCTGTTCACTCATCACAGCATAAACACCCACACCATATTTACACTTAGTCTCTCTCTCTCTCTCACACACACACACACACACACACTAACAAATTAAGGTGACTATTTAAGGATAAGGTCTTAGTACATTCAACTGTCCATGGTAACATTTTTATACAGGTTTTCTAAACACCTGTTTAATTATTATTCAACCCCCTCACAATGGCTACAATAAGCAAAGCATAAACATCTAACCAAAGAAATGTCAATCTCAGATAATACAAGATCCACTACTCCAGCAAATAAAAACAGAGTGAAGAATGATGTGAGAGTAGAGACCCAATTCCAAAGAAGCAAAACCATTCCTCGCTCTAGGGCTCAGACCCACCAACTGTCAAATGCGAATTGCATCCCCTTTAATCAGAGCCCCAAATTCTATCTCTTCATCTGTGTCTTGCCAAGAGAGAGGTGGCAACTCACTAAAAAGGAATCAAAGAGTACTTATATATTTTAAAGTGTCATCTTAACACCCAACAAAGCAATGTCTTGACAACGAACTGGCAATTTCTTACTCGTGGTGGTAACTGGAGCCCCTCCTGGGTTGGGGACATGGTCTCAGTCAATTCTGGCACAAGGTGGGAACAGTCATGATGCATGAAAGAAAAAAAACATGGTATCTCCCAAGTCCATACTCTCCTGCAGTTATCACTCGAAATGCACAATGAACGAGACGAAGGTGAGCTGCACCAATGCCACGAGCACTGAAGACACTATATACAAAAAGAAACCAGAGCAGTGGGTCCGAACCCACCTTCCTTGACTTCACTGGGAAAACCTGCAACTCCATTCTCCATGCACAATACTGATGAGGGGAGCCTTTGAAAATCACAGCCTGCGAGCGCGTGTTAGAACAGGTGTGTCCCACGTCCTTTGACGGACACTTGGGCAGGACTTCAGAGTACTCAGATTGAGCTTCACGCGGTCATGCTCAGATAACACAGCTCATCATAAGTCGAGCCAAGGTCTTCCCAACAGGAGCACACCTCGGTCAAAACACTTCTACCTGCAGACTGCGCAGCTCTACTAATGCAAAAGCCCCCGGCTTAGGAGAAGGAGATCAATCATCTTTGGCAGCAATATTGTTCAACTGACACAGAATTAAGGTGAAAATCTGGGGGAAACTCAAACAAAATGAAATACCCAGCATTTTGACACAACACCACTGAGATCTTTGGATTCTTAAAACAAAATGTAATACCTTACAATCCACTTCCCCAAGCAAATGGTCTAACCAACTGAAAACTGAAATATGCACACGACAACAGAGAAATGTAACACTAATGAGTAACAGTATTGACAACTTCCTGTTTTCTAATCCAATTTAAGAACCTAAACTACTCTGAAAACAGCAATCAAAATATCCCAACATGGGAAAAATCACCATGAAGAATCAATGAGAATGGTCAAGTAAGATCAAGGTAGATGAAACAGGTGAAGTCAAGTCCAATGACCTGTCTATGAAGACTGCATTTTGGAGGACCGTGAAGGTGGTTTAAGCTAATGTCTAACACCTCCGAACCAAGAAACCAAAGCACTATGGTAATACAGTCCAATTTTATCATTGAAGCAACAGCACACACATTACTTTTTCTGACATGTTTCCTAATGGACTGAAAGTATTCATATTGGGAATCAAATCTTTTTACCACCACAGGTCAAGTGATCATGTAAAAGAACCTCTACACAGCGCTGTACAACTACCTAATGAATTCTACCCTATCTAGGTCACTGTTATTCTCTTCCACTAGAAATCTAATACAAAGTGATCTGCAGCCTCAAGCATTCAGTTGAGCAGTTGAGCTATGGAAGACTGTCTTGCAGCTTGGCCACCACGGCTACATTTTTAAGATTAGTCCTGCCTACCAAAGGAAAGAATTCACCCAACTAAGCCTCCCCTTGCTAGCCATTCCTCAATCACAGGCAAGGGCGTATTGTGTTAGCCACATGGATTCCAGAATCGCAAAGACGCTGCTGCCATACAAGGAGCCCACAAGCCACTTGCAACCCTGTCCCCAGGACACTGGGGGCCCCAGCACATGTCCTCTGAGTAAAAAAAAAAAGTCACTTCAGGTTTCTTCATCTACTATTTGAGAAAGGAAATGAAGCCACAGATGTCCCCTCCACAGCCTGCCTGCGCACAGGTTTTCGCAGATGCACTTGCTGAAACCATTCATCGACACTCACATCCAAAACTGACATCTTTTGAGCTACATTTCAAATGCTGACCTTCTCCTGGTGTTTTCACTTAAGCCCTCTCGCCCCCTGTGACCTCACACAGTACTTTCTGATTTCTACTTTTTGACCTGTAATGGCTAAGATGGGTCCCCTACAAATGCAGTCTAGGAGTATTTATGGCTGACTCCTTTCTGGGTTAGGAGTATGGAGCTGAAAATCAGATAGGCCTAGGTTATAATCACAAGTATTCCACTACAAGGAAGTAACTGTAAGGTATTTTAAGAGTTATACTGTAACATTGTAATATTTCAATAAATTCAATCAAAACAAATGCTATGAAACAAAGTAATACTGCCATTTCTTAAACATGTGATATGTCATTGCCCTATACACACTGACCTAGCACAGCGATCCTCAACTGTTTAGTCTCAGAACACACAGACTATTGAAATGGTAATGCACACCGAAAAAATATATTTTGGCCAATCTGATAAAAAAGGTGTAATTCTGATCCATTCACACGAGACAACTAATTGTTGTGTTGGCTGTTTTCAGTTTTGAAATTGGACAATCTAAGGGAAAAAGAGGTCAACGCTCTTGACTAACAGTCAGATACCGTGTGTTTTGAAAATTCTTCAGGCCCACCAGTTGAAAATCACTGTTCTAGGGTATAGACAACTGAAGAAAAGCAAAAATACAAAATAAATGGTCTTCAAACTCAGCGCCGGAGTCCATGTAAAGGCGCCGTCTGCACTCCTTGCCTCTCCTCCCCATGAGGTCCGCTCCTACCTGGACACCAGACACCTGCAACTCGGGCACTCGAGGTGCGGTCCAGGAGCTGGTAGGGGCCTCCTTCCCACGGATCCTGGCTTGTGTCCCACCAGATCTGTGCCTTCTGGGATCCAAGGATGAGCTTCCTTTGTTGCTCTCAACAGCATAAAATATATACAGAAAAAAAAATTAGCTCAAAATGTCTTTGAAAAATTTTTGAAAGGATGTTTGAGGAACTGGCATATGTACTAGTGTCTACACCTGCCACGTAGACAATGCGAAGTTTTAACATTTGACACCACATTCTGTTGAGAATAATGTTCTCTGGAAAGTCTAGTGAGGCACATTGACTGATTTCAGTGACATTTTCAAGCTCACAATTTGAAATCATTATGTTCAGACAAGGTCCTTTCTCATCATAAATCTAGCCAAGGCCTCTGTAACACACACCTTTCTTTTTAAGATTACTTTACCTGAAGTGGTTTGCGTTTCTGTCCTAAATGCAGTTAACATGATTTTCAGCCTTGATGCAGCAGTACTGGATAGAATCCACACTGACATGTCAGAAAATCCAGGGCTCACACTCCTGCTTCTTTTCAGTCATGAGCTATGTGGGCAAAAAGGCACTGTGTAAGACTGAAAAACTTGTGATACCAATCACCCGTGACAACATGCTTTGCTTTATTTATGTACTACAACTCAAACATAAGGATCATTTAACTTTCTTTTATCCTAATCTAATGACATACTCATGGGTTTTTAGAGAGTGGAAAGGAGAGAGAGAGGATGGATGGAGACATCAGTTGACTCTTCTATGTGCCCCAACCATGGTCTAAACCCTCAGCCCAGGTATGTGCCCTGACTGGGAATTGAACATGTGACCTTTCTGGTTGGGGAGATGACACTCCAACCAACTGAGCCACATTGGCTAGGGTTGAGTATTACTTATATATTGCCAGGCCCACTGGAAATAAAGTGCAAATTAAGACAGAATCCTGCAAAGAATTATCAAATATCTAACATCTACCTGAACACTTCACGATATAGTAGCAACTATAACAAACGATTTCTTGAAATCAGTAAGTTTTAATTAAAATAACGTAATGAAGTTTTTTTCTGACCTTTGAAACAAGGTTACTATAATTCTAGACAAGTGTTACTATTAACACATCATTTCCTAAACGACTTATATTACTATATTACACAAGTAAACACAAGAAACAAAACATTGGTTAGTTTACAAACATCAAAGACTTCTGACCTCATTTCTGTGTGCAATCTAAAAGTTGGAACTCAGAAGCAGCACAGAATGATGGTTGCCAGCAGTGGGGGTAGTGGGGAAATGTTGGCCAAAGGGTGCACACTTTGGATTATAAAATAGGTTTGAGGGATCCAACTGACAGCATGGTTATGATAGCTAAGGTTGAACTGTATATAGTTGACCCTTGAACCATATGGGACTTATAGCAGCCTTGACTCCCTTGCAAGAGTTGAAAGCCACAATTAACTGACTCTCCCAAAACTTAACTACAATCACCCCTAGGTATCCACAAGAAATTGGTTGCAATTCCCCCATGGGTACCAGAATCCAATTCATCCTATTGGTCTCCACCTCTGCAAACTCCCCACTGCAGAGAAAACACTGCTTTCAATCTGAGGCTGACTTGAGTCTGTAGATGTGGAACCCCAAGACCCAGAGGGCTGACTGTGTTTACTGAAAATAGCACACACACACAGTGGGTCTGCACAGCTCCTGCTCATGGTGCTCAAGGTCAGCTCTACCATGTAGTACATAAATAAATGAATGTTCCCACCACCAAAACAGGAAACTATGTAAGCTGATCAGTACACTAATCTTATTTTGTTCAACTTTTCGCAATATATACACACATCAAATGTTGGACTTCTAAAAATTACTGTTGTATTTATCAATTATGTATCTAAGAATAGAAAAAAAATCACAGGACTTCTAAAATTGGGAATAATTACACGACCAGGAACCAGTGAGTTTATAAACGTAGGAAACTGCCCTGGCCAGTGAGGCTCAGTGGATTGAGTGCTGGCCTGGAAACCAAAGGGTCGCAGGCCTGGTCAGGGTCCCAGTAGGGGGAATATGAGAAGCAACCACACATAGATGTTGCCCTCTCTCCTTCCCTTTCCCTCTAAAAATAATTTTTTTTTAAAGGCAGGAAACATCACTTTTGGTATGTTTTTTTATAACAAAGCCAGTTTATTAAACATAGAATACCAACAATAACTCAAAAACAAAGGTTTAAGGCAGCCTAACTTTTAAATTCCAGAGTTCTGTCTGAAACTGTTTTGTAAACCATAGTGAAAACTCATACTGTTATTCCAAGTGTAGAACACAAAGTTACAGTTAATGTGACCAGGAAACTGGAAAGCCATTGCCCAACTGTGTTTAAAACAGGACCCTGGCTGGGCCGCTATGCCCCAAAGGTTGTAGGTTTGATTCCCAGTCAGGGCACATACCTAGGTTGTGGCTATCCCTAATTGGAGTATGTATGGAGGCAACTGATCAATGTCTCCCACATCAGTGTTTCTCCCTTTTTCTCTCTCCCCTTCCCTCTCCCCAAAAATCGGTTAACATATGCTCAGGTGAGGATAGAAGAAAACAAGAACACGAACTCTCTTGAACGCACGACAACTAGAACCTCCAAGCACTCACCGCTGCATCAGTACACCCCCACCGGAATGTTGCCGAGGCTTAGATCTAGCCATCGGTAACAAAGGAGCCACAGACTTCTCTTACACCCCATGTGCCATTACAGAAGAGCTGCATTAAGCTGCCTTTTAGCGTGTTCCACAAGCAATACTCTCAGAAAGGTAAGGAACAGTCTAGGCAGAACTTCACCCACCAAGACAGCCATTCAAAGCAAGCACCTTCCAGAACCCAGAGTTCTTATCTCTCCCACTAACTTACAAGAAGCAAACTTTTAGTTAAGGAAATACAGGCATGACCCCCTTTAATGCACATCACAGGTGTTATTTTACAAACTGAAGACCCTCCACCAGCAAGAAGACTCTGACTTGCTTTGCTGGGGTGGTCTGGGAGTGTGCACACACCACCTCACAGCTATGCCTGCATTAGAGGACGGGTTTTCTCCAAATCAATTGCAGTCAGGCCAAAATCTAAGGGCCATGTGTGCCCGCAGATCTGTGCGAGGAGGAATGCTTTCCTTCCAAAAACAGAAAAACAAGCACACATGATTCAAAGGAATCCAGAGAGTAGACTGCAGAGAAAACAGGACTTTTTCTATACTGTCCACAGTTCATATAAGCATAACCTGTCATATGTATCAGTCATTTTTATCGTGTTTCCTAAACCAAGGAACGCTTGGATACTCTGTGCTCCTTACCCGATAGTGCCTATCAACACCGACTGTTGTCATTATGAATGTCCATTGTCCTTGGGAGACATTTACTTGAAAGGCCATGATTGAAAGGACGGAAAATGACTGACATACACACCTGTGCTGGAGGGAAAAACTGAAGGTGAGACAATTCCTCTTAAGTTATTGTGAAGAGTTAGCATCATACTCTGCCGTGTTTGTAGATGACCTCCTACAATCAGGAAGGGCACACATTCCCTCATTGAAAACTTCACAGCAGAAGCTACGTGTCCCCTTTTTACAGTTTCATGCCACATTACCAATTCAAACTGGACCTACATGTTTGGGCTTTCCTGTTTACTTCTAACTATTGAACTAGGAGACATTGTCTACTCCTTCTGTGTACTTCCAATGTATCATTAAGTGACCCAGCTGATACAATCATAATTCAGACTTTGGAGTGTCAACTGTACTTAGGATATAAATAACGTGACTTTTCTCAAACATGAGCTCCCCTCTCCCAATGCCCTGACTCCGCTGTCAGTGTACAAGTGCACAGGGTCACTTACCACAGGCAGGAGAGGACGACTGTCCCAGGACTGTGCGCACTCTGATGACACGAGGCACCGAGCACCGTGAAAGCTGGAAAATGGAGGTATAAACTTCCCAGACAAAGCCGTACCTCCTGTTCCACGTGCTTTGATTCCGAGCCACAGCTTCCTTCTGCAGGCGCCGTGGCAAGACCTCTGGCGTCCTGGCAGCCTCCCTGCAGTGTGTCTGGCACTGCGACATGAAGGAGCCCAGGCACACATCTCAGCTCCACCACTTAACTGCCTGGGCCATCGTTCCTTGTGTGTCAAGGTTATTAACCAACACCACTCAATGAAGAGTAAATGTTAAGAAGCTGAAACAATTATCACAACCATTCTATTGTGAGAGTTAAAGAAACTTATTTAAATGAGTTGCCTGGAAGGCTTTATCTCACCCGTAATAAAGCACACGCAGTGTCACTGTGACCTCAACAAAACCAACAGACAAGAAAATGTACAACAGCACCTCACAGTTTAATTGCTCTATGCATTTATTAGCACATATTAATGCTGCAGAGGGGACAGAAGCTCACAAACACTCTACACAGTTTCACAAGACACAGTGCAGGCAAAGAGTGACTAAGGACCAACAGTAGCCTAGGGTCTTGGTGGACGCATTCCTGGGGGAGGTGGACCTGGAAAATAAAGAGCAAAATTCCATGAGGTCAAAACGCATGTGAGTATCAAGGGACCAGGCTGGCGTCGCCAGACACATGGGAACCCACTCACCTCTGATTCCAGGTGGGGGGGGTCTCATCCCTGGAGGAGGCATGCCTATCGGAGTCCCCCGAGCAGGGGGAAGCCCAATTGGTGGTCCCATGGGTGGTCTCATACCAGGTGGAGGAGCCATAATGCCTATGAAAGAAAAGGCAGAAAGGAAGACCTCAGAGAAAGATGGGAACTAAACCCAAGACAGTATGAAATGGGCCCACACACCCAGCAGAGAGCTGATCAACTTCCTCTCTGACCATTCACCTTGTAAGTCATCTGCAACTCAAAAAAGTCCAAAGCCTTTCAAAGCCAGTATCCAAAATGGGAACAGATCTAACCTCCTAGTTAGGTACCGAAGCAGGGCCTTCTTAGAATGTTTTTAGTCATCACTGCAAGATGCTACAATGTGTTCACAGACCCACACCTCTGTAAGAACCTAACTCGTGTGCTTCTTGTTCACCAGTTCCTTACCTGGAGGGGGGGTTGCCCGGCCCACAGGGGTGGGGGGAGTCCCCCGACCTGGTGGGTACTGAGTGGGGGCTCCAGCTATGCTGGCAGTGGCCGCCACAGCGGCAGCTGCAACGGTGCCTCGTCCCTGTGGAGTCATTACCTGAGAAGGACGGCCAGAGAGACAGACAGCACAGGTAAGACACACCCTCACATCACTCACACACAGAAAACAAATGGTGGATCATGGCCTATTAGCAAACGACCATAGCAGTTCTGTACTTCTCTACTTACTCCCACATTCTAAGATTAAAAGTCTTACCACATTAACATTCCCCTTTCAACTGAACGTGCCCACTTCAATCTAGTGATCCTTTTCTCACCTCTGGTTCACCCACATTTCTCTGCATCCACCAACACACTGTGTCAGTCCCATCCAGGTGGCTTTACTCTATCCCCTTCCTATGCCTTTGTCCTCAGTCCCCTGCACAGCATGTGAGGCTCGCACCACACAGGATAGACACTTGGGCCTCTCCACCTCCTCACCTGCTGGGAGGGTCCCCCTACCCCTCGGACTGGGCCTGCTAATCCTGCAGGAGCCTGTGGAATCGGAACACCAGCTGGGACTCCTCTTCCCGCGGCCCTGCCAACCCCGGGGCCTCCTGCAGCTCCTGCCAGTGGTACACGAGCAATGCCAGTCTGAAAGCACAAAAAAAAAATGGCTTGAAATAAAATGCTTTAGGCAAGTTACCAGCCATCTTCAATTACCCCTAAAGGACAGACCCTTCTCATCGTTTCCCACACCATGATCTCATAGTAGTTCTGAACTTGAAAAAGTATGTAACAAGTGCACCATGGAGGCGCCCTGCAGATTCAATGCATCACTCCCACCACCGTGCCACATGTATCTCAGGACCCTGCGCCAAGAGAAAATGATGTGGCACTCCTCCCTTCCCTGGCGAATGTCCAGCACAGAGCAACTCATCGGAACCCTTACTCCCTATGTATTCCCCTGACAGAGCTGATGGAAGCTGCTGGGCACACCGCCCTTGACAAGGAGCAGGGTCTTGTGCCTCCGCTGTGCTCTCCTGTCCCCTATAGTCATGTTTGCCCTGCTCTGTATCTTCCTTACATCTTTGGGGGGAGGTCCCTCCACCGTCATGGAAACCAAGTTCTCCCCACGCAGCAGCACCAGACCCAAAACCCGCTTCTCTTCACGCTCTGGCTGCTTCGCATTCTTTGGCCTGTGAAACAAAAGTAAATAGTTAGCATGGAAATTTAGGGACCGTACACTCACGCAAGTAATTTATAGACCACTGAACACCAATTAAGACAATTTGCAAAGATGCTGATATTCAAAAAGCTGTGGCAAAACAAAACACACACATCAGAAGACTCAAATGATGTAGGAAGGGTGACTGGTAAAGCTCTCGAATTGACAGGACGTCCCCTCAATGTTACACTATGTAAGAACTAATTCCTTCATTGTGAAAGATGCAAATGATTTAACCAAAATACAACTTTTAAGGCAAGGAGTCTGAAACCCGTTTTCATGTTAAGATGGGAAATAAAAGTTTTGAAATATTTTAACTTCATATACAAGTCTTGATGACAACTGGAATGAGATGAGAATACTAATAACGAAGAACACCAAATGTTAAAGAAGTAACGAACAATTCTGAACGACAGACAGCTGGGTATTCCTCGACTAACCACTTTATTACTTAACCATGGGAAACTTTTGAAAAAGCCCTGATTCCAGTTTCATCCTCTGTCAGCAGAAACAGTACAGGGTGAGGCAAAAATAGGTTTACAGTTGTTCATATGGCAAATACAGTAACAGTGTATTATTTTTTTGCATCCTCACAACTGTAAACTCGGTTGCCCCACCCTCTGTGCCAACACGCCATGAGGCTTCTAACATACAACCTAGGTTAACAGTGTGCCTCATTAAACTCTAGTAGGTACCACCAAAAAAAAAAATCATGTATTGCCTAAAGCATTACTTAGGTGGCATTATCCTTGCAGCGTAGTGACAAGAATGAAGAGAAATTAAGACTGTCCAGAGCTATGGCCAAATGCCTTTAGTATTGATCCACGACAAGTTTTTTTGTCAGTAAAAACGTAGATTACTTAAAGAAGATTGAAGCAAGCACCATCCTCGCGTTTCTAAAGTGATCTGCCTTGTACAGGAAGGAGAGTAACAAGAAATAAAAAAGGGGAGGGAAGGACAAAATGTACATTACAAACTTCCTCTCAATCTAAGGAAAGCTCATGTTCTGTCTCCCTTGTTTACCATTATTACCCAAACCCAAGGTGGTCTTACTTGATCTTCCTGAACTCATCACAATCACAGAGGATCAAGTTCATATGCTTGTCAAAAGCCTTAAAGGTGCCGATGAAGATCCGGCCATCTTGCAGGATGCACCTCATCCTGTAGTCGATGTGCTGCAGCATCTTGCTGCTCTTTCCCACAGTCTGGAAGGGGTAAGAGTCGTCACCTGCCAGTCTGCAGCCACTTCTCAACCCCTCCCACCTCCCCGTGCAGATCCAGGCTGGGTTTCCCCTCCCCCCTAGAGCAGATGTGCTGCATCTGTGTTTACATCCTGTCACTCTTTGGAAGACCAGAAAAAAAATATGAAATCCAAGATTCTTTTCCCTTCTCGAGAACCGGATTTTCGCCCCTTTGGAATATGCTTTTGTTGGGAATATGCTATACGTGTTCTAGATGAGCTGAACTTGAACTGAAGCACAACACTGATCAGAATGCTACGTTTCTCAGACCCCTTTCCTTTGTTCTCATCAAACTCCTCCATTTTGAAAGTAGTATCGTCTATTGTTCTGTAGGCTTTGTCTACTGTTCCCAACTGAAGAAGTCAGTGCCCAGTCTGCGGAAGGCGTCTTACTTCAGTCATCACAACCAAAAACTCTTAAGGTGGTTTCCAAGCCTTTTTATCCTTTTTTCAATATGACAAGACACTCCCCTTCTCCAGTTGCTGGTCCACAGTAAGACAATTTCTCTATGAATCGAGCACCTTCCCTAACTATTTCTAATACTAAATCACCCTATGATCTATGAAACCATTGTGTTGGGCCCATATGGTATTTTCACCCCTCCCCCCCAACACGTATCTTACCATGATTGCTGTTTCACCAAATCCAATATGCACAGTCAAGTTTCAGGATCCTTAAGACCTAAGGGAAGGCTACAGATAAAGGTATGACGTGGGTTCTGCAACAAACACAATGCAAGCTGGGGCAGAAGCTTCCAACAGTAGGTGGAGCCTGCAGAGGAAAGCATGGTCCAGCTGCACTGCAAGCTATTTGGCATGAAAATCACTAACACACTGAAAACCAGCCCCATTCTCCCATGCGCTGCAAATACCTCGATTTTATGCTTCTGACTCCCTCATTTTATGTACCTCGAATTCATGAAGTTTTCTTCTTTGTTAAGTATACCTGATATATGATGTTAATTCCAGGTGTCCAATAAAGTGATTTGACTTCTATACTTTACTACAGGCTCTCCACACTAATTCTAGCAATCATCTCTCACTGTACATTCTTATGGCACCACTGACTCTCCCTCACCTTTTCACCTGTACCCATCCACTTTCCTTTGCACAGATCCTTCCATGTTTCAGACAATCCTTTTCCATTCTAAAATGGATGATTTTCTCTTTCTATCCTTTTTCATAGTAGTACTTCATTCTCTGATCTCAAGTTTATACTATGTCAAGTTCAACAGTTTCATGTCCTTAAGTTAGTTTCTTCCTCTGAATTCATCCCTACTGGAGCAATTTTTCACTTCTTTGCCGAACCACCCGTGCAACCTCAGTGTTCCCCCTCCCCAGCCAATTCCCTTCAAAATACTTCCAGGTAGTCTTCCTTTCCCAAGAACCCAATGTTTCCTCAAGTAAGGGTTTAATACTCCCTTTGTTGAAAAGATTCATGCAACTATGGTATGCTTATATGGATTCATGGGCAACTTTCTTGCATGCAGTGTAACGATGTTACCATGTCCCCAACATACTAAAAAAGGTTGCTATTAAGTATGGCAACCAAATCTAGCTGAAACTTGTGCAGGGACTCAGTTTAATTATTAATCAGTACAAAATAAAACTCAAATTATGTTACTTTTGAATGAGCATTTGGCCTTATGCACGTAAGTAGCTAAGTACCATAAACAAAGTCAGATATAATATTGCCTTTAAAACATTTCATTAAGATACCCCTTTAAGAGAAAATGTCCAAACAGCAAAATAAACTTGTTAACACTGAATCATCCATTTCAGGACATGAAAATGAAGTCATTTAAATAGTGGTTATGAACCAGAGCAACATCAAAATAAAATAAAAACATGTTGAAGACAGCAGTTTTCCATGTGGAACAAACTCTCACTTTGGAAAGAATAACCATGGCATGACAAGTAATTCAGTAAGGGTGCTCAGATGTAGAAGGGACGTTTCCCTTAACTACCAAAATTTGATTCAGTTAAATACATTTCTATGGCAACTTTGAGCACATCACAACTGGCTAAAAAGCAAAATCCCAGCCTCAGCTGTCCACATGCAAACTGTCTGCCTCCTGCATGCAGCGCTGGCTGAAGATCGCTGTCCATCCACCCTCAACCGTCTGTCCACACTGCTTTGCCACAGAGTCCCTCTTCTCCCACCTGCCCTGACAGGGGTGACATCACGAGTATCCCCATGTCTGGTATCCAATGTGAGTTGAACATAAAATTATATAAAGACCTGGTAGCATCAGCAGAGTGAACCCTAGCATAAACGCAGTTACTGACACAGCCTCACAAGAGTGAACTTAAGGCCCAAGAGTTTGGTGCTCTCGATTCTGACCAGAACCTCTGTAAGCAGGATCTACGTGGGAATACTTAGCCACTTCCACTCTCGTAACCTTGTATCTATTAAGATGTAGGGTCTTGCCCTGGCTGGCGTAGCCCAGTGGATTGAGCTCAGGCCGCGAATCAAAGCATTGCGGGTTCGATTCCCAGTCAGGGCACATGCCTGGGTTGCAGGCCATGGCCCCCAGCAACCGCACATTGATGTTTCTCTCTCTCTCTTTCTCCCTCCCTTCCCTCTCTAAAAATAAATAAAATCTTAAAAAAGAAAAACATACTTTAAGAATCCATGAAGACCCAGGGAGTAGAAACAGAGAACAGGGGTTGACTAGAGATTAAAAAAATAAAGGCTTTCCTTAATGAGACTGACTTAAATTTTAAGTTACCTCTCATCCCTAAATTTAGCTCACCATGGTCATTAAGTCCATGTATTGTGAAAATAACGTCACTATGCAGGATGGTCAACTTGACCTCGACAACAAAGGAGCACAGAGTGACTCATGAGGGAAAGGACAAGGGAAGCAAGGACGTCGTACTGCACTGATGTATTACACAGTTCCAGTCAGGACCTGCACATCATGGGGCACAAGGCAAACCAATGGCGCCAAGTCCTGGGCCCAGATATGCTGGGACCCCCCACTCAAGTTCTCCAATTTCTGGACAGTGTGGACCTTCAAGTGATGAAACTGCATAAAAAAGTAAAGCTCTTTTAAATCAGAGAATAACATGGTCAGACTTGGCCAATACACATGGGACATCATGGAAAAATGGTTATACACTAGTGCTTAACTCAATCAAGTAAAATACCAGAATCTCGACCAAAAAAATTGTTGAGTCTAAAAGTAACAGGAGAAAAATATAAGCACATGGAAAGTATTTATCCATAAAGCAATGTCAGTTAAAACTACAAAATTTATGCTTTTGTGGATCAGCTTATTCATCAAAAACAATAGTAATCAAGATACCAAACGTGGTTCTGAGTAACTAGCTCTCTGGTAACCCTTGATGGCAATCCATAGTGCTTTATGATGCTGTTAGGAAGCTATGAACAAAACACCTAAGTCATGGTAACATTCATACCCCACAGTGCAAATGCATGCATCCTTACTCTAAATGTAAGGTAATGCAGCAAATACATCTTAAAAGTATAAAACATTTTCAACAGCACAGCACACTAGCAAAAAAATAAAAATAAAAACCCACAAATACAGGAGCAATGTAAATCATGGACTATCATCTATTCATTATAAATGATAAATTACGAGGACTATGTAATAAAATGGAAATTAACACTCATTTAAGTAGAACAGAAAATAAACCAGTTTAAAAGCAAAGTTCCAACTACGTAACATTCTCTATCAAAAGAAAATGGGAAAAATAAATTTCAACCTCATGCTGTGGTTGCAACACCGGTACATAGTAGTAGTTTTGTTCCCCCCACTTTTTTCTGCTTTTGCTACCAGGCTTTCCATTTTAATAATGAAACAATTATTCGATCGCCAAAATGTCTTTCAAAACCACCCATGTACATTTCGACCTGACGTGAACGTGATTCTCAGACCTGATCCTTTTCCCAGAAACCCGTGGTTCCCTGCCCTGGAATGCTAACCCCTTTCTTTACCACTCCCCCCAATGGCTTCACCTGGGTGTTTTCATCTTTGTGCATGGGTTTTTCTAAAGACTGATCAGCTAACTTTCCTTTAAAAAGGTGGTGTTTTAAGTTTTGTGTGCCACTCAACCTGTCACTGTATTGTCAATACAGCCATCACCATATGCAAATCAATGGGCATAGCTGTCTGCCAGTCAACTTTATAAGATCTGGCAGTAAGTGGTCAGAGCCTTACCTCCCTGCTCTAAAATAATCCTAGCAACTAGTACCATTTACAACATAAAACTAGATTTGAGAATCAGAAAATTACACAGTCCTATTTGCATAAGGTATGATTTAAGTAACATTATGCTTCGTGACTTAGAAATGTGGCCTGTATTAAGGAACCAAAAAAATGACTGTTACAAAACTTGTTAAAACCTAGGCATTTAAGAATGCCCCTTCTGCCCTGGCTGGCGTAGCTCAGTGGATTGAGCGCGGGCTGCGAACCAGGCATCGCAGGTTCGATTCCCAGTCAGGGCACATGCCTAGGTTGCAGGCTATGTCCCCCAGCAACTGCACATTGATGTTTCTCTCTCTCTCTCTCTCTCCCTCTACCTTCCCTCTCTAAAAATAAATAAATAAAATCTTTAAAAAAAAAAAAAAAAAAAAAAAGAATGCCCCTTCTCCTGGGATAAATTGCGGCTATGAACAGATTCCATTGAATGAGACCCACTCTTGTACTCAAGTCTAGGCAATCACTGAAGAATGCCAGAAAAAGAATTTAGCAGGGGTGGGTTTTTCTTTAAATATTTCTCCTTTTGTTTTCCAACTCAAAATGGTGGCCATAAACAAGACTAATTGACCTGTGTTGAGAAACATTTAAAAACACACATAAAGAAGAAAACTGAGCCCTAATACCCCTTTTCCCTCTCCATCTCAGGTTCTGAAAGCATTATTTTTAACCCCTTTGGATTAAGGTCATTCCCAACTTAAAATTTCAAGCCACAAAGGAAAAAACAAACCATTAAATCAGAATCTAAATATGAATAGCTTTTTCCTACAAAATGTAAGCAACACAAAGACAGACTGCAAATAAATCTACAGCACAGTGAAAAATCATCAAGTCTTTATTACATTGTCAGCTGATTGAAATACAGTGATGAAAACAAAAAGTGAGAAAGACACACCAAAAAGGAATAATTAGTAAATAAGCATGGGAAAATATTTAGCTTTTTATTTGCTAATGAATGTGATGTGAACTTGTAATTCAGAAGGCATTAAGTTACAACACACAACAAAGTGCTTTTATCTGGCACTCCACTTTTCAAGGCAACGAAGATGGACTAAAATAAATAATACTTTGTATAAATTTAGAGAATGTATCATGCATTGGTATTTGATTTATTTGCGCATGTGGACATCTGAGGAAATAACTGTTTCATGCAATGCAATTTTCTCTATCAGCAGAAAAAATAAAGTGTCTTACCAAAGAAAACCCTAAAACATTCATTAGCAGGATATTTAGCAGCCATTCATAGTGATTTTTCATATAAAGTTGAAATCAATATAAATTAAATATGAGAGCTACCTAAAAGGCATGCAGCACAATGAGATGGAATACAGAAACATGACAAAGGTATCAGTCAGTGCAAGAGCACTAAGGTCCTGCTCTCACTGTTATAGACGCCCTGCAAAGGGTTTATGGCATGAGGCTTTTTTAAAGAAGAGTTTTTACCTCCCAAAACCCTATTAAGGATTTCTGTACTCCTGATCATGGCTGCATCAGCTCTAACCTGGGTTTTCGCTTGGAATAAGCTACCTGGGATGTCCCAAGACTGTTTTAACCACCTCTGGGTGTCTCAGCTAGGAAAGCCTGCCTCAGTTCCGCCTGGAAGTCCACCACAGGTACTTGCTGCTGCTGCTGCTGCTGCTGGGAGCGCCTCGGGTACAGCTGACACCTGTGACAAGAGCACAACACAAATGCATGAAAGGCGCTTGCCCACACAGGTAACACTGAAAGCAAGCAGAGACCCTTACATGTAAGTGGATCCCCAGTCAGGGTCCGAGCACGGCATCACCTTATACAGACACTACAACAGAAAATGGGAGTCTCCGTACACAGGAAACCAAGGGATACTTACCCATCTCAGGGATACTACCAACAAAGTAGAAAAGAAACCAGGAGCCTTTCCTGTGGAAATACTATCAGTAGCCCTACCCACACCCACCACTTCCTTTCTGATCTCCTCATCTGGAGCAAGTCTAATCCCTAGTGAGGGTCCTGGGCATTTGCTAATGCTGGAACAGAGAGGTTCTAGGGCCCATACTGTTCAGGTTCTCAAGCTAAGTTAACCAACCGTCTATTAGCAGAAAATTCCAGAGAAAACCCTCAACATATCCCTATGGATCAGTAATCTGGCACTGAAGCTCATCCTGAGGATAAGAGATGCTACAAGACAAGTGTGTAAAAAATAACTTGCCAGCAAGTCTGACCTTGGCAGTAAGTACATACATACATGAAAATATTCTGTAGCATTTAAGTTGCAATGGAATGTTTTCTACTATTTTCTGTAGTTTTTAAATGCTTTTAACATGTTAGGCAATAAAGAGTTAGGCTGGACTTTGTCTATGGTTCTTGGGAGTAAGATTTAAAGCCATGAATTTTCCAGGCTGGCTGGGTAGCTCGGTGGATTAGAGCATCATCCCCATATGCCAAGGTTATGGGTTTAATCCCCAGTCATGCAACACTGAAGAAGCACTGGAATGCATAAACATCAGTAAGTGTACCACCAAACTGATGTTTCTTTTTCTGCCTCTCTAAGACCAATCAAGAAGTTCTAGGGCTGGGGCTGAGCCGGAGCTCCTTAGAAGGGGGGGGGCCTGAAACTGTGGGTCCTCCTATGCAGGGACTGCACTCTTCCCCTGTCAAGTCTAAGCCTGCACATAACCTACTCTAGGAAACAGGGTCAGAAAGGTATTGCTCATGCCTTTCAAACTTTCCCCTTGCCATCGATGAATGATTAAATCTTTCCTTGGGCAATCTCAGTTCCAACCCTTAGATTCCTAAATAGAAACTCTCGTTAGAACCCACAAAGTTCTAAGCAGTACTGTAGCCTCCACCCCCCCCATTTTCTTTCTTCTTGAAATTCTTACTGCAGTATACCTCTTGAGTTTAACCTGAAACCCAATTGAAGACTGAGGATAAAACTGAGAAAATAAGACTCATTCCATAAAGCATTTACTTTATAAAATGCAGACTATACATTTAGGAAGACATCTGAAGGGGGGCATAAAACTCTCCAACCCTATTTCCAATTTCTCTCAAACTCACAATACATCATGAAATAGGGAAAACATTCCCCAGGCCCAACGAATAAGAGCTGATTGGGTGTTGTATGTACTGGGAGACAGAAAACCATCAACTCCAGGGAGTATCAACTAGCTTCTATTATCATTACTGTTGGTCTGTGAGGGGTTTTGGTCTGCATATTGCTTTGGGTTTTGATGTCGAGTAAGTAGGATAAAGGCTCTAAAAAAACAAGTATGACAGAAACTTCACCCACTAACAAATATCCTCCCCCACAACAATCTCTCAACCACCTCAAGATAATTTCAGAGATTCTAGGAGGGAGATGGCACTTTTTAAAACTGAGGTTACAAAAGACTAGAGAGAAAATGCTATTACAACATTAAAGAAAACTAACAGGCAAATAGTAAAAGAACCAATTACATAAGTAATTCAATTTTCCTTTGTTTTTAGAATGAGATAGTAATATTAGTCTTCAGAACTGGTACCCAGGCAATTCCTCAGGAATACTGGGATTCCTAGTACCAACGGTTTGGGACAAGATAGGAATAAGGGTGAAAATGCACATTCAAACTATAATTACTACGTTTCTCAATCCTGAGGATGCTGAGCATACGCACCATTAGGGAGAGCTCAGAGACCATCAGCACTCCTTATCCGTTCCTGTGACTACTCTTACACTGTTTCCACCACTGAAACCTCTCCTCAGATCCTTCCTCCAAGTCAGTACCCTGTATGTGTATCTAATACTACAGACCATAGGTCAAGAAAATGAAGTTATTTCTTCTTGAAATCAACAAAAGGTTTCCCCACATGTGGACGAGGCCATACCTAAAATAGGCTGAAACAAGATGTGATGATATCACCTATCCACAATGACACTGCATAGTATGAAGGATCTAACAAAATGTAACAAACAGGATGGGATCTTCACCCACTAACAAAAGATCTCCCCCAGTGGACCCTCTCCTACAACAACTATCTCAAGGTATTTGTAGAGATTAGGGACACTGGCACTTTTTAAAACTCTGAAGTTACAGCCTTGGCTGGTGTGGCTCCAAGGATTAAGTGCCAGCCTGCAAACTGAAAGGTTGCAGTTTTGATCCCCAGTCAGGGCACATGCCTGGGTTGTGGGCTGGGTCCCCGTAGGGGGTGCACGAGAGGCAACCACACACTGATGTTTTTCTCTCTTCCCCTCTCTAAAAATAAATAAAATACTTAAAAATTTCTTGTTACAAAAGGCTAGAAGACATTCCCAAATGAAGAAAAATAGGCAAATATACTATTATAAAGGATAAATTATATCCTGTAAAATATCCATTTATAAAAATACTATTTTTGGAACTTCTAAAATGAAAACATAAGAATACACTCAAATGTAAATAAGGTAAACACAGAACAACAGGGCAATCTTTAGTCTCATCAGTAATTTAAAATGTGCAAATATACCCCCTTTGCACTTTGCCAACTGGACTTGTGTCTTTAATTGTCCATTTAAGTGGGGCAAAGGAACTATCCTTTTTTTTTTAAGATTTTATTTATTTTTAGAGAGGAAAGGGAGGGAGAGAGAGAGACAGAAACATCAATGTGCGGTTGCTGGGGGACATGGCCTGCAACCTAGGCATGTGCCCTGACTGGGAATAGAATCTGCAATGCCTGGTTCGCAGCCCACGCTCAATCCACTGAGCTACACCCACCAGGGCTAGGAACTATCCTTTTAAAACTCAAGCAAACTGGGTGTTTGTCTTGTATCCTGTCAGAGGAAACAAGTTGAAAGAAAAGAAAAAGTGGAAATAAATATTCTAAGTCTTCATATATGAGCAAATAAAGTAAGACACAATAGTTGCGTATTTTTCATCACTTAGAAACTTTCAAGATTTGAGGAAAATGCAAATATTAGCAAATTTCAGATTGACTTCTCTTATCTTCATTGTTTTTAACAGCTAAGAAAAATAAAAATCTGAGATAATTATACTTACCAATTATGTTATTACACCACCCATACCCTGCAATTTGTAAAATAAGGGGTATTTATATGCACTGACTTTCAAAGACCCAAGGCACAGTTACAGAAAAGTCTCATATGTACAAGTCTCTAGGTGGAAACAATCACAAATGCTTCCCCTGTGTGTCTGAGGGGGCAAGTGCTGATGCAGGAGTATGTGCAGGAATGCAGAGGAAAAGGTGTGACAGCACAGAGGTCAAACTACCTGAGAATCACCTGGGGATGGAACAGACTGGTGGAAACTTGAAACAGATACTCCACTCCCTTGTTACCTCTCAAAATTACATTTTACAGAGACTTTTAAGAAAAAAAACAGCTAGCTACTGTTACGATTTGCTAGAATTACAAAATTCTTCATTGTACACTCTATATGTATCATTAAAACTGTTCATATGGTTTCAATTAAAATCTCCCTTCTGAAATTCTAAACATTACCATATATATATATATATATATATATATATATATATGGATGTTTCCAGAAAGTATGCAACCATGTAATATGAAAAATATTACTATGGAAGATACAAGTTACAAGAAACACTGCACACAGGACAACGACCCCTCAGCCCCCTTCGAGACAGGCATCTTGGAACCTCACCCACTTTTCCCAGCCTCTCCCCTGCACTGTTGGAAACACTCTGAAACCCCGTGCTGGAATCGCCATTACCTGCCCCACTGTGTTTTCCTGAATCTCATCGACAGTCTGAAATCTATTCCCTTTCAAAGGTGACTTTAGCTTTGGGAAAAGCCAGAAGATGCACCGTGCCAAATCTGGGCTGTAGGGGGGCTGAGTCACCTGCATGATTTGATGTTTCACCAAAAATCTCTGCATAAGTCACAATGCTTGACTGGGTATGTTGTGACGAAGCTGCCAATCACCAGTTGCCAGCCGTTTTCATTATATTCAATCTCTCAACGGATTAAGAACATTGAGGTAGTACCTCTTATTGTTTGGCCTGAAGGAACATACTAATAATGGACAACACTCACCCAATCAAAAAACAGTTAACATGGTCTTACTGCAACTTTGCCACACCTTCTTTGAGTGTGGAGAACCAAGTGACTTACGTTAGGATGACTGGGCCTTTGTTTCCAGATCATGGCCATATACCCACCTTCACCGCCAGTTAACGACCTTCTTGAGGAAATATGGTTCATTAGTAGCAATTTTAATCAAGTCATTCAGGTCACTTTGAACATTCTCAAGTGTTCTGCCTGCCACAGGCCTCCCAGAATGTGGATCATTTTCAACAGATTCTCAACCACCTCTGAAATGTGTGCTACTCTTATTTATGCTGCACTCACTGCACCACCCCCAAAAGCTTTCTGAATCATCCAAATAGTTTCCACAGAGCAATGTTCAAGCTTAATGCTAAATCTGATGCAGATTTGTTGCTCTCCTCACTGTCATTTTGAATGTGATGGCCACACAGTACACATGCTCACTCAGCTGCATGTACCAATCCCACTGACTAGTGGAGTAAGTCACCAGTGTTCACCCATGTGTATTGCATTCCACTCTCCTTGGCTGCCAGGTTGCACCAATGTTGCACAAACAGTTCTCATGTTAATAATGGCTGGGCTTTTTCTGGACAGACCTTGTATATACTACGTAAAGGAGGAAATATTTATATACTTCAAATTTTAAGTGGATAAACATACTAATCAAAAAGTCTCTATTGCAGAGCAAGCATGCATACATAAATTAACATCCAATGAACAAACCATTTTATATGCACAGTTATTTAGTAAACAGTAATACACACATTAACACAAATAATAAAGCAGACAACTTCACTATATGTTGAATACATAACTTATATGAAGATAAAACCTACCTACACATGAGTGTAAAAAGAAAATACATTTTACTAAAAGTTTAATACGGAATTAGGACAACATAGTTAAAGAGAATTTCAGTGGTTTTAATGCTACATCTTCTGTGTCATATGGATGCACCCTGGCCCCTCACTGCACGGGGGACTTTGCTCTGAAATGAGGAAGGACTCGGATGGAAACTGGTTCTCAACCCAGATGGCACTCACTCTTGGTTGCTCAGGGAGGCCGTCCTCCTCCGTTTGACCTGGACTTCCACCTCAGGTATGTGCTGTTCTGTGGTCCTTCTCAAGTGTAAGCGGTCCCTGGAGCAGAAAAAGGGATTTGTTTGATACGATTCATCAGTTCATGAAACTCCAATTTACTTGAAGGTCATATTTATAGCTGTATTTGACACAATGGAGTTTTTTTTTTTAACATCCATAATCTAATTAAAACAAGGTACAGTGATATTTGTCAATTAGTTCTCGAGGAAACTGGAAAAAACAAGGTAAGTTAAAATATTAGCAGGTCTTTGTCCTCCAGTAGCCAGGTTCTATGCTAACACCACTTTACCCCCTATTAGAAGCCCCTTAATAAAAAACCTAGGAAAAAAATGTAAGAAAAGTACACAAAAACAAAATAACATTTGCTTTTATTCACATGTAGATATAAACCTATATATAAATATACAGAAACACTAAATATACCTAACTACCTGTGGAAAAAATAGCTAGGTTGTTTGGAAAAATAATTTTTAAAACATTTCATTAGATTTTTTTATATAGTTGAATAAAGGATCAAGTTTAAATTACAAAATGTCTACTTAAGCAATCTTCTGTGCAATTGCTTTCTTAGAATTTGCCAAAGAGGTAAAATAAAATAAATAAAATAAGTAAAAGGGATGTGTAAAAAAAAAAAAAGGAAGAAAGAAAGAAATCCCAGCTGGCGCCATGTTAGAAGCGCGAGCAGCTCACAAAATGGCTGCCCCAGAGGCCTGGGCGGGGAGTCCGCCCCCTGAGCCATTCCCGCCAGAAACCCAGGAGCCCCTCCTGAAACTTAACTTTAAAGACGCTAATTCAGAAAGAGAGAAGACAAGGCATTTTACAAAACTCAAGAAAGGTAGAACTCAGATTTTCAATTCTTTTTGAAATTCTTGGTAGATTGTGCAAAGTAACCCAGATTGCCAAGAACACCAAATAAATTGTATTATTGCTTAAAAACATATAATGGCCTAATCAAGCAATAACAAAGATTTAAAAAATCATGTGCAACCATATTTTTAAATAAGTCTTTAATTTCTTTTAGAAAATGGTTTCTTACTCATGATACCTGTTGAATTTGTTAACTAGATTTTAGCAAAAGTAAAAACAAAGACTTTGCTTCGAAGAACACTATTAAGTGGGGGGAAGAAAATATTTGCAGTTAATAGAGCTGATGATGAAAATTTAGTACCCCAAATATGTACTTACAATAAAACTCAATTTAGAAAGGGTAAAGGACTCGCAGACTGCCTTCCAAAAGGTGTACAAATTTCCATCAACACAAACAGATGCTCCAGAGCATAGTCATTGGAGAAATGCCAATCAAAACTACAAAAATATGCCACTTCACACCTCAGGAGGAGGAAATGGAGCAATTGCCAGTGGAAATGTAAACTGAAATATTCACTGGGTAGTTAATAGTCCACTAACTCCACACCTACTAGATGGGATGAAATAAAAAGTACACACCTGAATGTGAACGTGCCTAGTGGCATCATTCACGATGGCCGAACATGGAAATAGCCCTAAGTACATCAACTGGTTAATGAACTTAGTGTGATATCGTATACCCACCCACGGAAAGTCACTCAGCCGTAAGAGGAAGAAAGGACTGATTCATACAACAGTTTCAAATACAGGGTGGGCAAAAGTACATGCTCAGTTGTAATACAAATAAATAATACAAGAAAATAAATTGTTTCAGGTACTCGGAACTGTAACCCACTTTTGCCCACTTCATATCCTTCTTAATATATTACATTAAAAGAATAAAAATGGACTATCATGGACCACTGCTGTCACAGACCACTGTTATGATTCAAACTATAACTGAGAACACCATTTCCAAAAAAACCTCAGGTCCTTTGCGCATTCATATTAGTTGCTCAGTATGCAGAGATCTGCATTCAATTGAGAAAAAAGAACCAAAGTATAAAAAATATCAATTTTAACCCACTTTTTAAAAGTTACATTCAGTACCTGAGTAGCTTCTTTTAAAAAATATTGAAATGTGTTCTAAATACATACATATGCATTTATAATCTTGACTGCATTCACTACACAGAAACCAACATTTCAGAAAGTTAAGCATTTAAAGGAAAAAAATTTTTTCATTTACATAACATTGTTTCAAAATCACTCCATTAAGGAAACTGGCAATACACCAAATAGCAAAGTTATAAGATCACACAATGGTTTTCCTAATTGTCTAATATTCTACCAAATATTTAATATCCCTTACCCCCCCCAAAAAAAACCCTTAATATTCAACTACTAAAATCTCCAAATTACAATCCACTGAGCCCAGGCTGGTGTGTGGCTCAGTGCATTGCGTGATGGCCTGTGATCGAGCCAAGTCCCCGGTAGGGGGCAGGCGAGAGGCAACCACACCTATGTTTCCCTCCCATTCTCCCTCCCCCCTCCCTTTCCCCCCTGCTCTAAAAATAAGTAAAAATCTTTTTAAAAATTAAAAAAAAGGGCAATGTGAGCTAATCCCAGTCTGTACATTCTCCCGCAAACATGAGAAAATCAGTTTTTCCAAAACAAAGCACGTGGAATCGCCCAGAAGAATGTGGGCCAGCAGCATCCACGAACCAGAAGACAAAGGACCTTCCCCGCCAATCTTACTGATCAGTAAGGGAGGCTCAGCCACACTTACTCAGGCTGCTTTGCCCTGGGCCACCAAGTAAAGACGACACAATGGACTTCCAATAAAGCCCTAATTGCACATTGAAGACAGATCAAAACTAATCCTCACTGTCCCCGCCATATTGAGGCGGCGCTCACACTCTACCTTCAAGAATTTTTCCTAAAATTAAGTACTCTATTAACCAATGTCACCTCAATAAATTCAATAAAATAGAAAAAATAATTAGTATCAGCTTTCAGTGTCAGAGTAAAAGATTACTGTAAAAATTCCTTGACGTCCTATGAAAAATGTTAAAAATCTATGCACATTAAGGAAGATGGAAGGGGGGACAGAGTTAAGTGTAACCACATATGGGAAAGTATTTCTAAAATAAAAACAAAGACAGGCCAGGGAGACCAAGATTCAGAATGCAAGATAAACCCCAAATTAACCAGGCAGCGCCCGCCTTGGACAAGGTAAAATGGCGGACCCGCCGCCCACTGGCCTCCGGAGGGCCCCCGGCGCACAAGCGACTCCAGAATGCAACCAGAGAAAAAAAGGTGCAAATCAGATGCACCAGAAGATTCCACAGCCCTGCTATTCTTCAATCTCCTCGCAAAGAAACAATTCTGAAACAAATCTTTCCAGGATCTCGTTTTATGTTTGTCTTAATTATATTCCCACTGAGCACAACCAGATATTCTGGGTATGACGGATGAGAAAAGAGGAAAAAGAGAGAAACACATCCAAATTCAGAAAAAACAAAAACACCCCCACTAATTAAAAATGCACCTCCCCAGTCAAAACGGTGTAATACACAACAGAACTTACTTTGTTAATTAACCTTTTCCAACAAGTTTTCATAGTACCTCCAATCAAAAACAATGAGTCATTAATTTAAAAATCCAATTATGGACAAATATCAATTACCAAATCCCACGCACAACCACCGACCTGTAGCCCGTCCACTTTTCTGATTCTCTCCTCTGCTCTTCTTTGGCCCAGTTCCCAATTCCGTATTACAGTCTAAAGGTGACATCATAAACAAAATACCCCAAAATTAAGAAATTCGACCCTCTTAAGAGTGACACATTTGTGCAATCTCAAAATCTAAAAAGTGGAAATATTTATAAAAGGTTATGGGAAAAGCAGATATCTAAAGGGTTACTAAATCCACTTTGAATAGAGAACAATTAGCTTGCTCGTAAAACCCCCAAAAAACCTACAAAAAATAAAAAGGACTCTTCTTTTCTGAAGAGTCGAAGAAGCAGATTAAAGTTGCTCGTACCAGTGAAGTAGGCGGCTGTGTTAGCACCACTGGATGACCCTCCCTTTTCTTAGCCTCAAGGCCCCACCTCTCCCCTGGCGGGCCCCACAGGCAGAAGGCGCCCCTGCGCAAAGCCTGGGCCTCACGCCTTCCGCTCTCACCCAACCACTGTGGGGAGGGGCAGCTGTGCGGCCGCAGGGCAAGCAAGCCCCTTCTCCTCCCTCTCCCAACTGTAGCTCCACTAGGCAGGGGCGGCATATGTGACAGACAGGTGAGGGGAGTGGCTGCTGCTGCCTCCAGGTAGATGCTGCGCACACCCTCCCCAGCGCGGGCCCCACTGCAGCGACTGCGCCTGCGCAGCCCGACCCCACACCCTCCACCGCTGCGACTCGGAGGGGAGGGGTCGGCCACCCTCACGGGCCCGCCTCCGCAGGCCACACTGCACCAGGGGGCGATGGCGGCAAGCATTCTTGCCGCGCAGGGGCGTGCGCCGCCCCTCCCCCACTGCGGCACTGCGAGTGGGGGCGGCGGCCCCCTGCCCGCGCCTGCGCGCCCCGCATGGCTGCGGCAGCGGCCATCTTGGGTGAGCTACACAAAGGCTGGGCTGAGACCCCGGCCCGCACGCCGCCAGCCCACCCGCCACACCTCATTTCGAACCAGGCAGGACACATTCCGCAATGCCGCATCCCGACCCCGGCACGTACTCGCCACACGTTTAGCGAGCGCTGCACGCCCTTTATCTTGCACCAGAGTACAAAACAAGGGATTTGATTGTACAAAACAAAGGATACAAAGGAGCAAAAAACTAAGGGCGTGAACGTTAGTGCAGCCATCCCTTCAGCCAAGGATTAGACAAATAGCCATAGCGTACTAAGCCCGACTGCCACTCATCAGACGATCGAACATTCCCTTTCTTCCAAATGACGTCAGCGGACTGCAGAATGCACCCCTGCAGACCCCGCCACCACCGCCCTGCCCTCAAGCGCCTCCGCCACCAACGAGGCGAACACCGCACCGAGCCCCCGCTGTACTGCCGAATTACTGCCACCTCGGCCACGCCACATCCACATTCGCCACGCTGCCCCCTTCCCCACACCACCGCCAGGGTGGTCTCTCCACTTCCCACTCCCACCACAGCCACCATGGTCAACCTTGTGCCCTCCGTAAACCACCACGGTGTCCACCGGAGATCCCCGAACCACTGGTGAGGCCACCGCTCACGACCCACTTCATTGTTAACACTGCACGCTCCGCCCCCTCACACCACCACGGACGCCCCACCCTACAGCCCCCTCCCCACCACTGCCGACGCCCCCGCCCACCCTTCCCCACACTATCCTGCCTGACGCAGCAAGGCATCCGCCATCGCTGTGAACCCCCCCACCCACGACCATGGCCTCAGTTCTCAAGGACAAAGGGCCACCCTGCTAACGACCGCATCGGAAGCGGCAGGAGGGTGCAGATGGGCCAGAACACCGCACGATGCGGACAGGGCACAGTCTGCACGCACAGCCGAGCCCCGCGCCTCCTAAGGCGTCCCTTGCGGCTCTCGAGAACAAAGGCTCTGAGGTTCCAGATTCCCTTTATCTCCAACACACTCCAGGTTCTGCGACCCTAGAGTATTAGACGTGACCACAGCTGTCCCCCAGGTACGGTGAGGGAAGCTGCCCGCACCGCTGACCTGGCCCGCTCCATCGCGCTGCTGCCGCTCCTCACACCACGTCAGACATCTCCGGCGGCCGCTCCAGACTGCGCTGGCCCCCGCCGCCGCAGCGCCAACTAATCACCCCAGTTTTGTCTGCGCATGCGCTCCACCCCGCGCCACTGCCATCCGCGCCTGCGCGGCAAATTGCCGCAGTGCTGCGTTCCTGCCGCAGTGCAGGCGCCAGCGCCCTTTTCGACTGGAATAACGGGGTGTGGTGGCTGGGATGGGGCTCCAGCAATCACCACCACCACCCCAGGTTAACCATCGTGTCTCCCTATTTTAACGTGTGTGTAAAGTGCTCAGAAAATGATTCTTGGTTTCCAACAAATGCGTGCGGGCACCACTGACCAAACAATCCTGATCTACAACCAGTGGTCACGTCTTGCTATGGGCCCAGCAGAGCTGCTGGTTTGGGAAATCACACTGATGCAAAACCACAGTCAATGCACAGATGCTAGGATGCGAGGCCCTAGCTAGTTGCAAATCTACAAAGATAGTGCATTGTTCAGATTTGATGAGATTTCCCTCCTTTTCCTACTTCCTACATTATTTTTTGTAAGTCAAAAGCTACGCCGAAAATAAATGTAATTAAACTCTCCAATACAGAACGATATATCATTAAATAGGAAAAATTGGCTATTCATATCTTGTAGAACAACAAAAAAAATGAACTTGAATCCCTACATAAAATGAGATTTTATAATACTTAGATACATTGAAATGCTTGTTTTTTCCCCCCCAATAATCAATGATATCTGGGATGGGGGGAATAGTACTGTCATACAACACTAAAGAACAACTAATTAAATTATTTTCTTTCCTAAAAAGACCCTCTACAGATGCAATGGACTCTTCGGTAACTCTAAAGTTTCTGCATTATGTATAGCCTGGAAAAAACAAAGCTAAGAAGGGGAAGGTGAGGACCGAATCCCAAGGCTCCATCTGCATAGTGCTTTGCCTATCTCTGCCCTTTTTTTAATTGCCCATATCAAAGAACTAAGGTGGAGGTGGATTAATGGTCACTAATGTAGCTCAAATCCTTTCCCCACCCCCCCCCATGCTAGTGCTCTCTGTTCCCAAAGGTCTTATACTCAAGCAAGTGTGAAGACATAATCAGTGCAGGCTTCTGTTACAGCAAAAGCTTGGAAACTATATAATGTGTGTCATGGAAGTTGGGTAGGCCAAATAAATTAGTGTATAGGGTGGGGGGATGTGGAAGAGGGTATGTGGGTACAAAAGGTGATGGAAAAAATAAATAAAAATTAATATATAAATAATAAAATAATACAACTGATGTAAAGAATGAAATATTAGGCTGAACCATGTAAATTATTGATATTTAGCAGTGTTTGACTGTAAAAATTGCAGTTTCTAATAGTTCATCCTTACATATTCATGGGAAGCAGCATAGGAAGGATTTTAGAACATGCCACCCCCAAAACATGCCTTTGGACTCAGACTCGATTGATTCGAATTCTAGCTTTGACCCTGGGCAGTAATGTCACCTTGCATAAGTTCACTTTCTGTGTTTCAGTTTGTTAATCTATAAAACATGGCAGAATTTTATCTTAGTCAATGATTTGACAATTAAATGAGTTAATATACATACTTAAAATAAGGTCTGATACAGACTAACATCTCTACGGAAGGGGTGGCTTTTAGAATTGTACCAAATAGGACAGTTGTAGTTGCACCCGGAAAAGGGGATTTCCAACTTGCGTATATATTCCTTGTCATTGACGACAGTCCATACGTTATTCAGATTTCCTCAGTTTTAATCCCTCTCTTGTTGCAAATTAACACACATACTGTGTTCAGTTGTCCTGTTTCTTTAGGCTCCTCTTGGTTGAGACAATTCGGGTATTTTAGGGGGGTTGTCTTTTACTTTTTACTGTGTTTACACTTTTTTCAGTGATCACTAAATAGTTTCAGAATGACAAAAAATAAGTATTATTAAGACAAGAGAAAAGTATATTTAATTTTAACTCTAATGTACTGAATTGTCTAGTTTTTTTTAAAGATTTTATTTATTTAGCTTTTTTTTTAGAAAGGGGAAGGGAAGGAGAAAGTGAGGGAGAGAAACATCAATGTGTGGTTCCCTCTCACGTGGCCCTCACAGGGGACCTGGCCCACTACCCAGGCATGTGCCCCGACTGGAAATCGAACCAGCGACCCTTTGGTTTGCAGGTCAGCACTCAATCCACTGAGCCACGCCAGCCAGGGCTAATTTCTTGACCCACCTCTCACTCTTTCCAGCCTGCTCTTTCTAACAATGTTGACCACACTGCTCATCATTTCCAGGCTCCTCTCCTGCAGTGAGAAGCTGACTTGGGAAGAGGGGCCCCTCAAGTCTCAGACATCCAAAGACAGCTGCCATTCTAGCTCATTCATCTACTTAAATAGGATAATTTATATCAGTTTATACGCCAGAACACATCCTACAAGTAGGAAGGGACTACTGTACAGGGAAGGAGACCTCACCAGTCAACTCGGCTGTCGGCACTATGCTCAGAGAGCCTGATGTGTCTCCCAATGATTCGATTTCCTCCCACGTCTAGACTTATCTCCAAGTCAAATACACAAGGGTGTGAGTTTAATGGACATTAAATTTGGGATAAAAGTATTCTTTATGCAGCTGAAGCTGGAGAATCTCCAAAAACTGATCAGAAATTCTACATCACATCCCACACAAAAATCAATTCCAAATGGCTCAAAGACCTAAATGCAGTAGATTAAAATATAAATCTCTTAGAAGAAATCATAGGTGTAAATCTGCAAACCTGTGTGACCTTGACTTCAGCAATGGTTTCTTAGATCGGACGCCTAAAGCACATGCAACCCAAACAAACGAAAAGGTAAATCGGGACTTCACCACTGTTACATAAAGGATTTTGCTTCAAAGGACGATATGAAGAAAATGGAAAGGCACTGAACAAAATGGTGGAAAATATTTGTGACTCATCCAGCTGGCAAAGGAATCTGACAACTCAAAAATAAAAATCCAAAAAAATTAAACATGGGCAAAGGAACCATAGACAATTCCCAAATAATTGGATGAGCAGATGGCCAATCGTGAAAAGATGCTCAGCACTGTTAGTCATAAGTGAAATGCAAACGAGCGGTTTCAAGGAAATGGCATTTTACACTCACTAAGGCACCTATGTTCACGAAGACAAGAACAAGTGTTATGCAGGATGTGGAAAAACTGGAACCCTCTTATGTTGCTGGTAGGAATGTAAAATAGTGCAGCCTCTTTGGAAAAAGACTTTGGGAGAACCTGCAAATTTACCCACAAGGTTACTGTATGAACCGCAATTCTACTTTTATGTATATAACCCCCCCAAAGGGAAAATATATCTACACAAAAAGTTGCACATGAATTAACAGCCTTGTTATCACGCTAAAAAAAAAAAAGTGAAAATGACCCACATGTCTACCAACTAATGACTGGATAAACAAGTTATGAGGTATGACATATCTATAAAACGGAATATCATTTGGCCATAAAAAAGAATGAAGCATAGAGAGATTCATGCTATAGAATAATAGACCCCTGAAAATGTTATGCGAAGTGAAAGAATCAAACTCAAACGATCACACGTTTTGATTGAGTCGATTCATAGGATTTGTTCGAAATAGGAAAATGCACAGAGAAAGCTGACTAGGGATTCTTAAATCAGGGAACAGGGCATTCTGGGGTTCTTTACAGGATTAAAATAATGTAGAGATGTTCAAAAATAAAATTTAAAAATGCAGGGATGATTGTAAAACATTGTGAGTCTACTAAAAAGCACTGAATTGTGCAATTTTAAGAAAGCAGATTTTATGTGCATTTCATGTGTAATTCACATGTGCATTCTAAGTCAATATTTTTAAAACCCCAGTTGATGGACATTCTACAAAATACCTGCCCAGTAATCACCAAAACCAGCAAAGGCATCAAAATAAAAATCTAATAATACTGGGTGTAAACTGGAATTGGAAAACAAAGTTCAAAAATAAAGCGAAGGAAATCTGAGACACTTACTGAGTCTTGACACAACCAAGAAGAGCTTTGGGAGAGGTATACTAAATTTAATGTCACCTGGATGAGAGCCTGGAATGGAAAAAGCACATTTATGGAGTCACTGAGGGCAACTGAATGAAGTATGAACTTCAGTTAGTACTAACGCAGCCACACACTGGTTCATTAACTGTAATGATATAAGATGTTGATGTGTGTGTGTGTGTGTGTGTGTGTGTGTGCGCACGCGCACGTGCACGCATCCATATAGTGTAGGGGGGTTCTCTGAAATAATTATGTAAATATAAAACTTCTGAAATAAAAAATTAAAGGAAGAATTATTGGGAAAGGATATTCAAAAGTGTCTAACATGATCACCTACAAAAGAGAAGGCTGCGGGCAAGGGTAACAGAGAGACACCCCACTGAAGAATCTCCGTAATTCCATTTTTTAAAAAGATTTCTGTTATACTTACAAATTGTTCCAAATGAAAAGCAAACAAAGCAACTGGAAGCGAAAAACTTGTCTGAGGAAACCCGTCCAACGGACACCATGTATAAGGTTACAAGAAAGGACACAAGAGAACTCGTTCACCGTATTTCTTGATAATGAATGAATGTCTCTACCTGTTACATCAAGAACTCATGGGAATCGATGAAGATGTCTTTATTAAGGAGGGTGTACTTCAAAGAACAGATAACTCGCCAAGTTGCTAGGTAGTGTTTGTTCTTTGGTCTCTCTCTGCGGTGCTTGTCCCAGCTCTCTACCTCGGGGGCCCTTCCCAACCTCACCGTAGTCACCCCCGACCCTGCACCACGTGCAGCCTCGTCGCCCCGCCCCAAATTCCTCCCGCTGCCGGAGAACAAAGAACAGACCCCGGGCTCTTGGGGCCGAGGGGCCCATCCCCCCAACCGGAAGTGAGGGGACAGGCCCGTGAATGATGGTGGAAGAAGCATTGGGCAGAAAACGTTAACAGTCTGACCACGAGGGCTTCAGAGTTTCAACACGTATCCCAGCCCCTGGAAAATCTGCTGCTGGGGCAAGATTTGCACAAACCCCAGCGCCATTATTTTGACTCTTCTTGCTCTTTGGAAGCCTCCACATCAACAGTGGGAACTCCAGGCACACACACTTGATGTTTTCTGAGATAAGTTGGTCAGACGTGGTGTGGGGGGAAGGTTTGAGGGCAGGGAGGAGCAAAGGGGAAGAGTCTTTGGTTTTAAGGGCGGATTATTGTTCTGAGGCTCTTCTCAAATTGAGGGAATGTTAATAAACTCCTGTTGAACAGTGAGTAGTAGACGGAGATGTTCAGACTCATAAGTTTGTTGCATTTTCTGAATTGGAGGCAAGTATAAAAAGTCCTGGCCGGTCATTAAATTTTTTTAAAAAAGTCCTGCTCTTGGATAAAAGACTTTTTTAGAGGGGGTGAAAAACCTTTGAAAACAAAAACGCAACTCTCTTTCCACACAAACTATAAAATCAGGTTACTTTTTAAATATAAAATGAGGTAGTAACGAAGTTTGTTTTTGTGACCATTGGAAAACGCTCGGTCATTAGGAGAACATTTGTGGAAGTCTTTAAGATGTATTTGTCTTAAAAAAAAAACACTAAAAAAGGGAAAAGACAAAAGCAAAACATAAAATGTCTTCACTAAAAAGCATTTCAGGTAATATGAAAATAAACATAATATTTTTTAAAACAAAATTTCATTCCAATGTATGAAAACTAAAACAATTTAAAGATGAGAATTATCAAATAAGATGCAAACAAGTTCCAGGTAAAATCATTTTGTATCTTAAAAATCTGTGGAATGCGGACAGCAGTGTTGGAAATGGTGCTGCAGAGCCACGAAAGTCCTTTTCTGGCAGCAGAAACTCAAGGCTACAAAACTATAAAGACTACATGATTTGAAGTCTGCATTTTATGCGAGCAGCTAATTTCATTTTCATTTTCTTTTTTTTCTCCATTTATGGATTATTTTTTTTAGAGAAAGAAAAGAAGAAAAGAGAAAAAACACATGTGTCCCAAGGCAGGGCAGAAGGGGGGGGGTTGTTGAACCCACAACCTTGGTGTTATCAGGAAGATGCTGTAACCAATTGAGCTACTTGGCCAGGGCTTCTAATTTTATTATTGACTTATTTCTTTTCCAAATACATGTTGTGCTTACTATGCACCAGGTCATGTTCTAGGTACTTTAACATCAGTCCACACCTCCACAGTAGGAGTCGTTCCCTCTCTCCATCCCTTTCACGGGTTAGGACCAGAGAGGTCAACCACTACCCTCAGAGCCACACAGCTCATGAGTAGCTGAACTCACATCCCAGCCCCGCAGGGTGGTTCTAGTGGCCATTCACCCTAACCACTACCCTACGCCACAACCTTCACCTACTACGGGCAATGCCTCTCTTCATTGTAATTTTTACTCCACAAAGGGTTTACACAAATCCATACCCAGGGTCCGGCACAAATAACACCCCCTTTTTGTTACAAATTCATAAGCATGTCATTCTGTAACCTACCAATATCACGCTCAAGCACACCCTAGGACTTTTCAGGTGAAATGCTGAAATTAAAACTATACATCATTACACCCGTGTCATTTTGCCCTACTGACCTCACTCACGTAGACGCACCTTCGGCTGGACCCTGCGGATTAAGCTCAAGCCCAAGGAGAAAGCTGGGTGAGGAGACAAAAGAGGATGCACACACTCAACACAAAAGCCGTCCTCAAAGCGCTGGGTGGCAGTCTTTCGTTACAGGCACAGGCCATTCCCAGAAAAGGGGACCCAGTGAGAGAAGTGTTTGCTGCAGGCCCCCTCCCCCAACCTGGGAACAGCAGGAGGAAGATTCTGCGAATGGCGGCCTTCTGAGAAAGTCCAGAGCCAGCTCCGGAAGAGACTGAGCTTGGGGGGGCGGGGGGAACAGTCTCTATTCCTCTCGAGAAGGCTCACATGGGATGCGAGTGTCAAAAAAAGAATGACAAAAGACACTCTTCTACCTCTTGATCGTGCCAGCCTTTGGTCAAGAACACCCCCACAGGGTCAGCAAACTCCGCCAAATCCCATTTAGTATTTGTACCTTTTTCAGATGGTTGTGATTCAAAACGTTGCAAAGGAATCCGAAGCAAGACTGTTGCGTGACATAGGAAAAGTACGTGCTAAGTTCAAATTCCGACGCCCATACATGAAGAGTAGTCAGCACGCAGCTGAAGACAAAAGCCGTGACACCCTGGCTGCGCAGCTGGGCGGGTTCGCCATGAACCGCATACACCGCGGCTGCAGCTTTCATCCCTGGTAATGAACATTCCACAGATGAATGCCTAAACAAGTGGAACAACAAATGAATCCCTCTTTCTCTCTAGAAATCAATACATAATTTAAGAAAACAAACACCCAATCTCTTTCTCCAGAGTAGGGAAAGCCCAGGTCTCCCCCTCCTGTGTTGTTTGGTCATTACTGTCACGCTTCTCCCATGCTCACACAGAATCATTCATTTCTGACACTTCCGTCCCCAAAGGTGTGTCATTTTTTCTCACGCCAAGTACTCGCCACGACTCCAGCTGGGGTCCTACAGTTTAACTCATCTCTGACGTTACCCACCCGGGGATAGTCAGATCCCCAGGCCAAGGCCTGCGTCCTGGGAGACTGCCCTCCCTTCACATGCCCATCACAGGCAGCTGGTCCTGCTTATCTTCCACTTCTGTCCCACTTGGCTTCAGACCGGAGGTTCCCACAACTTCCTACCCCTTGGGGTTTGATTAATTTGCTAAAGTGGCTCACAGAACTCAGGGAAATATTTACTTACACTTACCAGTGGCTCAGAGGGTGAGGTACGGGGTACAGGTGAGCAGCCATGAGGAGACGCATGGGGTGAGGTCTGGGAGGGTTCCAAGTGCAGGAGCTTCAGGGAAAAAAGACGGTTTGAGGAGATGCACTTGGGTGCCCAGTTGACCAGGGGTGGACTTGAGATGGCAATTTGGGGGGTCAGGTTGACGGGGCCACAGGGGCCATATACTTGGTCAAACAGCAGCCTGGAAATTGTACTTTGGATGAGACCAACATCTAAGTCCACAGACCTCAAGGGAGGCAGATCACCCTCCTTAGCATGGGTGGGCCTCGTGCAGTCAGTGCTAGGCCTTCAGAAAAAGCAGACTAAGGTCTCCTAACGAAGATGGAATTGTGTCCCAGTTTGGCTGTGGACGAGCGTGTGGGACTGTACCCTGAAGCTCCAGCCTGCCAGCCTTTCCTGATGATTTGGGACTTGCCAGGCGACACAATCACATGAGCCAATTTCTTCCTCCCCCCTCCCCCACTTTTGATTGATTGATTCTAGAGAGAAAGGAAGGGACAGAGACAGAGAACATTGATTTGTCGTTCTGTCTATTTATGTGTTCATTGATTCACTGGCTGGTTCTTGAATGTGCCCTGACCGGGGATAAAACCCACAGCCTTGGCATATTGGCAGGACACTCGAACCCACTGAGTTACCCGACCAGGGCAAGTCGATCCCTTCAATTTTTCTGTCTCATAAACTGGCCCTGAGGAGAAGACATTCGCTGATCTCTGCCATAGTCCCTTGGCCTACATTACAAAAGTAGTCAGGGATTTCTGGCCAGCACAGTACATTTAGCAACCTTCCCTGAGGTGTTTGTACCTATAAGCTGAGCAAGGAATGCTGGTTTGGAAATGGAAAGCCTAAAACTATGTTTCAAGGATGCAAAACATAGAGGCCAATGGATTGGAGAGCCCAGAAGTAAACCCTTCCATGGAGGTCAAATGATTTCAAAAAGGATGCAAAGGCCTTTCAATGGGGGAAAAGGCAGTCATTTCAGCCTATGCTGCTGGGGAAATTGGATATCCTCACATCAAAAAAGTGAATTCGGATCCTTACTTTACATAATGCACAAAAATTAACTCACAATGCAGCCAAGTCCTAAACTGAGGAGCCAAAGCTATAAGCCTCTTAGAAAACATTGGGGAATGCTTCACAATATTGTATTTTGCAATAATAAATATCTTGGATATGACAACGAAAACAGAACAAAATTTAAAAGGTTAATTGTAGTATAGCAAAATTTAAAACGTCTGCATATAAAATCAACAGAGTAAAAAATCATTCACAGAACAGGAGAAAATATCTGTAAATTATATGCCTGATGAGATGTTAATAACCCAAGTACAGTAGTTGGCCAAATAGGTTTACAGTTCCAATACAAACAATACAATTAGTAAATACAAATAATACAATAATTAGACAAGAATAATACAAGAAATGAACTGTGTGTTTTATGTACTCACAACTGTAAATCCGTAAACCTTTGACCACCTCTGTACATAAAGAACTTCCACAACTCAACAATAAAACCTAACTAAGAAAAAATAACTTTAGCCTGGTGTGGCTCAGTGGATTGAGTGTAGGCTGGGAACCAAGGGGTTGCTGGTTTTATTCCCAGTCAGGGCATGTGCCTGGGTTGTGGGTGAGGTTCCCAGTAGGGTGTGCATGAGAGGCAACCACACATGGATGTTTCTCTCCCTCTCTTTTTCCTTCTCTTCCCCTCTCTCTAAAAATGAATAAATAAAAATCTTTTTTTAAAAGTCTTGACTAGTAATTTCTCCAAAATTATGCCAATCAGTAAAAAACAGTATAAAATGAGATACCACTTCATATCCATTAGTATGCTATTATATTTTAAACAAAAAGCAGAAAATAAGAAGTGCTGAAGCCCTGGCTGGTGTGGCTCAGTGGATTAAGCACCAGCCTGTGAACCAAAAAAAGGTCAATGGTTTGATACCCAGTCAGGGCACAGGCCTCGGCTGGGGGTTTGGTCCCCAGCCTGGGTGAGCACAGAGGGCAACCAGTCAATGTTTCTGTCTCTTGCTCTCTCTCTTTCCCCCTTCCTGTCTGTGGCACGTATGTGGTATATTAATACAGTAGGATTTTGAAACATGACTACAACATGGATGAACTTTGAGGACATTATGTGAATAAAATATGCAAGAGAGCAAAGGGCAAATGCTGTGTGGCTCCCCTCCCCCTCCCCCAGGGCCTAGTTCCAGTCCCCTCAACGTTCAGCCCCACCTTCGTCATCCAATACCAGGAATCTGGGTTCCCTAACGATGTACCTCGGGTTCCCAACACTTGACATCAAAGAAATTGTTCAGCTATGCCTGGTACTTAAAGACAAGTGTTACACCAACTCATGGACTTTAAATAAGTGTGTCTCTTGCTCTGGCCAATGTGGCCCAGTGGTTTGGAGCATTGTCCTGTAAACTGAAAGGTGGCTGGTTCGATCCCCAGTCCGGTGCATACCTGGGGCAGGTTCAGTCCCAGGGAGGGCGTGTATAGGAGGTAACCAATGGCTGTTTGTATTGAGGTCTCTCTCTCTCTGTCTCTCTTGCCCTTCCTCTTTCTTAAAAAAAAAAAGCAATGAGAAAATGTCCTCAGGTGAGGATTAAAACAAAAGTGTGTGTTGTGGCAGGAAGTTCATTAAGGACACAATTCTCAGGACACTGGTGGGGGCCGTCTGTGGAAGGAAGCAGGAGAAGGAACATAACTAACACCATCCTGATGCTTCTCTGCCTCGCCCCGAAGACTGAACTCCCACTGCTCACGTCTCCCAAGACCATGGGTGGCCTTCTAATATCTGACCTTATTTGGGGGCAACTTTTCAATTCCATTGGCCTGAAAGCTCTCTTGTTTAAAACTTCCTATGATTGCATTTGCTCCAAAGAGCTGGTGATGACTCGTTTAGAGCGAAGCAATCTGCCGTCCACGTGACTGATGTGTTTGGCATGAGTCACCCCCCCTTGGAACCTTCCCTGTACACTTTCTCTTCCCCACCCTGTCCCCAAAATGTTTCCCGCTTCTCGGGCAAACCAGAAACAGTCCCCGTCTCTCCATGGTCCCTCCCACCCAAATATCAGACTCTCACCACCTGCCTAGAACCTCTTGCTTTCCATCCAAGTCTCAGCCTGGACAACACAGCCTTCAGGAAGCTTCTCTGGAGGTTTTCAGAGGCAGAAGTGTCTTACCACAAAGCACATCCCCTATGCCAGTATGTCTACCTAGATTTCATACAAACCCACCTATTTAAAAAATCTAACCTCTATCAGCCCTGGCTGGATAGCTCAGTTGATTAGAGCATCATCCTGATATGTCAAGGTTGAAGGTTCGCTCCCCAGTCAGGGCACAGACAGGACTCAACCAGTGAGTGCATCAGTAATAAGTGGAACAACAAATCGATGTTTCTCACCCTTTTTGTCTTTCTCTAAAAATCTATTTAAAAGCTCATTTCTTATGCCAGTACCTCTATCTAGATTTCAAATAAACCCATCTATTTAAAAAAAATGTAACTTACACCAGAATGAAACCTTTAAGATGTCACATCTTCCTAACTTCAGATCCCACACAACATACACAGACTCGGAGCACCCACTCCCAAGTGGGCATTCAACGAGACAGTTTCCTTGTGTGCTTCAGAGGCTGGGAGCATCCTCCATAAAGGGCCACAGAGCGAACACTTCAGGCTTTAATAGCTGTCGGTCTGCCGGGCTGGGGCACGACCTCACTGGGCTGTAAAAGCAAGTCACAGATGGTGGGCAGACAAGGGGGCATGAGTAGATTCCCATGCAACCATCCTCACAGAGCCTGAAATGCAAAGAAGTAGTATTTTCCTTTTGATTTTTTTCCCTAAGAGTTTAAAAATATAAAATTCAGTTTGAGCTCCTGAGCCCCAGGCATCCAGGGTGCACCCAGATGGGGCCCCAGGCCGGACTCGCCAACCCCAGCACACACGGAGGTGGTGCATGTAGCTTCCAGATGTGCCACTGTGACCCCACCCTTTCTGCTTCTCCAGTCGCCTGCAGGCGCCTCCACAGCTTACCAGGGGCCGCCCTGAGTCTGCCTGTGCATGCCGGCTCCCCTCCACACCCGCAGCACCGTGGGCCTTGCCTCTCCAGTTTCTCTCCCCATGTTTGGAAGGCAGGTCTTCTGCCTTTCAGCCAGGACCTCTGATGGGCCCAGGCTCCTTGTCTGTGAGCGTCCACCGAACCCGTCCACTTCCAGACCCCACACTCACCCGAGCCCCAGCCCCCTTGTTGTCTCCCCTAAGGGTCCCTGCCAGGCTGCTCCTCTGAGCTCCTTAACACACTCCATCTGGCTCCCGCCCCTGCCACTCTCACAGACAGCAGGCTGCCCCATGTCTTGCCCTCCCTTGTTTTCAAACCAGCTCCCCTCAGCCCGACAGAGCTACAGTTGTTTTGCCAACCAGCCCACAAATGGGCAAGCAAAAACAGAACTTTCAGTCCACCTTGCAGAATCCATGGCTCACTGCTGGGAGACACACTGTAATTAAGAAAGAAGAAAACTGAAATTAACTGGAAATCACTGCATATACCTGGCATTCTTGGTAGTGTAGACAGGGGTGTGGCAGAAGAATGCTATGGGGCAGAACAAAGAAACAGAAGAACCAATGGTTCTGCGTTGCTGAGAGATGGGCTGTGGAGGTGCTATAATACAGAATATGGAATATAGAATATAGAACATAGGACACAGAATACAGAATACAGGACACAGAACATAGAACATAGAGAATACAACATAGGATACACAATACAGAATACAGGACAAAGAACACAGAATATAGAATATAAAACACAGAATATAGAACATAGAATATAGGACACACAACATAGAATATAGGGAAGAGAACATAGGATATAGAATACATAATATAGGATATAGGACATAGAACATAGTGTATAGAATTTAGAACACAGGACATAGAATATAGAATATAGGACATAGAACAGAGAACATAGAATATAGAATTTAGAATATAGGAGATAGAACACAGAACATAGAATACAAAATATAGAATATAGAACATAGGACAGAGAACACAGGGCATAGAATATAGAATTTAGAATACAGGACATAGAATACATAATTTAGAATATAGAATATAGGACATAGAACACAGAAGAGAGAATTTAGAATATAGGAAATAGAACACAGAACATAGAATACAGAATAGATTATAGAACATAGAAAATACAACACAGAATACAGAATTTAGAATATAGAACATAGGACACAGAACACAGGACATAGAATATAGAATTTGGAATATAGAACATAGAATACAAAATTTAGATTATAGAATATAGGGCATAGAACACAGAACATAGAATTTAGAATATAGAACGTAGGACATAGAACACAGAATATAGAATACAGAATTTAGAGTATAGGACATAGAACACAGAACAGAGAATTTAGAATTTGGAATATAAGACATAGAACAGAAAACATAGAATACAGAATTTAGAATATAGGACATAGAACACAGAATACAGAATTTAGACTATAGAATATAGAACATAGGACATACAACACAGAACACAGAATACAGAATTTAGAATTTAGAATATAGGACATAGAACACAGAACATAGAATACAGAATATAGATTATAGAACATAGAAAATACAACACAGAATACAGGATTTAGAATATAAAATATAGAACATAGGACACAGAACACAGGACATAGAATATAGAATTTAGAATATAAAATACAGAATTTAGAATATAGAATGTAGGACATAGAATACAGAATATAGAATATAGAACATAGGACAGAGAACACAGAACATAGAATATAGAATTTAGAATACAGGACATAGAACACAGAACAGAGAATTTAGAATATAGGACAGAGAACACAGGACATAGAATATAGAATTTAGAATACAGGACATAGAACACAGAACATAGAATACATAATTTAGAATATAGGACACAGAACACAGAACAGAGAATTTAGACTACAGAATATAGAACATAAGATATAGAACACAGAACAGAGAATTTAGAATATAGGACATAGAATACAGAATTTAGACTATAGAATATAGAACATAGGACATAGAACACAGAATATAGAATTTGGGATATAGGACATAGAAGAGAGAACATAAAATAGAGAACTTAGAATATGGAATATAGAACATAGGACATAGACTACAGAACACAGAATATAGAATATATAATATGGAACATAGGGTATACAATATAGAATATAGGACATAAAACATCAGATATAGAATATAGTGCACATAGAAAAGCCTATAAATTTCACCAAAACCTACTCGACCTAATAAGTGAATCTGGCAAAACAGCAGGATACAGAGTCAATATTCAGAAATCAAAGGCATTTTTGTAAACCAACAATGAAATATCAGAGACAGAAATCAGGAAAAAATCCCATTTGATATAGCCACAAGAAAAATAAAGTACCTAGGAATAAACCTAACCAAGGAGGTAAAAGACCTGTACTGAGAAAACCACACAACACTGAAGAAAGAAATTAAGGAAGACACAAACAAATGGAAACATATACTGTGTTCATGGACTGGAAGAATTAATATCATCAAAATGTCCACACTACCCAAAGCAATTTATAGATTCAACATAATACCTGTTAAAGTACAATAGCATATTTCACAGATATAGAACAAACACTTCAAAAATTTATACATAAACAACCCCGAATAGCTTCAGCAATTTCGAGAAAGAAGAGTAAAGCAGGAGAGATCACAATACCTGCTATCAAACAGAATTACAAGGCCACTATAATCAAAGTAGCCTGGTACTGGCATAAAAACAGACGCATAGACCAATGGAACAGAATAGAGATCCCAGAGATAAGCCTAAGTCTCTACAGTCAATTAATATTTGGCAAAGGGGCAGAAGCATAAAATGGGATAAAAATGGCTTCTTCAACAAATGGCGTTGGTAGAGCCGGACAGCTACATGCATAAAAACAAAATGAAACTTGATCACCAGCTTACACCATACACAAAAATAAATTCAAGGTGTATAAGACTTAAATATAAGTCATGACATCATAAAAGTCCTAGAGGAAAACATAGGCAGGAAAAATCTCACATATTCCACATAGCAATATTTTCGCCAATATGTCCCCTAGAGCAAGGGACATAAAAGAAAGAATAAACAAATGGGACCTCATCAAAATAACAAGCTTCTGCATAGCTAAAGAAAACAGCATTAAAATACAAAGAGAACCAATTATATGGGAAATCATATTTGCCAATGATACCTCAGACAAGGGTTTGATCTCCAAAAGATATGAAGAACTCACATGACTCCACTCCAGGAAGACAAACAACCCTATTTAAAAAACGGGCAAAAGACCTGAACAGACATTTCTCCAAGGAGGACATACAGAAGGCCCAGAGACATATGAAAAGATGCTCAGCACCACTAGCCATCAGAGGGATGCAAATTAAAACTACAATGAGACCCTGGCTGGTGTAGCTCAGTGGATTGAGCGCGGGCTGCGAACCAAAGCATCGCAGGTTCAATTCCCAGTCAGGGCACATGCCTGGGTTGCAGGCCACGGCCCCCAGCAACTGCACATTGATTTCTCTCTCTCTCTCTCTCTCTCTCTCTCTTTCTCCCTCCCTTCCCTCTCTAAAAATAAATAAATAAAATCTTTTTAAAAATGGCTAAAAGAACCATTTAAAAAGAACCCACAATGAGATACTACTTCACACCAGTGAGAATGGCCTTCATAAACAAAGCAACAAACAACAAGTGTTGGAGAGGTTGTGGAGAAAAGGAAACCTTAGTGCACTGTTGGTGGGAATGCAGACTGGTGCAGCCACTGTGGAAAACTTTATGGAATTTCCTCAGAAAACTAAAAATGGAATTGCTGTTCAACTCAGCAATTCCACTGCTAGGATTATATCCTAAGAACCCTGAAACACCAATCCATAAAGAACCCATGCACCCCAATGTTCATGCTGGAAGCAACCAAGGTGCCCATCAGTCAATGAATGGATCAAAACAATGTGGTACATTTACACAATGGAATACTATTCAGCAGAAAGAAAGAAGGTCCTCCTACCCTTTGCAACAGCATGGATGGAACTGGAGAGCATTATGCTAAGCGAAATAAGCCAGGCACTGAAAGACAAATACCATATGATCTCACCTTTAACAGGAACCTAATCAACAAAACAAACAAACAAGCAAAATATAACCAAAAACATTAAAATTAAGAACAGCCTGACAGTAACGAGAGGGGAGGCAGGAAGGGATAATGGGGAAAAGGAGGGAAGGATTTTCAGGAACAACTGTATGGGACACGGGGACAAAACCAAGGCGGGGTGAAACCAAGGGAGGGAGGTGGGGATGGCTGTGGCTGGGGGATAAATGCAGACAACTGTACTTGAACAACAATAAAATAATTTTTAAAAAGAAGGATATAGAATATAGAATATATGGTATATAACATAGAATATAGGACATAGCATATAGAATATAGTGCATAGAACATAGAATATGAAATCTATGACACAGAACATAGAATATAGTACCTATTACATAGGGTACAGAATATAGAATGAAGAACATAGAACACAGAATATAGAATATAGAACAGAGGACATGGAATATGAAACATAGAACACAGAACATAAATTATGAGCATAGAACATATCCAACATAGAATATTGAACATGGAACATAGAATATAGAATATAAACAGAACATAGAACACAGAATATGGAATATATGGCACAGAACATAGAATATAGAACCTATTATATGGGGTACAAAATATAGAATGGAGAACATAAAACACAGAATATAGAATATGGAATTTAGAACATAGAATATAGACTATAAAACAGAGGACATGGAATATAAAACACAGAATATAAATTATGATCATAGAACATAGAATATTGAACATGGAACACAGAATACAGAATACAAACATAGAATACAAAATTCAGAATACAGAATATGAAATATAGGACATAGAACACAGAATATAGAACATAGAACATAGGGCATAAAACAGCATACAGGATGTAGAACATAGAACACAGAATGTACAATGTAGAACACAGAGTATAGAACATGGAACATAGAATGCAGAACATAGGACATAGATCAGAGAACACAGAATGTAGAACATAGGACATAGAACACAGAACATAGAATATAGAATAGGATATAGAACACAGACCATAGATTTCCCTGGGGCCCAGATAGCACGTAAACCCAACCCTCAGCTGGCAGGAAGCATAATTCCCCCTCAGACAGACAGGCCACCTGCCAGAACTGGGCAAGGGTGCAGAGGGGCTCACTGAGGAGAACATAAAATCTGCTAACCAGGCCATTTCTAAACACACAGACTCACTTGGACAGGGGGGAAAGACTATAATTTGGGGAACAAATCGGACCTCAGGAAGGATATACAAAAATGTCCCTAGGCAATGTTCTCATGCCAGCCCTGTCTCTGACCAGCCACAAGACTCTGGGCAAGTCAGTTATTTACAGCACGTCACAGCGTCCTCACAAGTGAGGAGAATAAACCATGGAGCTCCAGAGTCACTCTCGGCTCCTGCAGTGTCAGACCAAACCCACCCATGTTCCTCAGACCAGTCTGGGCAGGTAGGTTTGCCCTACCCGTGCACAGAGGAGGCCTGGCCTCCTGCCCTGGGGCCAGTGCACCGCTGAGTCAGGACCCAGGGCCCCTTCCTGTCTGCCCTACAGGACAGGACCGCACCCCCTGCACAACCACCCCTAGCTGCCAGCAGCCAGGAGCTCAAAGCAGCTGAGGTGAGACGCTCAGAGGAGGCAGCAGAAACATCCAGGCAAGCAGCATGGAACATGGACAAAATCCACAAAGGAGCCTGTGGGAGTTTCCACTGGAGCCTGAGGATGGAGACTGGAGGCAGAGGAAGGGACCAGGTGAGGGACAGATGCTCAGGTGATCCTCTGAAGATGGGAACAGGCTGTCAGGGGCCTCTGCTGAGAGCCCCAAACCCAGCCACGTGCAGGGGCCCCACACTCTTAGGTGTGTCATGGCATGGCTGTCACTGAGACGTGATGCCCAGGTCCCCCTGTGAAGGACAGCTGTGCAGGGCACACCAGCACTTAGCCCCCACTCATTGGTTCCTTCAGGGTCTGTCTGAGACCCAGCCTGGCCCTTGAGCCAGGCACAGGGCATGAAGGGCTGGTTTCAGCCCCATGCAAGACCTCTGAGGCCTTGGGTGCCTCCATCATAATTTGGCTTCTCCCTCTGCCCACTGCTGCTTCCTCCCCAGCATCCACCTGAGCTGCTTCTGGAGAACCCAGCCTACAACTCTGAATGGCCCCGTGAGGACCAGCCTGCAGGCGGTGGCCCTGGGTCCCCTCCGTTGAGAGGTCTTAGACAGCCAAGGGCCTGCATGCAACTCTTGCCAAGTCTGTATTCAGGGCTGGAGGTGGTAGATTGAATCAGGCTGTGGTGGGAATATTTATTTACACCAGAGAGATGGACAAATACTGCAGATCTGGGCTTTCCCCCACCTTTAATTCAGAGAGCTGGTTGTTAATCACTTGCCACCATACCACGACTTCTGAGTGAAAATAGGACTAGACTATCACAGAGTCCCAGCTTGCTTATAGCATGTCACAGCAGAAGTTAGTGGTGAGGAAGGAAAACCAGAAGAAGTGCAGTATAAAGCTGCAGGAAAAAACAAAAACAAAAAGAGAAAAGAATAGAACACAGAGTATAGAATTTAGGGCACAGAACATAGAACACAGAATATAGAATGTAGAATATAGAACACAAGATACAGAATATAGACTATATAGCATAGAACATAGAACATGGAATATAGGATATAGAACACAGAATATAGAACATAGAACATATCATATAGAATATAGGACCTGGAATATGGAATATAGAATATATGGCATAGAACACAGAATACATTATACAGCATAGAATTTAGAACATGGAACATATAATATAGAACATAAAATACAAAAGAAAATATAAAACATAGGACATAGAATGTATGACATAAAACATGAAACACAGAATATGGATTATAGAACACACAATGTAGAGCACAGAATGTAGAACATTGGACACAGAGCATAGACTATAGAACACAGAACATATCGAATATCATACATAGAACATAGGACATAGGATGTAGAACACAGAATATAATATGTAAGACACACGACACAGAACAGAACGTGTACGATATAATGTGTGATGGTGGCAATGGCCACAGGGGCGGCAGGCAGCCCCCATGAGACGGAGCTCCAGTCCAAAGGGAAGACACTGCTGGGAACCTGCTGCCTGTGATACCGCAATCTTTAGTAAAAAATGCAGAGTTGGCAGTCACTCCCCTTTCAGGCACAGAGCTTCCTGCACTCTGGAAATTTCCTTTGATGGGCATAAATAAGGTGCCTTTTGTTATGTTAATACAGTGGCTCCGGAAGACAATGGAAGGGTGGGGGCTGGTTTGGTTGCCTGGAGACCCCAGTGATCAGAATTTGGAACTTGGAATCCCATCCCCAGTCCTCTGGAGAGAGGGGCAGGAGGTTGAAATGATCTTCCTGGCCCTGCCCTGGCCGGGTATTACAGTGGTTAGAGCGTCGTCCCCACAAGCCATGGTTGTAGGTTTAATCCTCATTCAGGGCGCATGCCAGGGTCAACTAGTGAACGCATGAATGAGTGAACAACAACTCAGTTCTCTCTCTCTTTCTGCCTTCCTCTCTAAAATCAATCAATATATATATTTTTTACAAAATCTTCACTGGCCAACAATTTCATTAGTCCTACTATGTAATGAAATTTCCATAAAAACCTGAAAAGGAAAGGATTCGAGAGCATCCATGTCCAGGTACCACAAGATGTCCATGTGCCGTGGTGCCCACCCTAAATCCCTGGGGACAGACATGCATTCGCTCAGGCCCTGTCCTAAGTACCTCTCCATCAGGTGCTGATTTTTATCCTTTTTTTAAAAAAAAATTATTCATTTTTAGAGAGAGGGAAAGAGAAGGAGAGAAACATCAATGTGTGGTTGCCTCTCACATGCCCCGTGCTGGGGACCTGGCCCACAACCCAGGCACATGCCCTGACTGGGAATTGAACTGGGGACCCTTCAGTTTGCAGCCCGCACTCAATCCACTGAGCCACACCAGCCAGGGCTGATTTCCATTCTTTATATCCTGCATAATGAACTGGTCACCCAGGGAGTGAACAGGCTTCCCGAGTTCTGTGAACCGCTCTAGCAAATTAATTGAACCCAAGGAGTGGGTCACAGGACCCTGTGACTTACAGCCAGGTGGTCAGAAGCGCAGGCAACAACCTGGACTTGCGACTGGCACCTTAAGTTGGGGAGGGAAGACAGTTTTGTGGGACTGAGCCCTCCACCTGTGGAATCCGATGCTGTCTCTGGGCAGAGAGCATCAGAATCAAGTTGATTTGTAGGACACAATCAACTGAGAACTGCTTAGCAGCATGGGGAAGAGACTGCGCACACAGAAATGGGGTGCACAACCCTTGCTACCCCTCGTCCAGCCAGGCCTCGAGTGCATTCTTCTCCAGCCCCCACACCAAGGCCAGCTCTGGAAACCCACTGGTGAGGAGAGGGGAGGAAGACAGAGGGGTGGGGACTAGAAGGAACTGCACAATTGTGGTTTCCCCTTCAAAGACTCTAAACGTAGCTTCTCCCCTAAACTGTTTAATCTCTATAACACAACCTCTGAAGAGGGTAACCCCACCCGACCAGCTAGGCCAGGAACAGAGCTGTGCCAAGGTTGCAGGTTCGATCCCCGTTCCCTTGTAGACATAGGTTGCTTAATGTTTAAACGTCGGGGCTTAGCAAGATTGCTAAGTTCCTGAGTCAATACCTTATGACCGCCTGATCAAACAACAATCTGGGACAGACTCCAGATAACACCTCAATTCAATGTGTCTGCTTCTTCACAGAAAGACCCCGGGACAATCATTTACCAGCTTATTTGCAGAAAACAGTGGACACTCACAATCAGCCCTCAAGCATGGTGACACTCGGATAAGTATCTTAGAATCAGACCTCATCAAGAGACCCCAGGAATTTCCCCCAACTCCCCCTCCTGCGGCCCTCCCCCATCTTAAGAGTCTTCAATCGAGTCCCCCAGTAGAATGGGTTTGAGGCATTGCCCAGTCTCCCGTCTTCTTGGGGGGAGTCGGCACCTTCATAGGACACAACTGAGTGATAAGGAAACTGGTGCACTTTGAGTGACTTGGTCAAGGTCTCACACTCTTTAAAAAATAATAATGACAAGAAAATCACAAGCACAGGTCAGTGAAACAGCTCTGGACACAGACCAGTTCTACGGATGTGGCCGACATGGCAGGTGTTGAAGAAGAACTTGCTAGAGAATGCGAAGGAACACGGGATGGTGGGGAAGGAGGTCACACACATGGGTTGGCACGGGGACACTCACTGGATGGCAGGGCACAGCCCAAGGAAGTGTACTAGGAAAATGCTGGGCTCCTCACTCTCTGGGGCCCCCCGGCTTGGTGGAGTCCCCAGAAAACCAGCACACCACTCAAAGACGAATGCCGTGCCCCCACAAAGGAGGTTAATGAGTGTACAGAGTGTGATAACTGCCGATGTTATCTGTTCCCTGAGGAATGCTCTGTTCTTTCCGGGGGTCTGTGTACCCACCCACCAGGCGGGTTTACTATTAACTCCATGAACAAAGAGACCCCGACTCAGGAGGGGGTGGACTCTTCCCGCCTGCTTGCCCCTTGCCCCCGGGGGGACATTTCTCCTATTAAATCTCTAATGAATTTGAACAAAGCTACATGTCGGTTCTTCAGAACCAATCCTGAATTTACACTTGGGGGGTCTTTCCCCCAATACTCACTGGTTCCAATGCTCAGTTACCGTTCTGGGTTATGCAGTGAAACCTCAGCCCACTGAACTCAGTCAATGGCAGAAAGAGACCCCTGAAAAATGTACACCATTCTGGTAGCACTAAGGAAAGAAGAGTTCCAAAAACTGAAAAGAAGTTGGACCCAAGAAGGAACACACTAAGGCACATCATAACTATATTAGCCAAGGTAAAAATGAAGGAGAGAATCCTAGAAGCAGCAAGAGACAAGGAGACAGTTACCTACAAAGGAGTTCCCATCAGACTGTCAGCTGATTTCTCAAGAGACCTTACAGGCAAGAAGGGGCTGGAAAGAAGTATTCTAAGTCATGAAAGGCAAGGACCTACATCCAAGATTGCTCTATCCTGCAAAGCTTTCATTTAGAATGGAAGGGCAGATAAAATGCTTCTCAGATAAGGTCAAGTTAAAGGAGTTCATCATCACCAAGTCCTAGTGAAGTCATAGTAAAAATCACAGCAAACTCACAATTATTAACAACCACACCTAAAACAAAAACAAAAACAAAATAAGCAAACAACTAGAACAGGAACAGAACCACAGAAATGGAGATCACATGGAGGGTTAGCAAAAAGGGAATGGGAGGAGAGAGGGGGGAAAGAACTCAGAACACATGGACATGAACTAAAGAGGGGAATGTGGGTGGGAGAGGGTGTGCAGGGTGGAGGGGAATGAAGAGGGGGTAATGGACAACTGTAAGAGCATACTCAATAAAATATGTTAAAAAAGAAAAAAGGAAAGAAATGGTCTGATTACCATCCCAACTAAAGATCAAAACGTGAAAGGAAGACTTGGGAGTGGAACTGAGTGACCGGAGGAGGACAGCCACAGACACGGGAATCCCTCAGTGAACTGACACATCACACGGGAACATTTTCTGAACTGAGAACCCTTAGTAAACTGAAAACAAAAATGCTGAATATCAAACAATATAAGGGGAAACTCTCATTATCTTGGGTGTTTCTAGAAGATGATTTTCCTCTACCACACAGAAATTTGAAAACCATTCGAGAATCAACTGCATATCTGATAATCCTGCATGAAACAGATTCACATAAATAAATGATTGATGTTCCACATTTCCAATTAGTGATGGCCACCTTATAGTGATCTGCAGCTTTTTAAAACTTATTTATTGACTTTAGAAAGAGGAAGGGGGGTGGGAGGAGAGGGGGAAGGAGAGAAGGAGAGAGAGACAGAGAGAAAGGGGGGAGGGGAGAGAGAGAGATATCAATTCATGTTCCACTTACTGATGCATTCATTGGTTGATCCTTCTATGTGCCCTGACCTGGGATCGAACCCACAACCCTAGCGTATCTGGATGAAGCCCTAAGCAAACGGCCAGGGCAATCTGTTACTTAACTGAGACATCTAGAAGATCTAACCCAAATAAGATGGGCATCTTCCCATCAGTATAAGGATGGTTTCCTTCTTACATTACTTAAAGAATCTGGTCATTGAGGGCTGGTAGGATTAGTAACATCATTTTCAAATCAAAGCACCTGGTCCATCTTTACCTGATCCCTAAGGCGATAGACACTGCTGTACACCGTTCACTCTCAAATGGTCCTCTGCACTCAGTCGGAGTGTCAGTGTTTTGGATGTGGATGAGGATGCCAATACAATACAGTCAGGACTTAGTCATTGTGAAACATTCCATGTGCCTCGCTTAATTCATGCCATGCTCTTTGATGATTCTTTGTTAATTTATGATATTGCTGATGTGACAGTTTCTACTGAAGTGTTATGGCAAGACGGGAGGTGGGAGGGGATAGTGGGGGAGAAGGGGGAAGGGTTTTCAGCAACAACTATGAAAAACACATGGACAAAAACAAAGTGGGGTAGGATTGAGGGTGGGGAGTGGGGATGGCTGGGGTGGGGAGAAAATGGTGGGGGGGGATGGAGACAACTGTACTTGAATAACAATAAAAAAGTGAAAACATAAAAATATATATAATTAAAAAATAAATTTTATGGTGTTTCTTTTATGAATTTTGAGTTCCAATTGAAAGTCATCTCCTCAGTACTTAGAATTATAATGTAAATAGCATTTAGACTGCAGATGGTTTTAAAACTGACATAGTATCTCATGTAGAAGGCAGAATATGTTTCAAATATTTAACCAGCCCTGACTGGTGTGCCTCAGTGGATTGAGTGCAGGCTGTGGATTAAGGGGTTGCTGGTTTGATTACCAGTCAGAGCACATGCCTGGGTTGCAGGCCAGGTCCCTGTTGAGGGGCCACATGAGAGGCAACCACACACTGATGTTTCTCTCCCTCTCTTTCTCCCTCCCTTTCCCTCTCTCTAAAAATAAATAAATAAAACCTTTAAAAAAATAAAAACAAAATATTTAACAAATCTGTTTCCCATATATTGCCTTTTGAAGATAATTGCCTTTTTAAGACTTGTTTTTAAATGAAATATTAAAAAAAACTAATGGCTAAAGCCAGCACAAAAACTATATGTTAATGTTATTTTAAGGTGGATTATATACCAAGTGACCAAGTGATGTTACATGGTAAACTTTTTTCTTTCCAATATATTTCTTAAATTTTATTTTTCAATTACAGTTGACATTCCATATCATTTTGCATTGATGTCAGGTGTACAGAGTAGTGGTTAGACAGTCACATACTTTACACGTACTTTACAGAGTGCTTCCCAAGATATTTCCAGTGCCCACCTGGCCCCATAAATAGTTATGACAATATTACTGACCCTATTTCCTGTGCTGCACTCTACATCCCCAAGACTATTCTGTGACCCCCCCATCTGTACTTTTTAATCCCTTCCCCCTTTTCATCCAGCCCCCTACCCCTCTATCCCTTCGGTAACCAGCCATCAGTCTGTTCTCTGTATGCGTGAGTCTGTTTCTGTTTTGTTTGTTCATTGATGCTGTATATTAAACTACTCTTGATTCTGTTCATTGTTACCAACACAACTGTGTTCAGGAAATTGTACTGATCCTCTGACTTTTCTGCAAATAAAATTCTCTGATCTAAAAAACACACAAACAAAACACAGAAGCAAAACTAAGTGTGAATTTCCTGATAATAAATGACTGTGCAATCACAAACTAAAATAAACACATATGAAAATAAGCTGTACAAAATTAGCTTGTAGCAATGTAACTTCCAATGACAAAATTGCTTTGTAAAAAGCCTGTTGAAACTCAGTTCTAAGAACGTATAGATGGGATACAATTCATATTCACAGGTGTCTAGAGACAGTGATCAATCTCCTGAGAATTTAAGCCAAGGACACAGGAACATGAAAAATATTTGTGCATATTTAAATGATCCTCTGCCCTCTTCGATAACACAACGTATTGATCAGTCCCACCTCTGAACTGTAAAGACTAACAGACCACCAGTCAGCATATTCTCACAGGCCCGTTTACTCAGAGCTCCGACCACGGTGAAAGTTCAATCCTGAGCAAACACGTTGTTAATCTTTAGGCAGACTTGTCATGTCCCTAACTCTTTTACTTGAAAAATATGTATTTTTCCATGGAGCAGAGACTGGAACTGACAAAAAAATCATGTGGTGACCCTGACCCTCTGCCCACCAAAATACACACTGCCCCTGCTCGGGACAAAATGTGCACGCACCTTGCACAGGAGACCAAGGGGCCCCACACAGGGGCAGCTGGGCCCACCCCCATCTCAGGGGCCCAGGCACAGAGGCTGTCACTGCGTGAAGGGATACCCACCTGGCAGGGTCCCTGCAGCTTCTCCTGAAGCCCGAGGTGCCCACAAGCATCCTCCTAGGTCAAGGTCCTTTCACTTTCCAAAAGCCTGCTTGCAGTTCTTGTGACACTTTTCACAGTTTCATATTAAATCCATGATGTCTGCCTTGTGCTCCTTGGGTCTGGGAACCAGGAGGTTGGAGGCGGAGGGCAGGGAGGGGAGAAGACAGGCCAGAGGGGAGGCCCTTGCTGGGAGGGGGGTTCTCACGGTGGAAGGAGGTGATGCAAGTAAGAGTGGACAACAAATGACGAATGTCACCCCAGTAAGTTCAGTGAAAAGAAGAATGGATAAATCAGGAAATGAGGACAAACCCTGGGGGCTGGAAACACACACACACACACACACACACACACACACAACACACACACACAGTTATCTACATATATACAGGGGTTGGCAAAAGTAGGTTTACAGCTGTGAGTATGCAAAACAGTTTATTCTTGTATTATTATTTATTATTTAAAAATTTTATTGATTGATTTTAGAGAAGACAGAGTGAGGGAGGGAACCAGGGGGAGAGGGAGAGAAAGAGAGAAAAATTGATGTGTTGTTCCACTTACTGGCTGGTTGATTTTTGTGTGTGCCCTGAGCAGGGCACAGCACCTGCAGCCTTGGCACATCAGAGCACTCGAACCCCCTGAACGCCCGGCCAGGGCTATTTATTAACCATTGTAACATTTATCTGTATAGGAACTGTAAGCCTACTTCTGCCCACCCCTGTAAGGCATATACAGCCGCGTATGGTCTCACAGGCAGGTACAGTTAGTTATACGCACCGCCATAGCTGTATTTTTATCTAAAAGCAATAATACATCAGCGGCACCGACACACAGGTTTCTGCCTTTCCCTGTCATAAGGGAAGAGTGGGGGGCAAGAAAGCACTGGGGGAGTCCTTTGTTATGACAGAATGCCAACTACGAATACCGAAGGAGTAACGTAGTCCAAACCTCATTTTGGACCGCAGTGGTAAAGAACTGTGCTTGTAAGAACCAAAAAGGCATCGCGTAACACAGCCTTGAGGACATTTCTGATAGGTCGATGTGGAGGACATTCTATACCTGACCTAGGTGCTTCCCAGATAATAACCACATGCAAAGCAAAAAAGGCTAGAAACCATTCCAGATTAAAGATGATTTACAAAAGGCATCACAGCGTCATGGGATCTGTGGTCCTGACCTAGACCTTTAACAGAAAAAAATGCTGTAAAATACACTGTTGGGACAAGTAAAGGAATTGGACTGTGGCCTGCAGGTTAGGTGAAAGAATCACGTGAATGTTCAATTTCCCGAATTAATAACTGTGCCACGGTTATCCAAAATGACATTTCTGTTCTTAGGAGATTTATATGTGGCACGGTGTCTGGAACGATCTCTCAGACTTGTCAGAACAAACGAAAAAGTGCACATGTAGAGAGCGGTGGAGTGGGGGATGACAAAGTGAATGTGGCGAAATATTTAAAATGGGTGAATCTGGCTGGGTATCTCAGTGGGTTAAAGTGACATCCTGATACACCAAGGTTTCTGGTTCGATCCCCGGTCAGGGTACATACAAGAGTCAACCAATGAATGTATTAGGAAGTGGAACAACAAATCGATGTTTCTTTCTCCCTGACTCCCCCCTTTCTCTCTCTCTCACTCTGTAAAATCAATAAATTAAAAATATTTAATGAGTGAATCTCAGTAAAGTATAAATGAGAGTTCTTTTTTTAATATTCTTGCAGTTTCTGTAAGTTTAAGATTTTTTCAAAACAAAGGTTAAATAAAAATAGCATGAGTACACCCATTTGTTTAAAATTTAAAACTATAATGTATGCATGTGTTTACGTATGTATGTATTTGTGAGTAAAGGTTGGATTTGGTAAGAAGCATAGATATTTACCTTTACACTGTCGGTGTGCTCATACAATAGATCTACCTCCCTTTTTTGGATACTTTATATCTACTCTGTGTACATTTCAAGAATTCAGCCAGTCTCCAATGTTTATTCTATTTATCAATATTTTAAGTGGCTCCCTATGTATTTATATGCTTATTTCATGTATGTATTGAATAGCTATGTTCGCATAGTTAAAAACTCAAACTTTATGTAATGACATACAGTGAGAAGTCAGTCGTCTACCCCTGGGGGCGATATATATCCCACTCCTTGGTGAAGACTCGGTTTGCAACCATTCCAGCAAGGCTGTGAGTAGCCCCTGCCTTCTCTCAGAAGTGTGCAGGTTTGGATGATAACTCACACAGGAGGGTCTGGTGCACCCCTGCCTTTAGGTGTCAGGGTCTCAGGACACACAAACCACGATGCTCATGACAATGCAGACTACACGGGACCCAAACAATGGTCAGGTAGAGAGGCACCCCCTACATGTGATATGTACAGGTGTATAGGCACATATTTAATATCACTACATATATGTATATATCTACATATATCCACAAATATGCAGACATATACAGATACATCCATAATACATGTATACAGTTATAGTAGGATAGATATAGATATAAACTACTATCTGCAGATGAAAAGGAACAAGTGGAGGTACATGCAACCTGGATAAATATTAAAAATTATACAAAAAAGACAAAACCTATACAGTCAAGAGTAGGCAAAACTATATAAACTGTATCCCTACAGCTTAACTGCAAGCGCAAGGAATCAATGGCAGAGAGCGGCAGGGAGGATTCCTCTCCGCTGGAAGAGGGGGCTGAGACTGAAAGGGACACTCGGTATGTGGGGAGGCTCCTATTTATTCCCTTGGGTGTGGGTCTGAGGCCCTGAGCCAGCTTCTGTGGCGTCTGAGCACCTGTAAAATGGGAGATTCCACGGGAGGCAAGAGCACATGCTCAGTAGATGTGGGAAGATCCCGCTGCATGCACACCCCCGGCTCTGTCCAGTGCCCAGCATGAGGCTCTGCTTGGAAGCACACCTGTTCTCCTGGGGCCAGGAGGACCTCGGTGCTCCTCAGTATCGGCCACTGGGCCACAAAATGCAACGTAGGAAGCAGAGTCAAACAACCATAAAGGCCATTTACCAGGTCTAGACTGCCCAGTCCCTTGGTGCCCAGCCTGTCTCTCTGGCTGGAGTCTGTTAACCACAGGATGACTCGGAGAAACCTTCTCTGCACGTTGCCTACGTTCCAACCAGCCCACAAGCCTTGGGATGCTGCATCACCTTCCTCCCATTGACTTACCTGGAAAATCAGCTGGGCTCTTCACAGACTAACAGCAGACACTTTTGAAGTGCTTGCAGATACGGTTCTTGGCTTATTCCGCAGCAATGCTTTTTGGGAGGAGCTGCCCTCCCCAGGACCCGTACTTTTCAAGTGTGTAAAAAGCATGCACCTGCTGCCTAAGTAATTCCCCAAGCAAGCTCAGGGGAAACTCTGTGCACCTGTTTAAGATCACTTCTGAAAGGGTTGCGTCGGAAGCCTTCATGAGGCTGAACTGCTGCTCGGTTCCCGTAGACCTTGGGTCGGGCCCTGTCATGCACTGAGCAGGATGAGTCTCGGGCAGGTGGAATGTTGTCCTGCCTTTGGACCTGTGCACCCCCAGAGCTTGTGAATGTCCCAGCAGGCAAATCCTGGGGTGTCTCTCTTCTATTGCTTAGAAGCTGTTCTGAGGTGGGAAGGGAAGCTAGTACAGCTGTAACGCATGCCCTTTAACTCCCTCCTGCCTGGAAAGGTGCCACACCTGCCAAAACAGATCTTCAAAAGCTTAGACTTAGAACGTAACCACAGAGCGTGAGCTATGCAAGTGGTCTCCGAGCTGAGCTCCGCGGCTGGGACTCGAGATTTGGGAAGCGACCTAGTCCGGTGCTTTTCAAATGATAAGACCTGAAGTGGGGGCTCAGACTTACATCTCAGTCAAGACCCCAGGCGATGCCAGTGCTGCTGGGCCTGAGACCTTGCGTGGAGTGACAAAGCCCTAGCACACTGCTTAGGAACACATGTTTGTTGGGCAGCCATCTCTAGACAGAATCCCAGTTTTAACTGCTGTGGGGCCTTGGACAAGCTCTGTCCTTCTGGAGTTGAGTCAAAGACTAACCCGCTCCCCACCTCCCCTTGAAGGAGTTTGAGTCTGTACAGCACTCGCTTGCATACTGAATCAGCATTCAGCTCCACATGCTCAGATTTGGGGCATTTCAGTAATTTTCTCTACCCCAGGTAAGTGGACCCTAGTCCCACTGGTGGGCTATTCCTTTTCTGAAAGTGCTGCCCTCAACATCAACCCTGAAAGTTCCCATGAAGGTCCCCAAAGCAGTGCATTACAAACCCTGGGTGGGTAGCTGCACTGTTCTACAAGCCCTGGCACACACTCTGGGGGGATGGATGCCAGAGTTGGATAGAGAAAGGTCGAGCAGAACCACTGGAGAAAAGCAAACATCCAAAAGCGAGGCAAGGTCTGCTAAAGTATGGGACTAAATTGTAACTGAAATGACCATTGCTTTAGTAGTATCAGAAACAGCCTTGTGCAGGATTTGTAAGTCTTGGACTGTATGAACTGCACAGCCCAGTCTGATGCTCATCTCAGAAAGAGTGGACCGATGCGTGTACTTGGCAAGGGTTTCAATAAGTCTGTTTTCACGTGCAATGCAAAAAACGTTTCTGATACTGAGAAAAGCTTCCCAAGCATCTGTAGTAGGTAGAGGAGGTGGGGAACCAGCCAGGATGTGGGTAGGTGGAGGGTGAAGACCCAGGGGCTAGAGGGGCAAGATTCCTAACACCAAGGAGAAAGAAAGTTCTCTCAGGACTGGTAAAAGCTGTGGCAAAACCTCGGGAGGGGATTCTGACGTCTGTGATCAGCTTCGGCAGTGCTGAGGTCGAGAACAACACACAGAAAAGCAGTGTTATGGATCAGGTCGTTAAAATGTAGATGGATGGAGCTGAGAGTCACGCAGAGATGTGCTGTGTCCCTTGGAAAGGGGGATCCAGGTGGGACAAAGGGAACCTTCATAGAAGGCCTGATTTCCCGCACAGCTCCGTGCTGACGGGTTGTGCAAAACCGCGCAGTCTCTCACAGTAAAGCTCTGGCCACAAGGCCTGAGGGGTCATCTCTGCACTTTCTAGGGAAGTGTTCCTAAAAAAAATGGTGAGGATGAAAAGAAAACTGATTTAAAAAAATCCAAACTCCTTTTAATGAATGGAGTCTCATTCAAATCAAGACAAAAAAAGTGAATATTATTATCAAAGCTAGTGAAAGAGTCCCATTTTGAAAAAAAATATTAAAAACATAATAAAAGGACAGCACACACACAAATTTGCTCTCACGTGATTTCTGTAGCCACACAATGAATGAAAAAATATTTTTACATTGCTGTGTAAAATCGAAAGCTCTCTTCAGGCCGTTTGTAAGGCCAGAACGAAAGGAAGAAAGTAACAGGTAAGTGGGGAAAATTTAGACTTTTAAAATCTGTATTATACAGGAGTTTCTAAGACTGTTATGCAAATTATCACTTTAAAGGTATAAATAAACCCTGACTACGATCACTAAAGACCAAAAAATAAACAAAAATTAAAAGCCCAAATAGGAAACGTGTAGGTTTCGCGGGACCGCGGAGACTGAAAAACGTGGGGGCAGATACGCGGAGCTCAGCATCCCCAGCCCCAGGGTCCCGCGCAGACTTGGGCTCCAGAGCCGCGCAGCCCCTCACACGCGGGCAGGATTGGCGCCCGCAGGCCGCCGTCTACTGTCAGGTACGTCACCACCCCAGAGTGCCCCGCGGGCGAGTCAGCGACATCGCGTGATGACGCACTTCCGCCGGGCTACCATGCTGAGCGCGCTGTGATAACCACAAAGGCGGAAGCTGGAGGGCAACTTTCTACAAAAATTTTAGCTTTCAAAGCTGGCTCCATTGGTCAGAGAAAACCCTTAGGGATTACTAGCTACTTAAAACTCATTCCCACATGTTAGTCCCAAAACACGCATTTTAAAGAACAACATGTCCCTTTTAAAACCGTGATTGTTGAATTTAAGGGGAAAGAAGATTTAAAAGGAAATTTCCTTATTTTAGTTATATTTCTATTTTTGGAAGTACCTGACCTTCAAAAATTGGTTCTTAATGAAACTTTCAAGCTTGGCATATAGCTTCCTCCTGAACAAACGCATGCTGCCGCCGGGTAGCGTTAGTACAATCAGCATTATTTGACCTATATACTGTGATACAGATCCACGCACAAGGACAGTATTAGATGCAGATTTGAATAGAAAAAGGCTAAAGAGAAAAGACACGCTGATGCTGCAAGGTGGGCTTTCATTTCCTTACTTTTGAATTGGTTATTGTTTCCGTTTGCAACAACTGGCACACACACTTCCTCTAAAAATCAATTCAACATGGCCAAATGTACAACATAGGCAAACATGTATCTCTATTTTTTTTTAAAAATGGTAATAGCTGAAGACCATTCATTCCTCGGTATGACTAGGTTTTTTCTGTTGGAATTACTTCCTGCTCCCGGCTTAACTCTCCTGTAGTCCTAACAGTTTCTACCATTGCGTTAAAAATGCAACTTTTTAATTAGGCCAACTTCCATATAATGAACAAAGAAATAAAGAATTACTCATTTTTTGGAGTAGGTTGGTGCACTAAGTGCTTACGTGGTGGAATGTGACAAGAATTTCTAATACATTTGTAAGATCCCAATGAAGGGGGAAGGGCGAGAGCAGCCCTGGGGACCTCCGGCATCGACGAGGCAGAAGAGTGAGCTCAGCGTCTGCTGCTGAGGGAGGAGGGGCGCTACACACAGGGGGTTGAAAATAAAGTGGTTCAGCAGCTGCTTGGAAGGATTCTGAAGATTTATTTCAAAAGTTGGCCCCCCAAAAAACTTTTTTTTGTTTACAACTTACATACTATTTACTTGATTGAAAGCCTTTTTCGGGTACAGGTGCTGTTTTATGCAGCTGATCTCCATGTTGTTCCCACTGCCTTCAGTGAGTATTCGGGTCTCTATGCTGGAGACTCAGCTCAGTTCCTCTGTTGCTGTTGGTTTGTTTTCTTTCAGAATCATACAAAATCTTATTTTTAATTCCTTTTCTGGTGGTTGTCTCTCAGATTCTTAGTTTTGCAATATTATACCTATAAGGGAACCAGCATCCTCAAATCACCAAGATAAATCTTCCAACATCACATGATCTTCTAATCTTATCAATTAACAACAACAAAATGTCCAAGGCCAGACACAACGGAGTCTAAAACCATGTAATACCGAGTCCCGTGCGCGGGGAAAGTTCTCAACGTCTGAATGTCCTAAGAGCTTAAAGGGCTTCTCCTTTTAAGGTGCTTGCTGCCCTGGGGCCATGGGACGATCCATCAAAGAACATTTTTAAAAATCAAAATTGTTATTTTTAACATGACTCGAGAAACTCGGGTGAAATCTTGTCCCACTCAAGGAAATGTTCTTGAAATGATGTGACGGAATTTTTTAAAAAGAAAAATACCAAACACAAGAAAAAACCTAAAATTTAACTTTATGAAAATGGTATTCCCACTTAAGTAAACGAAGAATAGGTTCAACATAATTTTTACAGTATTTGAAAATTCATATAAAAATTAGATGAGAAACAAAAACAGCATTACAAAGGTTTGTAAGTGGCGCTTTACATACTATACATATTAAACAAAAAGCCTATGGAAGTAAAAAAACACTCTAGTTTTCTGAGTAAAGGTTACTTTCTCTACTCTTGAAATTCTAAAATCAAAACGCAAACATTCTCCTCCCTCCCCCACCCCCTCCTTGGCGGGACTCAGCAACCGATGGATCTGGCCCGCTGCTGGGGGTCTCCCAGACCCGCGCAAACTGCAGTTGGCACCTCCCCCAACGGAACGCTCGCACGGAACCCAGCGAGACAGAGCCCCGGAGGCAGCGGGAAGTTGCACCAGGCCCCGCCCTCTCACGCAGCGCACGCACTCACAAGGCCGTCTGGCGGCCGTGGCCGGGCCGTTCACGTGACCTTCCCAGGCGCGCGGAGCAACTCTGCTAGCTGAACAATGGCTGTAGCCCCGAGGCGGGTGTGTCGGTGGGTCCCGAGAGCTTGCTCCTGGTCTCCAGCCTTCTGGGCAGTACCAAAAGATTCCCCCTGCCCGGTGGCCTGCAGACGGTCCAGAAATGAGAATTTTAAATTAACAGAAAATTCAAAATCAACGTACCATAAGATTTAATCTTCCCCAAAAACATTATCAATTAAATCACAATATGTCGAACATGCTAAAAGGAAATCAGATTTCCAGACGATTCTTTTACTCTTCTCAACATTTAAATACTTTGTAAACTGACTTAAAATCAACAGACTTGAATCTAAACCTCAAATAATCTGGGCATAATAAGCTCATTGTTGGGTGGGGAAAGGACAAAATTTATTGCTGAGAGAATAAAGTACTTGGGTGTGACATTTTCAATACAAAGAAAATGTCTTTCTCAAACCTGAGTGTTTTCAAGAAATATAGGAAACCTGGTACTTTTGACTCAGATTTCAAAGAGCTAGAAAAATAGTTAAAAGTGATCGTGTGACTGGAAAAAATGGTAACAAAACCAGTTGTTAGAATAGAATCATTAGAAATCTGTAAGCAGCCCCGTTCAGATGCAAAATCAGGAAAAGAAGAAAAACAAAGCTGAGATGATAATTCACTAGCAAAACTACAAGGTGAAAATAAAGTGATCATATTTTCTCTCAACCAGATCAGAAAATGTTTAAAGAACAACCTCTCAGGGAAAGAGGCCACGGAATTCTTTGCACTGAGGAGGAAAATACACACAGAAACACACAATTACGGAGGGATGAAATTGACATAGGACAAGCGCAACATGTTTCCTAATTAAACATGAACTGTTTGTGAGTCCGTAAATGCACCTCTGTACGTTTGTAAATGAGATCACTCAGCCTTCAAAGTTACTTTAACAGCAGTTAGCCACAGAAAGTGGCGTAAAAATGGATACGACCCAGGCCTCCTGCATTTGTATTGGGAATAATTCCACGTTGTGTCCCGCCCCGGAAGCAAAGCAGCCTTATGTCTCAGTTCTGACTTTTTCTCCTTTGAGCCGTCTAAGCAGTCACCCCTCCTCACACAACGCAGCACTACCCCAGCACGCTGGGAGCTGTTTATTAAGGCTGGCTTGTGGCCTCTTGATGTCTGGATCCCAGATGGGCCTGCAGTCCTATATTAACCAGTGAAGTTTCCATTTCTGAATCAAGATTGATTAAGGCATGAAAGTAATATGTGCGTGGAATATTCATGGGCTGGTTTGATATCCTGTAGAGGAAAGTCTTAAGTGGATGAAGAGAATGGTGCAAACTATTAACCACAACTACCTGAGGTCTCTCTCTTGGCCTTTAGGATGTTTTTTTTTTCCCCCTCTGCCAAATTTTGTACTCTTTTGCCTGCACAGACTCAAAAATGAAGGGTTTTGAATTACAATCTTGTCAGATACCAAGAAACCAGACTTTTCTTTTTTATAACATTTTTTAAAGATTTTATTTATTTATTTTTAGAGAGAGAAGGGAGAGGGGGAGGGAGAGAGAGAGAGAGAGAGAGAGAGAGAGAGAGAGAGAGAGA
>PVIA01003110.1:0-181195 GCA_004024845.1 Tonatia bakeri
TCCTTCCTTCCTTCCTTCCTTCCTTCCTTCCTTCCTTCTTTCGTATGAAGAACTTCTTTAGCGAATCTTTGCATGGTTTGCTAGTGACAAGTTTTCTTTCACTTGAAAATTTGTTTATTTCCCCTTAATTCCCAAATAATAATTCCTACACATACTGGATTTACAAATGACAGTTTTTTATCACTTGAAAAATATTGCATTACATTCTTATGACCTCTGTGAATTCCAATCAGAAACTTACTATTATTTGAATTGAGATTCTCCTGTAAATTATGTAGTTTCTGTCTGATTGCCTCTAAGATTTTATTCTTTACCATTAGTTTTCACAAGTTCATGATATATTTTCATGTGGAATTTTTAGAGTTTGACCTTTTAAGAATTTTCTCAAATTATTAAATCTGTAGGTCTATATGTTTCACAAAACTTATAAAATCTCCAGACATTATTTCCTCAAATATGTTTTTTCATCCCCACTTTCTTTTCTTCTCCTCTGGAATTCCAATAATATGAAAGTTTATTTTTGTTATTGTCCCTCACATCCCTAATATTCTGCTAACTTTTTTCAGTCTATTTTCCCTCTGTTTTTTAGATTGGATGAACAACCAATTTATTGTTCTGTCTTCAGATTCACTGATTCTATCCCCTGTCACCTCTATTATTGAGATTAACCAGTGAGGTTTTATTTTTGTTATTGCATTTTTCAATTATATAATTTGTTTTGTAAGTATTTTTTATTGTTGTTCAAGTAATGTCTCCATTTTTCCACCACCACTTTCCTCCTCCCCACCCATGCCCACCTCCCACCCTCAATCCTACTTCCCTTTGGATTTGTCCTTGAGTCCTTTACACAGGTTCCTTGATGACTCTTCCCTTCTTTCCCCCATTATTTCCCATCTCTGGTAACTGTCAGTTTCTTCTTTATTTCAATGTCTTTGGTTATATTTGCTTGCTTTTTTTTTTTTATTAGGTTCTACTTATAGGAGAGATCATATGGTATTTGTATTTCACTACCTGGCTTGTTTCACTTGGCATAATGCTCTCCAGTTCCATCCATGCTGTTGTGTAAGTGTACCATAGTTTTTTTTATCCACTCATTTACTGATGTACATCATTTCAATTTGTTTCTTTTTGTATAACTTCTGCTTCTTTGATAAGATTTATCATTTTTTATTTGCTTCAGATGTTATGATTAATATTTGGACTATTTTATGCTAGTTTTATTATTGTTTCTTTACAATCATTGTCAAATAATTCTAACATCAGATTCATTTTTGTTTGCATGTCAGTTGATTGCCTTTTCTCATTTACATTGCATTCTGGTTCTTGGTATGGTGTGAGATTTTCACATTAGACCTGGGTGACCTTGTGTTGGCTGAGGGTATGCAAGTGATCCTGCCACTGTGCTGTTCCTCCATTCCTGTACTCTCAGACTGAGATTACAGGAATCTGTAATCCTGAGATTACAGGAAAAAAAATTTTTTTTTTCTTAACTTCTAGAGTTCTCTTTTCTTTGTGCCTTATATCATTTCCAGGGTTTGTAGTTATACATGCCAGAAAGAAGGTGTGGGTTCACCTCACCTAATAGTGTTCTTTTTAAGTCTTTAACTTAGGTAAATTTTCTTCTATTCACTTATTTGTTCATTCATTCATTGTCATGTGGAATAGGTGTTCTGTTTTTTCAGAGAAGCTGCCTTCTTTCCAAGTCACTGAGTTCTCAGTTATACTCTATACATAAAACTCTTTCATGAGGATATAAGGTTTAAGTATGTGAGTTCTCATCCATGCTCATTTTGGTGGTTATGTCCTCCAACAGGTAATTGTCAGGGAATGTTGATCTCGAATAATCTGCTTTTGCTAATTAGAGGAAGGAGAGGAGAGAATTGAAACATCTTTAGGCAATGACTGAACTCACATTGGAGTGGACAAAGAGCATTAAAAAATGAAGGTCCCAGTAAGGGTGAGGAAAAGAAGGAGTATGAATGCCTGTATGAAGACTTAGAGAGTTTGTGTTTAGATTGTGGGAAGAGGAGACACTTGGGAAACAACTTACAAGCATGGGGGTTACTGAGATCAAAAGAGGTGGAAAAGAGGATCTAAAACTTTACTTCAAAATATGATTAGAAGCTCTTCCCACCCTGGAATTTTCTTAAGGGACAGTAGAATATATTTAATCTTTTTTAAAAAGCATGTTTAAATTAGGGGTCAAAATTTCTCTGAATTTAACACTTGGTCAAGATAAGGCCACCCAGTGACTAAATTTTATGTGGATTAGGAGAGAAGACATAAAGTAAAGGGTAAAAACCATAGATTTTGGAACTTGTTTAAAAACCTAGTTTAACCAATTACCTCTCTAATCCAATTTTCTTATCTGTCAAATAAAGATAACACTGCCTATCTAATGTGGACTTAGGATAAACATACTTTACAAAGACTTTTGAAATATGGCCAGTTCTTACAACCTACTCTTCTTGCACACATCCAATCAAGGAAACTAAGTCTCTTTTTAGTTTCTTAAATATACTCTAATCTCTCTTTTGTCTTTTAATCTCCCAAAAAGCTGTTCCAAAGGCTGTTCCTATAAATTATTCCTCTTCACTCTCTTCTCCTGCATAACTTCTGTACATCCTCCTGGTCTAATTTAAACATTTTTTTTTTCAGTCTTCATGTCCCTTAGTCTATTCTCCCATGGTACCATATTTGTTTATTATAGTGTTTTGAACATTTTAATATTATTATGTGCTACTTTCTGTTTAGGTGCTGTCTTCCTAAGACAGTTAGAAGCTGTCTAAGTCTTACCATTATAGTCTCACTATTCAGCAGTGTGACCATCGGATATCACATATTCACTGACTATTTGTTAGGAATACAAATGAATGAGCAAATGATGCAGCACCTGAAATAAAGTAGGAGTCCAATGGATAGCACCATTATAGGACCCTCTTAACTTCTTAATTTACATGACTATACTAACCATGAAGATGAGTGTAAAGAAGAGAATGCTAGCTTTTTATAAACATCCAATTCTACAAAGCTAAATAAAAAGAAATATTTTCTTTTCATTTAGCACAGATAATAACCCATATATCATGTAGGTAGTAAGCAGCCCTTTGGCTAAAATTTATTCCATGTGTCGTATCAACAATAAGTCACACACTAATGTTTTCTAATAGACTAGGTTTTCTAAAAGAAAACCTAGCAGTTACTTCTAAATACCATGAAATTGATAATGTGGAGAGCAAAGCACTGCTTGTCATACTCAAAATCCCAGGAATCAATCAGATTTGTTGTTACCATATAATTTTTTCACAATCCTTCCTGTCTACAGAGCCCACACATGTAAAAGAAAAGTTTTCTCTTTTGCAATAGTGCACAAAATAGCCATAGAAAATTATGCTCTTTCCCGCAAACCAGAGCTAAGGTAGCTAAGTCACATTTATCAGACTACTGGGTAAGTTGCCAAGAATCAAAGTACTTTCCAACTACTTAGCTCAAGGGGCAAATTCAAGAGCCCATCAGACCTTCTTGAGATATAGAAAAAATAACAGATGAGGACAATTCCTGTCCAGGTTACTTTTGTTCTAGTTCATCACTCAGCTGTTGAATTAGTAAACAGCTTAAACAGCTCTTCAGAAATCTAGTGTGAAAAACATTATTCTCTCAAGACCATTAATCTTTGAATAGTATTCTGGCCAAAAAGATGGATCTGGACATGCCAGAGAAATTCAAATTAAGAGAATGTTGCTTAAATAAAAAGAGCAAGGGCTTGGGTATATTGTGAGTTGGAAAGTAGCTTAGGCAAAACATGGGACTTTTTTTTTTTCCCAACAGGGGAATTAGGAAAGGCTTCTAAACTTGGTGATAAGAACCCATGAACTACAGACCCCATCTAACCAGGTTCTCACATCCAGATGATTGAAAGAGTCATTTTGGTGAGCCTACCTTAGCCTTCAGACTCACAAGCATCTTTTGTAACTGTCATTTGCTTTCCATCTTCCCCATTGTCCTGTAAGATCCATGAGGTCATGGACTGTCCAGGTCTTGCTTTCTAGTGTAGTCTTGCAGCCTTTTCAGGTCTGTTACCTGATGTGAAACCCTGGCGTTCACATTTTGTCCTTGGCAGATTGACTAGGGATCCAAGGCCTTAGTGCCCATCTCATACTCTCATTTAAAAGTGATATTTGTGACCCACAGAGGGTACAAAAACAAAGCTGGAGGTCTTCTCATTAAATTAAAATATTAACTATCCTTCCAAATGGAAGGCATGCAGTGTTCTCCCTTTCACTGGAGGCACAGACCACATAAATGCATTGTTTTCAAACCCTTGTAGTAAAGAGATCACAACCAGGCTGTTTTAAGAACTGGATTTGATAAATGAAATTTCATTATTTGGATTCTCTCTATCTTTTTAGATCTTAATGTTAATAGAAGTGACTGTGATTTTAAAATAACATATTCTCCAGACAATGCCAGAAGCTAGAGGCTCTGTGGGTATATAATTGGAACTGTCGTGTATGAGTAGATTGCATGTAGACCAGTCTAATGAGCAGAACTCATTTAAAACAAGGATAGGTTCACCATATGGCCCATCTAGGTATATAACCCAGACACTGTCTCACAAAGACTACAAAAAAAATGGTGCCATTTGTGACAATGAGGTATGCTGCCAAACTTAAGGTAGGCCACTGGGTGATGAGATTTAGTCCACACTATGAAATATATATAAAAAAATACTTCAAGAGTATTTGTATTTATATTCTTGAAGAGAAGTACACAGTAACATGATTAGATGTTTTTTAGTTTCAAAATCACTATTTTTTATTTTAAATGATAAACTACTTGTATCATCAAACTCACAAAATAGTATTTTATTTAATAAATACATATTTTATTGTTATTCTATTACAATAAAAAATTGTATCAATTTTCTCCCCTTTGCCCTCCTCCACCCATCTCATTCTCCTGCTCCCATAGTCAATTCCCACACTGTATATATGTCCATGGGATATTCATACATGTTCTTTGATTAGTCCCTTCCCCTTCTTTCCACCATTATCCCCCTCCATCCTGCCCTCTGGTCACCATCAAGCTGTTCCACATTTCTGTGCCTATGGTTCTATTTTGTTTGTTAGTTTATATTGTTCATTAGCTTTCTCATATAGATGAGATCATATGGTATTCATCTTTCACCAACTGGCTTGTTTCACTTAGTATAATATTCTCCAGTTCCATCCATGCTTTCACAAAAGGCATGCCTAAAATTAATATTGAGTGGTAAAAGTTAGAAATATATGATAATCACAATATAGTTAATTCACATCTACACACACCAGTCAATATAGCTATAAGACTACAAATAAATAAAGAATAAACTGAAAACACATTAGGATGGGAGCCCATAGAAGAGAGAAAGTAATAGAAGTGGGAAATTGTGATAAATGAGAATTTTAAAAGTAAATAAAATGAGAAATAGGATGAGTCTTACATGAAACAATGAAGACAATATACTGTGAAGGAATAGAACTAATTCAACCTGAATTCCTCTCTCCACCTGAAAAATACATGCATATATATATATGTCTATAAATGTATATATGTATATATACATGTATATATTGCATAGACTGTTAGATTATACATATGCATAGATTACATGCATGCGCACTATATATAACATATAATATATGCACATTATGTATATAATATATATTACACAATATATGCAATATACAACATATAATATAATATACAATATATGTATTATATCATGTACATGTATTATATGTAATATACGTGTATTTTACATATGCACACGTATACACACAATACATACATACATACAGCTGTACATATGTACAAGAACTCTGACAACCTTTCCAGGGTCTCATCCCCCTGAAAACATAAAGATAGTTCCAAGAGTCTTGAAATCTTTGTGGAAACCATAGGTGTCTAATGGGGAAAGGTAAGAGCGGTAGCTCAAGAAAACTTCACAAATAAAATTTACCTAAAATCTATTTTCTAACACTGGCATAATTATTTTCTCCATTAAAATCCTTGGGTTTCAACTTTCTCATCTGTACAAATGAATGCATTAATACCTATTGCATAGGTGGGTATTAATTTTTTTTTACATTTTTTATCTTAATTGTTGTTCAAGTACAGTTTTCTGTCTTTTACTCCCAACCCAGCCCACCCCCGCAGTGCTCCCCACCTCCCTCCCATTTCCACCCCCCGAGTTTTTGTCCATGTGTCCTTTATACTTGTTCCTATAAACCCTCCCCCTTATTTATGAAATAATGTATATGTAATATGGGAGTGTTCAAAAGTTAATCATTATTATTCTGATTTGAAAAAATAGATTAGCCATTCATTTTAAGTAGGAAAAAAAAAACAGAAAAAAGGGGAGAAGGAGGAATGAACAAAGAATTAAAATTCACATCATTCAAATGTCCACTGTGCCAAACCCTAAGTTAAGCTCTTTGTAAATGTCATTTAATTAATATTACTTAAACACATTAATATTATTAATTGATTAATTAATTATAAATGCCATTTAATTAATGTTACTTAAAGACATTAATATTAATTGATTTAATAGTAATTAAACATGGCCTCCTCCCATTCCAGAAATCACATTACACTTCCGACTGGCATCACGTAGATACTTCTTACTTAAAGTTTGCAGGTGTGTAAGTTCCATTTCTATTCATAGATTTTAAGATTTTGAGAGAAGACATAATGTTTTACTTATTTTGTAGTTTTTAGAATCCTTGGTACAGTGCCAGGCACATAGTGGGTATGCCTGAAATATATGATCAAGTAACAGATTACAGATATTAATAATTCTCAGTTTTGCCCTGGCCAAGTGGCTCAGTTGGTTTGAGCATTGGCTGGTACACCAAAAGGTCGCAGGTTGGATCCCCCATCATGGCACATTCCTAGCTTGCATGTTCAGTGCCCCATCGGGGCATGTACAGGAGACAACCAATGGGTGTTTCTCTCTCACATCAAGGTTGTGCTCTCTCTCTTTCTCTCTCTCTCTTAAATCAATAAGCATATCCTCAGGTGAGGAATAATAATAATAATACTTAATCTTTTCAAAGAAAGAATATAAAAAGCAAGACAGATTCTAATGAAGGAATATGACCAAGAATTATCATTTTAAACTTGATAAATGAAACTTTTTCATGGCAGTGACACCCTTTTAGTGCACCTCTGTTCAACCATTGTGTAATCAGATATAAGCAGATGACATCCACCCCCAATATAACATTTAGACACGACCTAATTTTTTCCTTTGACTCAGTTAGATTATTTGACCATTTAACTAGCTAAAACTATTTTTGTTAAGTTGTTCTTTCTTTTAAAACCATCTCCTAACCTTTTCTCTTGTTTGAAATCTGTGGCTTCAATATATTCTTTATTGGAATTTCTAACTCTAAATTTCCCACTGCAAATCTGGAGTTTGAAAGAGAACTTCTGGGGCATTGAGATCATTTTTCCCTCCTTTCCAAGAGCCAACTTTCTTCCCCCATATTTTCCCAAATGCCACAGCCAATTATGACCTGAATACCTCAATGAATTCCAAGGAAAAATGCCACTTTAGTTGACTGACCTCATTGTTGGGGCTGTCTTGCAAAAGGGCTACTTGAACATTTGTTTTTCTCTTTTTGAGAAAATTCTACCATTAGACCATTTTAAATAATTTGTCATTACTTCAGTTCTTTTTAGCTGTAATTTTAAAAGTGGATTATTTTTTGTATAATATTTGCCTTCCTAGATTTCACCAGTCCCTTAATTTTTATTCAGGAGAACTGAGAAGAGTAGCTTCATTAAGACGATGGAGGCTGTGTGGATGGATTCAAGACTGATGTCCATTCTGTGATGAATCAATGAAGGGTTGGCCATAGTTCACCCATGTGGTGATTTGGTGTTTTGATTACACAACAATGGTCATCAATTCTGGTGTGCATCCAAAGGACCTATGGACCTTTTTAAAAAATCTGTTTGTCTGCCACATCCCTCTGAAATGGACTTAAGAGAACCCTGCACACCATCAGGTAACAATTTCATCTCTTTAAGAAAACAGATGGGTTCAATAAACTGTGACCATTGTTCTTAGTTCACCCAGATCTCTGAGCCCCTTTGGCTGAAAATAAACTACACGCTACAGCAAAGGAGATAGTGTAATGTTCACAGAGTTCCCATTAAAACTCTAGCTCTATTTAGAATTCTGAGTGCTCATTGTTTTACGTTTCTATTACATAAGAAAGAAAAACATGGCCCACAGAGTAAAGAATAAGGTAAGTCGGTTATGGTACAATATTGTCATGAACCTTCGATTTCTGGCTATATGCACAATCATATAGGCCTCTCCTACACAACAAGAACAGTTTTTCAGTTGCCCATTGTTCTCCCTCCAACAGATTTTGATTGTCAGCTGTGAGCAAAACTGCTCTGGATGCTCCCCATTACTAGAGAAACCAGGTCTGCTCACAGTCCAGGACTGTATTCACTCATGCCATCTTTGAGTATCATTTGTTTATTACTTAATATCTTGTAAATAGAAGAACCATTTTGTTTTCGTCCTGTGATGTCCTGAAATCTGTGTTTCAATGGAATTAAAAGATTCATAGTGAGACCTAGTGTGAAGAGGAGCTACAACAGTGCCCTCAATAGTGCCCAAGAATAATGCAGGTGTCCTATAGCAGGCCACCGACGGTGGCAAGTCTAGATGTTAGACTGTGGCCAGGTGTCTACATTTTTAAAAGCTCTACAGATGACTCAGCTTTAAAAGGTTTAAAAACTGTGCCTAGAATCACTTGAGGACTTTGTCAAAATGTGTTCTCTCTTGTGTTCTGCCTGGTAATGAGGCCTACAGAGAGGAATACTATTCACCAGACTACATTCCTTCATTTCACAATCATTTTTGATGTCCTCCTATATGCAGGCATTATATTAAGTGTTGAGTATATAGTGGTAGTGTTAGCATCTATAGTCTTTGCCTTCCAGGGACCTATACTCTAGTGTCTTTCTCTTAGATGCTATTAGCAAAATAGAGTATTGGTTTCTAGTTACTCCTTGATTTCAGTCTCAACATAGCTACTTGGTAATTAGTTACTGAAACTCTGGGATTCTTCATCAGTAAAGCAAGGATAATAAAACCTCAGCATTGTGATAAGTGTGTAGTGTGATCATATATAAGTATACATGAACAAACATAAGGTGTTATTTATGTTGAATCCCACTCAGATTCTTTTTCTTCCTTTTGATTTTGCTTATCTTTTCTGTTTCGTCAGAGACACTTTAGCAATTCCAATTCCATCCTTTACTCACCATGCAGACTACAGCAAGATTTAATATTTGGACCTAGCTTCTTCATCTTGCAAAAGTGGGTATACAACTCTAGGAGTGCTATAAAATAATTTTTGAAGTGAAAACAAGGTTTTAGATAGCATGACACATGATATCACTAGGATTCTATCATCAATTCATTATTGTGATTCCCCAAATTTACTTTTGACTATGTTAATCACAGCTTCGGAAACTTGTTCCTGGGTGTAGATTGTGTTCAATTCAACATTAGCCAGTCTTGCCAGCTTCCTATCTTGTATAAATCATTTACCTTATGTGTATGATCTTCACAGCTTTGTGCTAGACAGCTCCCAGGAAGATGGGGAGGACATTGTGTGATGATATTTTGATATGGATGTTATTTTTTACAAATCATAGAGGGATAAAAATCTGGAGTTGAATGACAAGCTAAGAGAATAGATAAAGATAGTCAATTTTCCCATGCTAACCTTCATCTAAGATCCCATTCTCTTTATATCTCTGTAGGAACTGACACCTTCTAACTTCTATAAAAACCATGTATTGTATTAGTTTTCTATTGTCACTACAACAAGTTATCACAAATATGCTGGCTTACAGTTCTGGAGGGCAAAAATCTGACATGGCTCTCACTTGGATAAGATCAGTGTGTGGTAAGGACTACAAGTGTATTGCTTCCTGGAGGCTCTAGGAGAGAATGAATCTCTGCCTCTCCTGGGTTCTAGAGGCCCCAATACACTCTTTGGCTCATGGCCCTTCCATTTTCAAAGCCATCAGCCTTGCATCTGTCTAACTATTTACGTCTTCTGACTATAGATGGGTAAGTTTCTTTAATTTTATGAAATCATATGATTAGGTTGAACCCACCTAAATGATCCAAGATAATCTGCCCCATCACAAGATCTTTAACCATAATTATATCTGTGCAATCCTCTTTGCTATATAGGGAAACATATTCACAGATTTCAGGGATTAGAGAGTATGCATCTTTGAGAGGCTATTAATCTGCTTACCATGTATGCATGCTTTATTTCTTCCTCTAGATTGTAAGCTTCTTGGGGCCCCAGTTGTGTATCTGATCTGCTGTTGCATTCTCCACAGGAGTTATCCACATGTACTGCATACAACAAAGGGTTCAACCAGGATTTGTTGGGTGACCTGGCAGAACTCAAAACATTTCAAAGACTTGTTGGAGTAAATGGCAAACTCGTGGGTTTTCAAGAATTCCTGAAAGAATGACTATTTATATATTTCCAAATCCACTGGAAAATTCATGAACACTTAAGTAGTTTTATAAATATAGGGTTACAAAAATTATTTTTATCTTCAATGCTTATATACGACTGCAGTTATGTGACCATATTACATATTCCGGGATGCTCTGATGTTGCTACTTTCCAGCTGGATTCCTGTCTGTCAGTAGAACTTATGCTTGAGTGTTTTGCAGTGATGATAAGCACAAATCAACAATTGGAAATCAGGTGCCACAGGAAAAACTCAATATTGCCTATCAGATGTCAGCCATAGAAGGGTCAAGGGGAAATTAAACATTCTAGGACTGGCTTGAGTTCTTACCCTGGGCAATTAACTTGTTGATAATTTGCAATGTTCATTTATTGTAAAATTGAATGTGATGTGTTTCTAGGCTTCCCAAAGGAGTAGCTTTTAAGAAACATGTCTTTTACGGTTTGTATCACATTGAGTTCTGCAAGTTGTGCAAAGCAGCTACAGACTGTGGAATCTATAGCTGGCAAGAGAAATAAATATTTCCGTATTGTATTTAGCAATTGCTATGTACTAAGGCAATTTTGTTTAAAAATTATTAAGGGCTTTGTAGCACAAAGACCCTGTTAAATTACACAGAAAGGATTAGATTTAGGGGGTGGGGTACACTGGGGGATATTGGATATGCAAGTGCAGATGGTCTTGATTGACTCATGAACACACCAGAGCCAAGTGGGAAATGTATGTTTTGTGTGGTTACATATGTTGTAAAGAAAATTGCCCCTGGTTCTTTCCTGTAAGAAAGTATGAGGAGGAATGAGAAGGGGGAGAACAAGATCATGCAGGGAAAGGTGCAACAGGCACCAGAGCACCATGTGTAGCAGATGTCTGGCAAAGGGAAGAGCAAAGAGAGAGTAGAAAAGTGAAGAAGCCAGATTCCTTCCTTAGTATGTGAGTGACCAATGAGAGAAGGGATCTTCTATGCCAAGGATCAAGGGACTGAGTGGTATCTGTTCTATGCGTAGTTGCCTTGGAATTTATGTGTATGAGGTCTGTCTGGAAGAAGTCCAGCCATTGTTAATACAACAAAAATGGTTTGAGTGACATCAATATAACCTGGCAGCCAAGGAGAGGGGACTGGAATGAGCACACATGAACAATGACAACTTCACCATACTAGTCAGTGTGGGTGGTACACACTTTTGAGTGAGCATGTATACTGTGTAGCCATCACATTCAAAATGACTGAGTAGATCAAGGAATCTGCATTAAATTTGCATTAAGCTTGAACATTCCTCCATGGAAACTATTCCAATGATTCAAAAGGCTGCAGCCATGGGCAACTGGTGACTGGCAGCTTCATCATGACAATGTACCTACTCATGCTTCACATCTTGTACAGAACTTTTTAGCTAAACATCAAATCACCCAGGTGACTCCACCCCAGTACAGCCCAGATTAGGTGCCCTGCAACTTCTGGCTTTTCCCAAAACTAAAATCACCTTTGAAAGACAAGAGATTTCAGACCATCAGTGATATTCAGGAATACACAATGGGGCAGTTGACAGTGATTGGGAGAAATGTATGAGGTCCCAAGGTGCCTACTTTGAAGGGGACTGTACAATGTTTCCTATATCTTGCATCTTCTTCAATAAATACCTCTATTTTTCATATTACATAGCTGGATACCTTCTGGACAGACCTTGTAAATCCCCAACCACGTTTCCTGGATTGGCATACAGACTGTCTTTTCATAAGGGATAGGTTTATACAGCATTGCTTCTAACCCCCTCCTCCATTCCTTCCTTCTCCACAGTGACCTCAGACACCTGGGAAGAGAGTGGACAACCTCCTGTATTCTGAACTCCATTCTCAGTCCTTTACTGATCTAACTTTATGTAATCCTGATAAGGTAGGTTTTAGAGTGTTGCCCCATTTTATAGATGAGGAAACCTAGGCACAAATAGGTTAGGTAACTGGCCCAGAGTCATATTGCTAGTAATATTGGGGCAAGATTTGCAAGCAGGCAGTCCAGGGTACCTACTTTTAACCTTTCACTGCCTCCATCAACACTGTATGCTCTTTCTTTAAACAAATGAGTCCCTTGACAGTAATAATTGTAGCTGTTCCTCTTTGTAATTCTCATAAAACCTGTCATAACAGCTATACAAAATAGATATTTAGTTTCACAGTAAATGAATTATTCACCTAAGGTTCCAATATCATTTGTCAGAAGCTAGAGAAAGTATGACTCTCATATCCATGTGTAATGAAGGTGTGTTGTAAGAAGGACAAGAGCACATAAGGAATTCTATTGCCAAACTGGTAAAGAACTGGGGAGCCAGTAAAAAATGCAATAATGCCTTTAATAATCTGCAGCTTTGGTGATGCAAGGCAACCCTGGTGGTATTCTGTGATGTTTGTGGTTCAGTTTCCCCTCTACCTTATTCTCTGTTTCTTACTGCCTATAAGCTTCTACCTTGTGGCTGTACCTTCTACCTTCTTTTGTTTTCTCTCAAATTCTTTTCCATCTACTGACAGTGACTTTGTATATCTCCTAGTTAGATTCCAAGTGAGAAATCAGATAGAATCAGTCATTCCATTATTTTGTGGACTAGAGTTCTTCAGCTAGACCCTTTCCTGGCCCTTGACCAGTTTATGGATGGCTGCCTTTGGGTTGGGCAATTATAATTGTTCTTTGGCTACAAAAGCTGCAGCCAATGTTGGGGAGTATGGGTAGGGGAACCACAGAATATGAAGTGCAATAATCTCTGAATGGAGAACCACCACGAAGAAAGCCATGGGCTTAGAAGGAACTTAAAGGCTTCTCAGAAAGGTGCACTATTTGTCTTGTCTTACAGTCACATTTATAAGAACAGGTGAAGTTATAGCCCCAAGAGTTTAGAGATCAAGGACAAAGTGGTGTTCTCAGCATACATAATGAGACAATGAAGTGGGTGAAGAACAACATTGCAAACAGTGCTCTGAAATCATGCTAAACATGCTTTAAAAGTGTTGAGATGAAACTTGGATGACGTATCCCATCTTTAAGATTCATTTATGGAATCAGTCAATCAACCTTCAAAACATAGCAAAAGATTTAAACCAAAAGCCTACAACATAATGAACAGACAGTTATTCTAGTTGCCAAGGGAATATATATTTTTTTAAAAATCACAATGCTAATGATAAACATGGTATTCAGTCTTGGCACAATATAAATCAAACTCATTTAAAAAGCTTAGAAAGTATGGAAATAGTTACAAAGAACATTCTTTTTTGTCACAATCTTAAATTTGTAATCCCCAGTTCCCTTTCAGAATGCCATATGGAAAAGAAACAACATTTTAAATGGGTTTCTGAAGAACTGCAGTTGATATGAATACCAAAAACTTCACAAAACCACTAAATATTTGGCTAGCATGGAGTCTACTGGAGGTTTTAAAAAGTCTGAAGACAAATTGTTGTGTTACAAGAAAAAGTCTTCAGACCATGGCTGACCTATCAACTGACCAATAACCTTCCCCCTTGAGCATTTAAATCACCCAGCCTTCAAAATGAGACTTCCTTAATTATGACGGAGCTTGCCCAACACACCCCCCAATGGTTTGGAATGGGTCAACATATTGCTTTGGCTCCCCTGGCATAAGCATGCACAAAGTCTGGTCTTGCCAGCCATCCAAACCACTTTCCCATACATCAAGGATCCAAAATAATTTCACCAGACACTCTAAAGTGCAGTTGCAATTTGCCAATTTCCATCTCACGTATCTTCCTAGAAAACAAAGATCTACAAACAGTCCATGATATTTTTGCTCATGGACTGAGACATAGATATTGGCAGATGTTTCAGAAACTGGGGAATAGATATACTGCTAGCTGTAGTGCTAAGTGAAGTATCTTTCACATTGGGTATTGGTATATAATTACAAAGTAAATAATAAAGGAAAATGGGTTTGTGTTGGGGGTGATAGTTTGAACCTTTTCGAAAGGGCTTCTAGATGTAAGAAAATAGTGAATTCAGAACCAGTAGGTAGTATGGCATTATAGTAATAGGGGTTTAATGGACTTTCTTGAAATCATAAGTCTTTGTAGAATTTTCAGATAAAACATCTTTGCATTTCGTATTCCAAGTCAGCAATTTCAGCAAAATTGTGTATGTCAAAAGAAAATATATCAACTGTGGGTTCATATTCTGATTTCCTTGGACTTTGGAGTGGTGAGAATTCTGCTGTACTTAGAGTGCTGGCCAAGGCTGAAAAATACTTGTTATAGAATTTCAGATGGTAACAAGGCAGTCTGGTTTATTCATAACAAGTGCTGTGGGAGTTGAAGACATGCCACTTCAACTGAATGGAGAATCTTTCTGAACACCAGTGGAGAAATCTGTAAATACTTAGCTGTTCTTCAATCTGAGGTCACATGTGTGCCCCAGATTTCATTCTAATTTTTGTGAAAAGAACTGTTTGTCTTTGGGGCATGGAGGGAACAAGCTTTCTTCCATTCCACCGATTCTCTCCTTTTCAGAGCCAGATCAATATCTGCTGGATATTCTTATCCTCTGACTTCATGGTGGCTGCCCAGAGTTGAGCTTCCTATATTCTCACATGTCCATTAATGAAAGTTTAGGCTTGGAAACTGTCTAGAGAATAGGAAGGTCAAGGCCACTGTCAGATCCTGCTTCTGTTCAGCCTTGTAAGCACCAGTCTTGTCTCAAGTGGATCATTGCCCTCTCAATCTTTGGGAGTTGTAGGTACCAGACTACATTGGCCTGATGTGTACCTGGTATTTCCACCACTATCATCTTTTGGAACCTACTTATGTTTCATCTGGTTAAGAACTTTTGTGGTGTGAGAAGACAGTCTATAAGCTGAGGCTAGCACCTAATAAATAATAGGGCACCATAAGAGTCTGTGGAGGAATATATGGAGTTTATGTTAGCTATTACTTTGGTAGATCTAGAGGGAAATGGAACTAGTTCCTTGGGGTAAGACATTCTTTGTCATTTAAGTCAATAGTATGTAGCCTTGGTAATCATGGATAGCATAAAGACAGTGAATGTGGCAAAGTAGTGGGAAGGATAACTAGGCAGTGGGGTGTGGGTTAATGGAACAATGGGAATGGAAGGAAAGTTTTCAGAAATAAAATTCATAGCGACTTCCCATTGTCCCAATCAACCTCTCATCTTGGACTGAACAAAGAGCCCCAGAATGGAGGGAAACAGTAGACGTGGATTGACTATGATAAAGTATTCTAGAGATATAAATATATGTGTATGCAAGTTTCTATTAGATGCCAAAGCAGAGGAATATAATTCCCCAAATTTTATATTTCAAAGCTAGATTACCTGCCAAGGCCTCTATTAATCCATGATTTTATCGTTCTTCATGCCTTCAGTGCTCCTTTTATTTTGTTTTAGATTTGTGTTCTTCATAGCATGAAGGTGATCAGCACTGTTATTTCTGTCTGGCAGATGAAAGTTGGACTTGAGGAAACTACATGACTTGGGCAATTCATCCCAATAAACTAGCATAAGACCAGAAAGCAAGCTAAGAAATTTTTGGAACACATCCTGTTGTGTAAGCTACTAGACTCAAGAAAGCCTCCTCCTCCTCCCACTCTCTACTTTTTATTGTATTTACAGTTGTTTAAGGTTTTGTTGTCATTGTTGTATCACACCACTGGCCTGTGATTATTCTGAAGTGGAAGGTCTTAAGCCTCCGACTTTCTTTTCTTTCTTCTTTCTTTCTCTTTCTCTCTTTCTTTCTCTTTCCTTCCCTCCCTCCCTCCTTTCTTTTTTCCTTCCTTCCTTCTTTCCTTCCTTCTTTCTTTCCTTGCTTTTTTTTTTTTTTTTGAGCTTGCAAAGTGTCTCTGGAGAGCAAGTTAAGAGAATAAAATATGTCCTGTCATGCAGTTATCATTGAAGAAGAGACGCAGGACTTGAAGCCTGGAGTTCTTTGTCATACTTAAGCTCCATGACCTGTATGAATCTTCTTGGTGCCTTAGCTTCTACATCAGTGTTCCCTGTCTCTCCCAACCTCTCAGAAATATTATGTAGCTAAACAAAATCAAATAATATTGACCTACTTGGATTTGATGAGCTCTAACTTCCAGTTCTTAAATGCTATAGCTCTTTACATTGGGTGGTGAAACTGAAAAAGAGAGCCAAGAAGAGATTTTACGTGATCTGTGGTTTTAATTTATGCTACTAAACAAGTGATGACAGTTCTTCAGCTCCTATCTCATCCATATCAATAATAGTCATTCAAATGTAGGAATTTTATCCCTAGAGGTATTAATTGGGGTAAAAATCACTGTTTTTTCCAATCCAGCTACCATGCTGTAGGTTCCATGAATGGTGTGTTCTTTGGTTGAGAATTTGAAGTAGTATCTTGGGCAAATCCATACATTCTACAGGGAAAATACAATCATTACTGTTTCTCGGTGTTAGTTTAACTCCATTCTTTTCTTCCCTTCTTCTTTTAGTTCCTCTCTCCTACTGAATTTCCTCTGTTTCTCTCTCTCCTTGTGCAAATCAGAGCTCTTTCTGATTGAGTTGAGCTCATCCATAGGATCCACTGTCCACAGATCACTGACCTCTTAGTTTGAGTTATCACCAAATGAAATCTGGATAGCTTAATCAAGTCTTTGGATACACCTGGATCTTGGGTTCTGGGTCCATTCTGGTTGGATTTAGCTATAGGATGAAGAGGACACGGGCAAAGGACAGAAACATGGACTTCACTCGGAGGCCATAAGCAGCACAGGCTTTAATAAGCAGGCCTACTTTCACTTGCAATCTGTAATAAAAGGGCTCTTCCACAAAGCTCAATACCTACCTTTGGTCATTGATAATAGATATTGTACTTTGAACACATGCTGTATTTGAAATCAGGAAGTCTTTGTTCATGATCCTGGCTTTACCTCTTACAAATTATGTAAATTTCTTATTATTTAACAGATTTATGGGTGGGTGGGCTGGGATGGGAGTAAAAGATAGAAAATTGTACTTCAACAACAATTAAAATAAAATTTAAAAAAACAGATTTACCATCTATCAAAAGGGATGAGGATAATATTAATATGCCAAACATAGTTAGTGTTTGAATTTAGACAATGGCTTATTTTCCCAATTTTATTGAGATGTAATTGGCATATAACCTTGTGTTAGTTTTAGGTGTACAACATGATGATTTGATATAAGCATATATTGCAAAATGATCACCACAATAAGTTTTGTTAACATTTTTCACTTCACATAGATACAAATTTTTCTTGTGATAACTTTTAAGATTTACTCTCAGCAACATTTAAATGTGTGATACAGTATTGTTAATTATCATCACCATGCCGTACCTTACAGCCCTAGAACTTCTATGTTTGTAGCCAAAAGTTTGTACTTTTGACCACCTTCACCTACTTACATTTTTTAAATTTTTATGTTTTAAAATTTCTATCTTATATAATAAAATGAAGTCATATTCTACGTTCTTAGCCCTTATTTGATTGTTCAGATTGCTTCCCCCACGTGCCCAGATCAGGAAGGCCTCCTCTAACAGTACATTGAAAGCACCTGCATTGTAGCTTCTTCCTCTGCTCTATTATTCTTTTCAGCACTCACACTGCTTGCCATTATACAGTATACTTACGTGTTTACTGCTTAACTTTCTGCTTCTCTTTTTAGAATTTGAGCCTCCTGAGGGCAGAGGTTTCAGCTGAACTCTTCATTTCTGTATCCTCAGTGCACAGTACTTTCTTTGGCATGTAGCAGGTCATCCATAAATATTTATGTGATGGATGAATATCCAATAAATAATTAATTGTTAACTTCTTACCTACTCTGGTTTTATTCTTGGGCTCAAAGGAAATATTTTTATGGAAATATCAAATGGACTAAAGCAAAACACCATTGTACAATCTAATTTAAATACATTTTGAGCAAAACAAGGAACCAGATTTCTGTGAAGTCAGAACGTCATTTAAAATTTTGCTTTGACCTAGACTTTGAGAAATTGATCCTACACCTCTAGGTTTTACTGTCATGAACAAATTCTCTCCATGGTAAAGTTTCACCAGTTCATCTCCACCTGCAAAGTGTGTAGTTATTATTCTCTTCATGTGAATATAGAAGTCCCATGACCTGCTGGTAAGCAATCAAAATCCACACCCCACAAATGTAGCGTGTGATATGATTACCCTTTCCACCAAAGCAAATGCCTAGAGGAAAAAGCAGGTACAGTTCCTTGGTCAGGGCATGAGTATTTTCTCTTCAAGTTTTTGACAGGAGTGGGTAGACAGAAGAGCAAGGCCATGCTGTCACATGCAGGCTGCTCTCGAAGTGAAACAAAGCAAATACCTGTTCTACCTTGAGAACCTGCTACTGTCTGCACTTGTCATTTTTTTGCCATTTGAGACCAGGGGTCTGAGAAGGTTGATACTATGAAAATTATTCCTAAAAAAAAGAAGAACAGAAAAATCATGACTCCATGAGGTGAAATGTGTCCAAGGAACACCTGGATGTCAGACTTATTTTTCCATAATAGGTTTTCTTTCTGGATCAAAATAGATGCTTATCATTCCCCATGAGGTTCGGTGATATGTCTCAATAAAAAGGGAATCTAAAACGTGTTTCAAAACAACTAAATAAGAAGATTATTTTATTATAAAGAGGAAAAAGAAACCTTCACTGGACACAGAACTGTAGGCCTTTCTTTGTCCCTGTCCTCAACTTCTTTCTGCAGTTCCATTTCCTCTGCCTGGTGAGGGCTGGATTTCTGAAAGTCAAATTGATCTCAGCAAGCGGCTGCATGGAGCCATCACTCTCTGCTCTGGGTGGAGAAGTTTCCTCCACAGTGCAGCTACTGTTTTAAACTTGTGCTTGCTGCTCAGCTCCCAAGTGGAGTGACTGTCACTTTACATGTTTAATACCATACTCAATGAATCTATCTTGCTGCCCTTCCTTACACATCACACAACAGGTTGTGAAAGGTGAAGAGTCCCAGGGTTTACAGTCATGAGGCAAGTGGTCTGTGCACTGCAGTGGCTGAGGGGGAAAGCTGACTACGCTCCTACATGAGTACTGGGGAGAACAGAGAGTCTGGAAAGAGCCCAAAAGTACATGGAGATCTTTTAAGGTGTTGGATTACAGATTTCTTTGGCATTATTGAGCTTATTAATATGTCAGGGGGCCAGGGCTCCCCTATATCTTCTCCCCAGGCCTAGAACAGGAAGCCTGATGTGGGTGGGTCAGGTTTCCCAAGAGATTCTTACCTGCCAATAGGCAGTTCTGGTTTCCTGGAGCCAATCTCTTTAACAGTTACAGAATAATTTAATGGCTTCACAGACTTCTTCATTTCAATATAGATAGTTTCCCAGCAGGTCTAACTTGGTGATAGGTCCCGCTCCTTAGGGATACAATATTGCAACAACAAGATTGCTCCTTGCAGTAGTCAACTGGGAGCTAACACTGCAATTTGACCGGGGCTGTTTTTCTTGTTATGAGGTCATGTTTCTCATATGGAGGTGACTCTAGGGATGTTATTCAAAATATTTAACAATCAAAATGACAGAGGTATGTCAATCAAAATGAAGATCTGAGCAATCAGAGTGCACAACCCCTGGTCCTCAATAAAAACCCAGCAGGTCATACCAAGATAGGATCATGGACATATTTATTCCCCACCACTAGCTTGGGCTTCCTAAGCTTCAAAACCCCATCTTAACACAACTAGAGGCCTCTGATCAGTAGTTGCAGACATGTCATGGTAAAAAATACTTGATTACCTTTATCCTAAAATTTATTCAACCTTAAAAATTCAACTAATACAGATAATTGAGCATTTCACCTCTATTTTCACCTTGTTCCCCAAATATTCTAATTAAAGATTAATGATTTCTTGGAAAGACATACCACTTGAGCATCCTCATACTAACCTCCATTTGTTCAGTATGTGGGTATGGCTTCAGCCTAGACATGACCTCAATTGGCTGCTCCCTGGGCTTCTGAACAACCTCCTGCTCCCTGCTCTGAGACTGAGTCAAGCTTGTAAGGTCCCTTTTATGTGCTCTTTAGCACTAACAGACTTACGGCACTCCTTTACCATCACTGGTTATCGCTCCTCTCTTTAGCCTGGTCAGCTGTCTTCTCCACACCACAGTCTTATCACAGTGTCCTGTTTCTAATTACAATTTTAAAACTACTGAAGCTATTTATTTATTTATTTATTCACTTATTTATTTATTTATTGCTATTTATTATCATTGGATATATCAGAACTGAATTAGACAGTTAAATTAAGAGATATTTATTTGGCAGGGTTTGTTTGTATGATTTTTGTATCTCTGTTGAAAGTCTTCTAGGAATATGTCAGAATTCCTCAAAAAATAAAAAAAAACATAAAAAATAAGAAAGAACAAAAGAAAGTCTTAATCTTATCAACAGTAAAATAAGTAATTCTGGTTTATCAGTACCAAGTTTCTAAAATTCATTCTTGCTTCCTAAATGGCTTAAAATCTCTGCTCAGGGAAAAATAAACAAAAATAATATTATTTACCTCTTCCTTTCTGTGTCTATCTTCTTCTCTGCTACCCTAAACCAGGGCCTCATCTCTTGTGTTTTATTTGTATACTTTTTCTTATCACCCAAAGTTATTGATTTCTACCTGATCTCTCCAATGAATATGGAAACATTTATGTGGCTGAAGGAAACAGTGAGGTGTTTAGGCAGACTCGCCTCAGACACTTCTTCCCAAAACACTAAGATAGAAGATGCATGGAACCTCCTGTCTCCCCATCCATTTACCTGCAGGCTGCCTGTTGTATACTTCTTTGCCTTCAGTAGTGTCTTAATGCTGATTTCATCTATATGAAAATACCTTTGGATAGGGGAGGAGAAGTGCCGATTCTTCCCAACCCCCATTTTCTGCCTCACCCTTGGATAATTTGCAATGATCCTGGTGGCATCTCAGTGGGAACAGACGTTTCCTCTTTCTCCAGTGTTTAGCATTGCTACAAGATCTGGGTCTTTGTATGTTATGTTACTCCCCAGGAAGCCTTCCTTAGCTATCTCAGAGAATTTATAATCTACCACTCGACATAAATTCTTTGAGATTGGGTTTATGTTATTTTATTACATTATTATCTTTTAAATCTGTTTTTCTAGCACCTATTCCAGAGCTTAGCTTGCCATAAGTTCTTAGTAAATAGTTTGTTGAATAATGAATTCACTACTCAATAAGAAAATGGAATATTTGCATTTTCTATCAGTTTGGAAACACTCTTCATACTTGCTCCTCTTTGTACCTTGATTATGGGGATTTTCTACCTTGTCTGGAAGAGGGAGGCAGAGGAAAGAGACTAGACACAAGTTGTCTATCAGCTATGCAGGACTAACTAGGATCTAAGAAGTAATGAAAAGGAAGTTCATAGAGACAGATAATGTAATTTTAAGTTGTGTGATCATTGATGTAACCTTGGGACTCTCCTTATGGGACAAGGAGTTGGGAGAAACATAAAGTAAATAATTCTTTTTCGTTCCATTTGGATGCAAATATAACTGGGTAAAATATAAATCAATGAAAGTGAGCTTAAGACCTTTTCTCTAAGTAATTTAAATCCCTAGTCTTTGCAGTTTTATCAGCAGTTGTGGAAACTCAAAGTTTTAGTCATGAAGATTAGAAGGAGATTGGGATTGAGGGTCAGCTCAGCTGGAATTGATACAATTTTTGGTGTGAAAAAGTGAAGACTAAACACAACTGGGTTTTTTTCTACCTTATAAATATATTGTAAAGACATCTGAAAACAATTTATGTAAAAATAACTAATGTTTATCAAAAATTATGAACCATTACAAAACAGTAAAGTACGGTATGGTGTGAGACTATTATCTCTTCTCCCAGGCCTCACAGGGCACTTCTCTGTCAGCCGCAGACGTCTAAGTGTGAACTTGCTGACTTTTCGTCAGGAGGAAAGGGACACAGAATTTTACAGTGAACAAAAGCGAAACTAATAGCTGAGTGATTTAAGGAAACATGTTAATCGTGTCTAATTTCCTACTGCTTTCCTGCAGCACTGCCCTGACAGTTATCTCTGAAAATCTCAGGATATTGAGCAAACTGATCCTCTTGACACCTTCAGGGGGCCTCCAGGGCTGGTGGAAGCTTTAGATAGAAAAGCAGCTGGCCATAAAAATAGCACAGTGAGACATAGTTGCAATATTTTGACTGAAGTGTCAGCCTGAGGATATGAAGACTTCTTAAATCTCTAAGATAACCATTTCCTCACTCAAAGAAATGGGAGGATAGGGCCAATTTTTTCACATCACTGCCTTCTGCGCCTACTCACTCTATCTGTACTGTGCTTGGCTTGGATTTTGTCCTTCAGCAATCACGGATTTCCATTGCAAGGTACTGTGCTTGTCTGCCATTCCTAAATTATACTGGTGTCTTGGGGAAGGTCAGCTGTGTTGGTGGAAAAAAAACAGAAATAGCAAATACTTACCTCATGCTTACCACCAGGCACTGTGTTAGAAATAATATGAATTTTTTAATCATCACTGTAATCCTATGAGGAACATTCTAGAAATACCTCACTTTTCAAATATAGAAACCAAGACCCAGAGAGGTCAAGTAACTTGTCCAAGTTCACATATCTAAAAGAGTCAAAATATGAACACAGAAGCCCAGCTCTGTAGTTTGAGTGTAGCTTTAGTTTTAGCTTTACTGAGAAGGGTTCAGCTCTGGCAGTTTGAATAAGTAAGGTGACTTCTTAGTGGTTGCCTAAGTTGCCCACAAAGGTTGGTCTTGAATATCATTGATAGGAAAATCAGTGACTCGATATAACACAATCCAGTTCTCTTTTACAAATGTCGGTTACACTTAGTATAAGAAAAAGGGTTAGTTATACTTTTGCTATTTCAAGTGAATAAATTTTGCATCTCCACTTGATTATAATCAAGTGGAAAGTAGTGACTATGTTTTAAACCTTAATTATATTTATGTATACATATATACATATGCCATTCTTACATACATACATATACATATATACACATGCACACACATATACATACATACGTTTCATTTGTCCATTCACACTTCCTGGTTGCACTGTGTAGGACACACGATGGGCACCCATAAACGGCATTGCTTAGTTCGGTCACGTTTTCCTGTTCTATTTTTGATATATTTATTCTTTGTCTCCTTATCCTGAGAGTATTTATAGGAGGTAAAGATGTAAAGACTTGTCTCTGCTGCACCCTGTATTTATCTTTCTGAGCAGCATTCTCATCCAACTAAAACAAGAACTCACCAGCTGCTTAGGAGCAGTACTACCCAGAACGAAAGGAACTAAAAGGCAACTTTGTGATGGTGGAGGTAGAGTAGTCTGGACAAGCCATGATGGCATATGCTTCTTATACATGAGGGGATCAAATACTGAAAAATAAATAACACCCTCCCTCACTAGCACTCCATGAGACTGTCGTTGATGGTTGTTAGGACTAGTGCCTGAGTTTTGTGGGGTCTCTCTTTACCTGAATCATTAGTGCAGTTGGCATGGCTTGTGGAAGCCTAACCACTCCAGATGTTAACTCTAAATATGGAAAACAGTAAATTCACATGGGATCTGGCATTAAAATAACTCCTTAAACTACTATGTTTTTCCTTCAGGCACACCATGTCTGTTCCCAAATTTAGGTGGACTTGCAAAGAAAAATATACTCTCACATAACACAGAAAAGTCTGAAGGTACTCTGTTTAATAAGCTAGGAGAAATTCTTAATTTCCTAGGCTTCATAAAGAAAAGAGAAGGGAGATTCCAAGATGGCTGCTGAATAGGTGGAAGCTACACTCACTTCCTCTCAGTGACAAATTGGATTTACAGCTAAATTATAGAACAATCAACCTGAATAACCAACTGAAGGCAGCTGAACTGAGATATTATAACCAAGGATTTAAAGAAAAAAGCACACATAGACTGGTAAAATGGGACAATATGCAGAAAGGGCTATTGAGAAAGAGCGCTACCTCAGTGCTATTGAGAAAGAGGAACAAAGTTAGAGATATCACATCACCTGATATACTTGTGAAATTATATTACAAGGCCATCATAATTATAACAACATGGTATTGGCACAAGAATGGGGCACATAGATCTATGGAACAGAATAAAGGGCACAGAAATAAACTCACACCTTATGGTCAATTAATATTTGAAAAAGGAGGCAAAAACATACAATGGGGTAAAAAACAGTCTCTTCAATAAATGGTATTGGAAAAGTTGGATTGAATGCAAAACAATTAAACTAGACCACCTCCTTATGCCACACAGAATAGACTCAAAATGCATTGAAGAATTAAATGTAAATTGCAAAACAATAAATATCCTAGAAGACAACATAAGCAGTAAAACTTCAGACTTTTCTCACAGCAGTATTTTGCCAATATATGCAACCACTGTGGAAAACAGTATCGAGTTTCCTCAAATAATTAAAAATGTAACTCCCTATGACCCAGCTTGTACCTCTGGAAATAATATATTCAAAGAAACATGAAACACTAATTGGAAAGAATATATGCACCCCTATGTTCATTGCAATGTCACTTACAATAGGCGAGATTTAGAAACAGCCGAAGTGCCCATCAGTAGATAAGTGGATTTAAAAGTTGTGGTACATTTACAAAATGGAATACTATTTGGCTGTTAAAAAAAAAGGAAGGAAATCTTATTTTTTGTTACCACATGGCATGAAGGGGCTTGGGGATCACTATGCAAAGTGAAATAAGCCGGTCAGAGAAAGACAAATACCATGGTCTCACTTATACAAGGTCTGTCTGGAAAAAGTACAGTCATTGTTAACATAAGGGGAACAGTTTGCACAACCTTGATGTAACCTGGCAGTCAAGGAGAGTGGACTGGAATGCACAAATGTGAATGATGATGACTTCACTGTATTAATCAGTGGGGGTGGTAGATGCTGTGAGTGAGCATGTGTACCATGTGGCCATCACATTAAAAATGACTGAGCAAGTAGAGCAATGAATCTGCATCAAATTTTTCATTAAACTCGAACATTTCTCAGCAGAAACTATTCAGGTGATTTGGAATCCAGAACTATGGGCAACTGGTAATTGGCAGCTTCATCACAACAATGTGACTGCTCATGCATCATGTCTTGTGCAGAGTTTTTTGGTGAGAAACCCAATTATCCAGGTGACTCAACCCCTTTATAGCCCAGATTTGGCACCCTGCAACTTCCAGCTTTTTCCAAAACTAAAATCACCTTTGAAAGGGAAGAGATTTCAGAGCATCAGTGAGATTCAAGAAAATATGACAGGGCAGCTGATGGCGACTGCAAGAACTGTGTGAGGTCCCAAGGTACCTACTTTGAAGCGCACTGAGGCATCATTGTCCTATGTACAATGTATCTTGTATCATGTATCTTCTTCAGTAAATGTCTCTATTTTTCATAGTACATGCCTGGATACCTTCTAGAAAGAGCTTGTATATTCCGTTTTACTCTTCAACCATTCAAAATGTATTTTATTCAAGAAAAATCCCTGCTCTTTTCTTTTTCTTTTTTCTGGGCTTTTTTATTTTTTTTAATTTATTTATACATTTTCTTTCTTTTTTTATTGAATGACATTGGTTCACAAAACTGCAGATTTCCAGTGTATAACACAACAAAAGATCATCTGCACACTGCATTGTGCACCCATGGCCCAAAACAAAGTCTATTTCCATCCCCATTTTACCCCCTTTGCCCACCTCCACCCACTTCTTTCCCTCTGTCTACCCCCACACTGTTGTCTGTGTGTATGTTATACATGTAGTGTATACTCATTTTCTTTTGAGTCCCTTTTTCCTTAATAATGGGGTTAAAATACTTTTTAAATTTCTTGTTTTAATAATTCTACCCTAATCATATAGCTTTGTTTGATTAAAAAACCCAAGGAAGTATGGAGACTTTTGCTTAAATTTTTGAACTAATCTTGTTATAATAAATGCTAAAATAGAATAGAATTGAGAGATGAAATGTAAATTCTTGTAAAAAAACTTAAATTTTTAATTTTAAGATCACTGTCACTTATTAAATGGACATAGTCACACTGGGCACTGAGAATAGAGCAATCAACCCCACTTGTTTTAAGGATATATATCAAAGCACCAAAGAAATGTTAACCAAGGTGACTTTGGTTGAGGACTAGAGGCACAGGCACTAAAAGTAGTTTTCTACCTGACTTTGTTGATGACTTTTGTTATATTCCTTACAACCATTTCATTCAGCTAAGGATATGCTAGAGTGGATAATGTTTTGTGGAAGGTAGAAACACCATGCTGCTCTTCTGAGAACTTACCTATCACCTCAACAAATATGGCCAAAGGGGACAGTAGTGACCCACACTGCGTGGAGGCCTTTGTATGAGAATAGTGCTGTGGGGTTCAATGGTTCAATCCCTATGGCTTCAAAATAAGCCAAACTGAGCCAGAACTCTCTTAGGCATATCTAGTGAACCATATGTGAGCCAGTGTTCTCCAGTAGGGCACTTGTGTGACTTTTATCTATGCTAAATGTAGGATATAGGAAATAATGATAATATAATCACTTTGGTGATTGAAACAAGATATATTTCACAGCCAAATATACAATGGACCTAAATCAAGAGAGCTAGTCAAAGGATTGTTAGGGAGAATGGAATGCTGTGGATGTATTTACACAATATTTAAAACCAGCTCTTATTTAAGAGCACTTTTGTTGAGCCTCAAACCTGGTATTTGTTCTTGGATTAATTATTTATTGCAGTTCTAACCCAGTGGCTCAAGTGAGTGTAAATACATTATCTGTGCTAAACATCAAAAACCCTGTATGTTAGATTTTTTCATCATGTCAGTTCATTCTGTCTTAGGAACCAAAGAGAGGATTACCAGTAAAACCACATGGATGTATATTCTTCTTTTGGCTACAAACTATCATATTTTGCCATGTATAATGTGCACTTTCATCCAAATATTTGAGGGAAAAATAAGGATGTGCATTAAACATGGGTGCCATGATTATATACCACGGGTATAATAATCCTGTGTATAATGCACACAAAAACATGGGTGTACATTATACACGGCAAAATATGGGCACCAGTCACTCCAAAAACAGATAAAGCAAAGGTTTAAAGTGGATGTTCTTCACTTTAATGAGTTTTTTCTTCAAAATCACTAATTGTTACTTCTTGAGAAGTTCACAATAATATTATCTTGATTACCATGATCTTAATCTCCTTTTGTTTATCTTTTGTGGCCATAGAAATGGGAGACTTAGGAGTTTAGTCCTTAGTAATTTAACTCTAATAGAAGAAATTAGTCAAATGTATAGATAACATTTCTTAGCAGTTAGTCCCCAAGTAATTTTATTTAAAAGTTATTCATTTATTAGAAGTATTAGAGAGTAAGCAAGTATTAGAGGGTAAGCAAGGTGGTTTGGTCTTCCCACTCCTAACTGTAAAATACGTTTTCAGCAAACTTTTGAAAGAGGTAAAAGATATTAGAGAAAAAGGTCAGTAAGTTATGACCCACAGGCCAAGTGCAGGTCACAGTTTATTTTTGTAAGTAAAGATTAATTGGAACAGAGCCACACTCATTTTCTCATGTGTAGTATGACTGCTTTCATACTAAAATAGCAGAATTGAATATTTTTAACAGTGACTTTCTGGCTCACAGAGTGTAAAATATTTACTGTCTGAACATTTAAAGGAAAAGTTTGTAAACTCTGTGGACAGAAAAAGGAAGAGAGACCATTCCAGTTACGAGCATAACCCTGTATATGTCAAACAAGAGATCATTCTGATAACCAGAGAACAATTTGTAGGTGGCTTGGAGGTTAATTCTGAGGACTATTAATTTGAGTAATAAATGCTGTCTAGAATAGACTTCTGAGAAGGAAAATAAAGCTCAAATGACTCTTGAATTCTGGATAGAAGGGATCAAATAATCTAGAAACTGGAAGTTAATAAGGAATTTCAAATGGAATTTGCTGAATATAAGTAATCATTATTATCTAGTATTTATTAATTATTATTGTTACCACCTGCACATAATAGATTAATCTGGAGGTTATGTTCTATTTGTGGTATGTTTAATTTCAGGTGTCAGTAGGATTTCAGATGAAAGGAAAATTTAGACATGGAAAGTAGCATTCCATAGATATACAAGAAATCTAGTCTTGGTGCAGCTATTGGGTTGACCAAAAACTTCATTTGATTTTTTTCTGTAAAATGGTTCTAGTAGCGTTTAGTTGTCTTTAACTTCATTTGAAACAATTTTGTTAGATTGTATTGTCACAACTGTCATATCAGTGGGCCTTAAAAAAATTATCAAAATATGTGAATTTTTATGTAGCCATTTTAATATTGAAGATGGAAGAAGATATGCAACATTTTTGGCATATTATGTTTTATATTTCAAGAAAGGTAAAAACACAACTGAAATGCAAAAAAGATTTGTGCAGTGTATGGAGAAGATGCTGTGACCAATCAAATGTATCAAAAGTGGTTTGCAAAGTTGCATGCTGGATATTTCTTCCTGAATAATGTTCCACAGTCCAGTAGACCAGTTTAAGTTGATAGCAATCCAATTGATACATTAATTGAGTACAATCAATGTTATCCCATGCAGGAGATATGTGACATACTCAAAAAATCCAAATCAGTAAAGTTACTTATGAAAATGAAAAATATGTCTTTTAGTTTATGGAAAAAAAACATATGGACTGTTTAGCCAACTCAATATTCTTTTTTTTTAATTTCTAGTTTTCAAATTTTTTTCTGTGAATAGGTATTGAATTTTATCAGATGTTTTTCCTGGTTCTATTGAAATGATTATATGATTTTCTCCTTATTCTGTTAATATGGTGTTACATTAATTTCCTAATTTGAAATCAATATTACTTTCCTGGGATATGCCCAACTGGGTCATGCTATATTATCCTTTTTATGTCACTACATATGATAATCTGTTTACAGAAATTTTGAATATATATTCATAAGACATATTACTCTGTATTTTTAATTTTCTTACAAAGTCTCTGTATACACAAGTTAGTAAGCATTCCTTTCTCCTCTCTTTTTTGAAAGAATTTTATGGGATTGGTTTTATTTCTTCCTAAATAATTGACACAATTTACTGGTATAATAATCTTCCTACCAAGTTTCTCAATGGACATATTTTGAATGACAAGTTTAATTTCTTTCAATTGCTTCTTTCTTCTTGGTTTTGTTTATTGGTTTTGTATCTATCATTTTCCCATTTCAACCAAGTGACTGAAATTTTTGGCATTGAATAATCTGTAATATTCTGTTATTATCCTTCTAACATCTGTCGTACTTGTGGTAATGTCCAGCCTTTCAGTCATAATATTGGTACTTTGCATCTTCTCTTTTCCTTGAAACTAGAATTTATGAATTTTATTTATGTTTTTCAGAAACTCAGTTTTTAGTTTTATTGTTTTTCAATGTTCTATTTCATTCATTTTTGCTCTTATCTTTCTTCTAGTTAGAATTTAATTGGCTTTTTTAAATATAAGTTTTATAAATTCTTAAGACATTTATTATTGATTTTAGACTGTTTAGTTTATAATATGGACATATAAGCAGTAAGTAGAAAAAACTAATTGTAACTCACTGATTTTCAGTTGTTTGCATTTGAACTTATTTCAAAATATTTTATAGTTTAATTTATGATTTCTTTTCTAATTTATGGAACACAAAATTATAATGTTTAACTTTACATATTTAAAATGTTTTTGAAGTTTTCTAGCATTAATTTCTAATTCAATTTCAGTTATAGTCAGAGAACATATTTTTTTATTTTCAGTCTTCTCCTTTATTAAAGTCTTAACTTTATGGTCCAGAATATAATCTATTTTGGTGTGCAGTTGAAAAGGAGGTAATATATCCTGTAATTATTGGATATAAAGGTCTATGAATGTAATTTAAACCAAGTCATTTGATAATGTTATTCAAGTTGTTATTATATTTTGCTGATTTTTCTTCTACTTTTATCAATTAGTGAGAAAAAGGTGTTGAAACCTCCAACTATAATTGATATCTTATTTGTTTTCCCTTTTTTGTTTTTAAGAGTTTGTTATATTTATTTTGAAGTTTGTTATTAGGTGCATACACATTTTTTGATAAATGGTCCTTTGTCATTATAAAACATACCTGTTTATTTCTCGTAATATTCCGTGCTCTGAAATCTACTTTATCTGATTTGAATGTAACTACCCCAATTATCTTTTGCTTAGTGCTTACACAGTATATATTTTCTAATTTTCCACTCTTTCACTGTTAATTTGCTTTTTGAATTATTTAACATACTTTATTGTGGGCAGTATTGAATATATCATTGGTCTTGCTTATTTATCATCTGACAACCTGAGCTTTTTAATTAGTGCATAGACTATTTGTACTTATTGTAACTATTGATACATTTAGGTTTATTTTTTATTACTTATTTGTTTGTTTGTTTGTTTTTTATTGTTGTTCAAGTACTGTTATCTCCATTTTCTCCCCACCACTCCCCCTCCCCCCGCAATACCAGCTATCCCCACTCCCTGCCCTTGATCCTACCCCTCTTTGGTTTTGTCCATGTGTCCTTTGTACATGTTCCTGAAAACCCTTCCCCCCTTTCCCCTCATTATCCCATCCCACCTCCCCTCTGCTTATTGTCAGTTTGTTCTTAATTTCAGTGTCTCTGATTATATTTTGCTTGCTTGTTTGTTTTGTTGATTAGATTCCCCTTATAGGTGGGGTCATATGGTATCCGTCTCTCACTACCTGGTCTACTTCACTTTGCATGGTGCTCTCCAGTTGCATCTATGCTGTCCCAAAGGGTAGGAGCTCTTTGTTTCGTACTGCTGTGTAGTAACCCATCATGTAGATGTACCATAGCTTTTTGATCCATTCATTTACTGATGGGCACTTAGGTTGCTTCCAGCACTTGGCTATAGTAAATTGTGCTGAGGTTCTTTTGAATTGGTATTTCAGGATTCTTAGGGTATAGTCTCAGCAATGGAATTGCCAGGTCAAAAGGCAGTTCCCTTTTTAGTTTTCTGAGGAAATTCCATACTGTTTTCCATAGTGGCTGCACCAGTCTGCATTCTCACCAACAGTGCACTAGGGTTCCCTTTTTTCTAAGTCCTTTCCAACACTTGTTTGTTGATTTGTTTATGATGGCCATTCTGACCAGTGTGAAGTGGTATCTCATTGTGGTTTTAATTTGCATCTCTCTGATGGTTAGTGATATTGAGCATCTTTTCACACGTCTCTGGACCCTCTGTATGTCCTCCTTGGAGAAGTGTCTGTTCAAGTCCTTTGCCCATTTTTTAATTGATATTTTTGTCTTCCTAGAGTGGAGTTGTGTGAGTTCTTTATATATTTTAGAGATCAAACCCTTGTTTTAGGTATAATTGGCAAATATGTTTTCCCATATGGTTGGTTCTCTTTTAATTTAATTTTTTTGCTTTATTTTTTTCTATTTTTTGTTATTTTATTGTTGTTCAAGTACACTTGTCTGCCTTTTTCCCCCACCCCAGCCATCCCCACCTCCCACCCCTGATCCCACCCCAACTTGGTTTTGTCCATGTGTCCTTTATAGTTGTTCCTGAAAACACTTCACCATTTCCCCCCCGTTTTCTCCTCCCATCTTCCCTCTGGTTACTGTTTGTTTGTTCTTAATTTCAGTGCCTCTGGTTATATTAATGCTATTTTCTTTAGACATGAAGAAGCTTTGGTGTTTAAATATACCACACGCATTTGTTTTATAATTGTTTCATTTGGTTTTGTTCTTCTCTTTTCTTACTTTTTACACATTAGTTGAATATTTGAAATTAAAGATGAATTTTATTTCCACTATTGGCTTATTAGCTATATAACTTTGTTCAATGCATTACACAGTTGATCCTTGAAAAACAAGGGGTTAGAAGCACCCATCTCCTGTGCCATTGAAAATTCACAGAGCTATGGTTGGCATACAGGGATTCCCAACCTGGAGCTGACCTTTGAACTGCACGGGCCAATTGAAAAAATTTCAGGTATAAGGGGACCCATGTTGTTCAAGGGTTATCTGTGTTTTCTTTAAGTGGTTAATTATATTTTAAAAATGTATACATTATAAAAATATCATTTATTAATTTATTTGGTATTTCTGACAATCTTTGTACATTTTACTTGTCATTTTGTATTATTTTTCTTTTGCTTGATAAAATTCCTTTAAAATTTCTTATGACAAGTCTGCTAATGAATTTTCTTTTTTGTCTTAATTTTGAAGAATGTATTGCTTTATGTAGATTTCTAGGCTTATTTTTTTATTGGAACATTTTTAAAATATTGGTCCACTGTTTTCTGGGCTCTACTTTTCTGATTAGGAGTTAATGGTCATTTGAATCATTTGTTCCATCCTCCCACGTAATGTGTCATTTTACTCTGGCTACTTTTAAGATTTTACATTTACCTTTGATTTTCAGCAGTTTGACAATGATCTACCTAGGTATGGTTTTCTTTATATTTATCCACTTGAATTTTACTGATCTTTTGAATCTGTAATTTCTTTACCAAATTTGAAAACATTTGGCCTTCATTCTTCAATATTATTTTTGTCCCATTCTCTCTCTTCTGTCCTACTGGGGCTACTTCTTAGTGAACATTAAACTTCTTACTACTGTTAAATGAGTCCCTGAGATGTGTGTGTATGTGTGCTGTTTTCACTCTGTTCTTCATTTTAAAGTTAACTGTTGTTTTTCTGTTAAATTGATACAGCAAACTTTTAAATTTCAGATGTTCTGCATTTTATTTGTAGAATTTTCCTTTGGTTCTATTTTGTAGCTTCTTTTATTTGCTAAAATTTATTTGTTTTAAATTCATTACAAGCATTTTTTTTCTATTTTTTAGCTTCTGTACAGTGCTTGTCTGATAATTTTACCTTGAGGTCTGTTTTTGTTAATTTCTGTTCCCTTCAGAATCAGTCATATATGCCTGTTATTACCCATATCAAGTAATTTTGGATTGGATTCTTGGTATTGTTGATATTATATCTAGATTCTGCTTTATTAGCCCCCATATAGTTTATTTTGTTCATTTTTACAGGGAAATTACTTTGGCTGGACTTAGATTAAAAATTATGCTTTTCAGGTAACAACTTAACACTCCATTCAATTCTTTTATTCTTAGCTACGTGGTTTAAAGTCAGGCTTCATGCATGCATTCATAATTCATGGGTCACCTAGGGATTTTGACAGTGTGTGTGAACAAAGTCTGTAGCTCTCCCTCTTTGGTGCTTTTCGTGCTTTTTCAGTAGCGTCATTTGCTTAAAATATACTCTAACTTTTCAGGTCTAAAAAACAGTAGGTTTTCTTCTGAGTTTAAGCCACTGTATGTGGTGCCAAGTACAGCTTGCTTTCAAGCTCAGAAATGCCATTAAAAATAAGCAAACAAACACAATCATCTTCCAAGTTTTAGAATCTGCTTGCTGCTTGCACTATTCAGTTCTTTTGGGTAACTTTTGCATTCTGTCCAGGGTATGAGGGGGATCCCTCAAAATGGAATTTATTTATAAAAATTGTGCATTTATTCTTACACGTTTAAACTTGTCACTTTCAAAGTACTCTCCATTTGATGCAATATACCTACCAAGACTTTTTTCTTACTGGTCAATACAATTTTTTAACTAATTGATTTGATGCCTTTTAGTGCTCCTGTCATTTTTTTTATTTCACCTCTTCCACATTAGCAAAACATTTTCCCTTGAGGGCTTTTTTTATCCAGGGAAACAAACAAAAAAAAGTCTCCAGGTGGAGATTGGGAGAATAGGGAGGGGAGGGCATGACACTCACGACGTTTTTGGTCAAAAACTGATGAGCACTCAGTGCCCTGTGAACAGGTGTGCTCATAAATCACACATTGTGCAATGGGCAAATGTGTTGAGTCTTCAGAAAAAATTCACTGAAGCTCAATGCAGCCTCTGACAACAATGTCAGCTGGTACACTGATATAGATGGGTTCCTAGAACACTCACCTAGTGGGGGAAGCCTGTATGTATGTAAGGGGCCTGCCCTCCAGAAGATAATTCCAGCTGGGGATCCTACCTCATACATTGGTATTATCTTCAGGAGAGCCAGTCTAGTAAGAATACATTTGTCTATGCTAGAAGCTGAACTACTTCTCTGCATGCCAGACCTAATCCTCAGTGAAGACCCAATGGGACCCCTATGCAGGTCTCTATTTATTCATACTGACTACTTTCAGGAACTTTGTCCCAAAATTCCACTTATGTCAGCCTCCCCAGATTTGATCTCCATCTCCTCATCTCAGTGAAGCCAACTGAACCCTCTGCATTCTCTGTATTTGGCTCAGGCAGAAAACCAATATGAGTATAGAGCTAACCTTAGTTTTCCTCCTTCTCTTAAAAATCCCAGTCCTGTTCTCCCATGTCTGAAAACAGTTGCTTCATATTTTTGCTCATTGTTTACAGCATGAGGTTTAGCTCAATTTTTATTTCATCACAGCTGGAAAAAGAAGTTGTGTAGGCTTATTTTTAAAATAATATTTGAGGGATACCATAGGTAATTATATACATTTTTACCTATGTAAAAGTACTGTTTCTAAACTTTAAAGCATAAATTCATATTTTAAAATATTTGGAAACTATATAAAAGTAATCAATAAAATCATTTTTAAAACCTAATCAACAATAGACAATTGGTATTAACAGATAAACATATTTCTTTGGAGTTCTTGCAGTTCTTTTCTTGACCACCAACTTATATACTATACGCAAAAATAAACTCAAGATGAACAAAAGATTTAAATATACGTTGCAACACTATAAAAGTCCTAGAGGAGAACACAGGCGGGAAAATCTCAGATATTCCATGCAGCAATGTTTTCACCAATATGTCCCCTAGAGCAAGGGACATAAAGGAAGCAATAAACAAATGGGATCTCATAAAAAAAAAAAAAAAAGCTTCTGCACAGCTAAAGAAAACATCAGCAAAATGAAAAGGGAACCAACCATAGGGGAAAATATATTTTCAAATGATACCTTGGACAATGGTTTGACCTCCAAAATATAAAGAACTCAAACAACTCCACTCTAGGAAGACAAAAAACCCAATTAAAAAATGGGCAAAAGACCTGAACAGAAACCTCTTTTCTAAAACTTATAATATTATAAATATATGCATATGTGTATATATATGTTATAATGTAAATGTAATAATTACATATTATATATTATATATATAATTTATATATATTTAATTTTAAACAGTTAATAAAAGATTATTTACAGATTGTAGATAGAAGATATTAGATCCAGGGTATGGTGACAGCTAATATTCATCCCTAGGTAATTTATTTGACTCTCCTAATTAGCAAAATTACTCAGGTCATTTAGTATGAGTTTTGACCATGCAAAAATATTTACTCAACATACTTGGCAAGGTTTTGCTCTGTGTGACTCTATTTTATGGAGAAGGGTGAGGAAAGTTTATCTTGGCAGTGTCTCATGCAAATAGTTTAGATGCTTTTTGTAAGAGCTAAATAAAAATGCAGAAATATTGTATTGTGTTATTATAAAAAATAACAAGAGGTTCCAGCTCAACAAATCTGGCATAAATAACTTGGTAGTAGACACTGTACCTAGACCTGAGAAAGGAGGGGACTCCCAAGAGATAGTTAAGAAGAGTGCTGTAATGTTGAGCTTTCCTGCAGGAGAACTTTTTGTGTTTTTCCTTCAATTGCTGATTTACCTTCTGCCTTTTAAATTTTATTTCATCCTACTTTTAATATTCTGTTTTAATTGTCTACTCCCTTTCTTCTTTTATTTACTTTCCCCTTCTTTTCCTCTGTCCTTCTCATCTCATTTAGTCACATCATCTCACATTTTTCTCCTATGACTTTCTGCATCTGCTTAAAAAAAAAAGCCCAATTTTATTTTAAAGAGACCAAAAATGTTATAAAATTTTATTCCTGATTTTGTAGTAAATTGTTTTCAGAGGTTCATTTTTCTCCTTGGTATCTGGGAAAACTTGTCCTTTCACTTTTGTTTTTCCATGGATCCCATGTTGTTATTTTTCTGTTAACTTTCCCAGTGTTTGCCAACAGACCAACAGGTAAATTAATTTCCTTTGCCTCCACATTTTCTCTGCTTAGATACTAATCAAACTTTCCTCTCAAATCTGCAGGCAATGACAGATGACAATTATGAATCACAGTCCAATTCCCAGTGTATTTCAGTTTTACTGGACCGATTAGAACTTCTTTTACACATTTATAATATAAAATTAAATGGATAGAGTACATATAAAAGAAAAAAAAACTATTCTCAATTTGTATTATTACAATGGTTCTTCTCAACAGGGTTTAGCTGACAGTGTGATTTTCAAATTGTAATTATGAGCTAATCAACATGACAGATGCCCAGCATCACAATCTTTAGTGTAAGGGGCTGGAAGACCCAAAAACCTACATTTTAAACAAATTCCCCAGATGAGTCTAATGTACACTAAAAGCAATCAGACTGTACTACCTGGAATGCAACTCAGTACTGCTTGTCCATCTCTACTTCTGACTCAGTGTGGCCTATTAATAGTGAGATGTAGACCAAGAAATACTTATGACTACAGGTATAAAGAGGGCCCACATTAGGCCACCATAAAAATTCAGTATCACAGGAGGTAGAGGCTACCCATGTTCTGTCTGATGAGGTCTTTTTGTCACCTCCCTGTACCAATGAACAGATTACAGGTAGAGTTGACATATTGTTTAATTACTTTTCAGTGAACAGATTTGCTTTATTTTGGTTCCACTACATAAACAGTTCATAGGCTGTAATTTTTCCTTCTATTCATTTGGTCTGAAAATTAGAGGAAATTTTTCCCAGAATTTCCCTTTTTGGTGTCTACAACCTTAATATTCATAGAAGTTTGAAAGTGGCCATGTTAGAGTTTATTGGCTAGATGTCATTTGAAATCAGAAATTCTGGCCAAGATGAAGAAGTAGGTAGAAACACTGTACTTCCTCACAAAAGAAGGATAATAACCAATTTAGAAACATTAAACAACCAGAACTGCCAGAAAATCAAACTGCATGGAACTCTGACAACCAAAGAGTTAAAGAAACATTCATCCAGACCAGTAGGAGGGACTGAGAGGGGTAGCCGGGCAGAGAGGACATACGGCAAGACATCAAACCATGCAGGCGATGCTGGAGCTGCCCAATCAGGAAACTAAGGACTCAAAACCTCTAACTGTAAAATCCTGTGGTGATTGTAAAGGTGGGAGAAACCCCCTGTCACACAGGAGAGTTCGTTGGAAAGTGGGGTAGAGTGGAGCAAGCAAACAGCATTGTTCCCTCTCTGACCTCTCCCCCACAGACAGTGCCACAATGCAGCAAGGAAGGTTGTCCCACCCTGGTGAATACCTAAGGCTCCACCCCTAACAACATAACAGGTGCACCAAGACAAAGAAATATGGCCCAAATGAAACAACAGATCGGAACTCCAGAAAAAGAACTAACCAATAAGGAAATAGACAACCTATCAGATGCAGAACTCAAAACACTGGCAATCAGGATGTTCACAGAAATGATTGACTGTGGCCACAAAATGAAGGAAGAAATGAAGGCTACAAAAAGTGAAATAAAGAAAAATATACAGGGAATCAACAGTGAAGGGAAGGAAACTGGGAGTCAAATCAACAATTTGGAACAAAAGGAAGAAATAAACATCCAACCAGAATAGAGTGAAGAAGCAAGAACTCAAAAAAAATAAGAAGAGGCTTAGGAACACCTGGGACAACTTTAAAGAATCCAACATCTGAGTCATAGGGCTGTCATGAGGAGAAGAGGAAGAGCAAAAATCTGAAAACTTATTTGAACAAATAATGAAGGAAAACTTTTCTAATCTGGCAAAGAAAATAGACTTCCAGGAAGTCCAGAAAGCCAAGAGAATTTCAAAGAAATCGGACCCAAGGAGGGACACATCAAGGCACATCATAAGTTACTCAAGATTAAAGATAAGGAGAGAATCTTAAAACCAGCAAGATGAAAGGAGACAGTTACCTACAAAGGGGTTCCCATCAGACTATAAACTGATTTCTCAAAAGAAACCTTACAGGCGAGAAGGGGCTGGAAAGAAGTATTCCAAGTCATGAAAAGCAAGGATTTACATCCAACATTACTCTATCCAGCAAAGCTATCATTTAGAATGGAAGGGCAGATGAAGTGCTTCCCAGATAAGGTCAAGTTAAAGAAGTTCATCATCACCAAGCCCTTATTCTATGAAATGTTAAAAGGAATTATCTAAGAAATAGAAGATCAACAATTATGAACAGTAAAATGGCAACAAACTCACATCTATCAACAACCAAAACTAAAAAACAAAAATTTAGCAAATAACCAGCACAGGAACAGAATCACAGAAATGGAGATCACATGGAGGGTTATCAGTGGGGAGGGGCAGAGGGAGAATGAGGGGGAAAGGTACAGGAGATAAGAAACATAATTGATAGGCACAAAATAGACAGGGGGGAGGTTGAGAATAGTATAGGAAATGTAGAAGCTATAGAACTTACAGGTAGAACACATGGACATGAACTAAGGGAGGAATGCTGGAGAATCAGGGGTGCAGGGCAGAAGGGGGATGAAGAGGAGAAAGAAATTGGTACAACTGTAATACCATAATCAATAAAATATACTTAAAAAAAGGAATTCTGATTGATATATAAAAGCATTTGCCTGTCTTGGAGTAGAATTGCAGCAAATTCATTTACACTTCTTACAATTTAGTTCATATTTAAAGATCTTTTTTAAAATAAAGAAAACAGAAAAATATAACAGATTTATACTCATTAACTGAAATTGACACTTAACATTATGCCATATTTATTTAATCAATTTTGTGTGAAGTAAATAAAATAAAGATGAAGTTGTTTTTATTCCCCATACCCATTTTCATTTCCCACCACTCTCATTGCACACAAACATTATCATACTTGTAGTAGATTGTTCTATTTACTAAATTATGTGAATAAATTATTAAAATTTTTATATATTCACATAATACACACATATAAGAATAGTATATAATATTGTTTTATGTAATTTTTATTAACATGATTTATTACATGCTCAATATTCCACCGGTTACATTTCCCCCTCAAATTTATGATTTGATATTTAGCCATGTTGATATATTGATATTTGTTTAATTCCTCTTTCCTGCTTTATAGTGTTACTTCCCTTGTATATACTCTACTCGATCGCTTCCAATTCTTAAAACATTACAACAATACTATGAAAATATTATTATTTTTGTGCTTCCTTGTATGCATAGGCAGAAACCTTTTTAGTCTGTATTTGTAGAAGTGGAATTCTGGGGGTAAGGGAAACGCACATTCGATGCTGCACAATATTATACATTTTTTTCCTCACATTTTGAATCACTTTTTACACTTATCATTAGGGCATGAAATTTTCTTTTCCTCTAAATCTTTCCTAACACTTAGCAAGATCAGAGATTTAATTTATGCCAATATGATGAGTGCAAAACAATTGCCTTAGTTGTAATAATTTTACCTCCACATGCACTGGAGGTTTAGTACACTTATGTGTCCTGAGCACCTAAAACAGTGCCTGGCTCACAGTAGAACCCCAATAAAAACTTGGTTGAATGTTGAATATATTTACTAGTGACATTGAGCATCTTCTCATCTATTTACTTGCCATTCACATTTCTTTTTCTGTGTATTGACTGGTTTATTTTCTTTGCCTATTTTTTATTGGATTATGTTTCTTTTTATTATTGATTTTTAGATTTTCTTCATAAGGTGTAGTTACTAATCTCTTGCTCCACATTTTTCAGACATTTTTATGCCATTGTCCTTTACATTTTTTATTTAATAGATTTTATTTTGGGAAGAGTCTTAGATTTATAGAAAATGAAGGGAAAGTATAGAGATGTCATATATACTTTATCAGCACCCCACAGTTACCCCTATCATTAACATCTTGCACTAATACAGCAAATTTTTATAATTTATGACCCAATATAGTTAAATGCATTATTAACTAAAGTTTGTAGTGTATATTAGAGTTCACTTTTTTGTGTTGTAATTTCTGTGTTTTGACAAATATTTAATGACTTGTATCCACCATTACAGTATCATGCAGAATAGTTTTACTACCCTAAAAATATGTGCTGCACTAATTTGTCTATACCTACCACCTCCTCAATTCCTGGCAACCACTAATCTTTTTACTGACTCATGGCTTTGCTTTTTTCAGAATGCCATATAGTTGGAATCAAACAGTATAGAACCTTTTCAGATTAGTTTCTTTCACTTAGAAATAAACATTTAAGTTTCCTCAGTGCCTTTTTTGGCTTGATAACTAATTTCTTTCATTATTGAATGATATTCCATTGTGTAGATGTACTTCAGTTTGTTTATAGATTCATCTATTAAAGGATATTTTGGTTGTTTTCACATTTTGGCAATTATGAATAAAGCATTTATTTACTTGGCAATTATGAATAAAATACACATGTTCATGTAATCTATGAAAATAAATTTTGAACTCATTTGGGCAAATACAAAGGAGTGCAATTGTTTGATCATTAAGAATATGTTTAATTTTTTAAGAAGCTATTTCTGTCTTCCCAAAGTGCTATACCATTATTTTTTATTTTATTTAATATAATTTATTTTATCATGGAAGTTTTAAAATGTAATTTAGTCAACTATACAATATTTATGACATAATTTTTTGCATTTAAAAATACCCTACTATAAAATCATAAGATATTCTGTGACATCTCTTTGACTAAGTGTTTTAAATTTATGTTTACATTAACTTCTTGAAGCTGGCATTCTCAGATTTCTATATTCTGTCCTCAGTCTCATTATTTCTCTTATCATCAACATAACCCCTCTACGCAGGCCACATCAATCTGCCTACTGACTCTGAAATGAGTCATGAACAGCCCCACTCCTATGCTGCAGCTATTTCATCTGACTTAAGGACTCATCTATGTCTAAGTTTAAGTTCTAATCTTTCAAACTCACACTAAGTTCAGCTTCACATTGTGGCCTTCTCTAACCCCCTTCATTTGCTCTTAAGACCATTTTCATATTTTTCAGACCTAAAAAACAATATTCACATTTTGATCAATAACTTTTTAGCATCTTATTATCTACCTAAATACGAGAAAGAACAAGTCATGGAAGAAAACATAGCATCTCAGGGATTTTCTAGATGGAACTTCATTATTTCTTTATATATTTTAGGAATTCTTGATTTTTGTACAGCTCTGCTAATTTATTCCTTCATTTTAAGTGGTATGGAGTTCATCTAACTTCCTTGGAAAAGCAGAATCCACATTTTATTTCTTATTAAAAATTCAGACTTGGTTCAGACACTCGTAAGACGAAATAACACCCTGTGGTTGAAGACTATCTTCCATCTAATATCCATCACTGCACAGTTTTCAGTGGATAGTAGATTCAAATATCAATATATATTATTTTTTCCACAGCAATTGATTCTCACATATAGTGTGGGAAGCTACATCCCAGATGAGTTGCAATAGAGCAACAGCCGGCATTTCTGTTCTAGAGAAGCTCATATTCTTGGCCTTGGTGTGACTTACTACATTCAGTTTAGATCTGATCTGTTCACATATCCCAACAAATGTCACAGTCCAGTTCTATTCCTTAGATTTTTCTCACCACAGTCTCCTTACACCTAGATTCTGCATTTTACATGAAAGATTGAAAAGGTGCAGAATCATGCTCTCTGTTAAGTGTTTAGCTGGGTGGAGAAATATATGATTCAGTAATATTAGTATGCTTCATATTCAACTGATTATTCCAACTGTGATAGGCTTTTCTACAGGAATGTGCCACTGAAAAAAATTTTACAAGTATCCACCAAAACCATCTTATCACATCTAAAACAAAAAGGTTGGGTATTTCCTCCACTGCCCCCTGCCTCCGAATAATGCCACTAGTCTAAACAAACTATGAAGTCTTCCCTTTAGAAAAATGGACACATTTTTGACATGACAGGGAATTTGGACAAAAGTATAAAATAAACCAATATCAGGATAGAATGAATGATACTATTCACCAAGGTCAAAGAACTTGAAATATTATAGAGTGCTTTCTAACTTCTCCAAGTTTTGTTCTTATGCTATTTTTTATTCTTGAAAAATGCATGTTTGATGATCAGGATAATGATGATGATGATGATGATGATGATGATGCTTTTTATTGAAAGAATTTCAGAAGGATTACAAATATTCATTAATATTACATGATATTACATTCATATTGATAGAATTATTACATCGTTTACTCTTTTATCTATTTTCTCAAAGTTCTTACTTTAGTTACTTGAATTAAAAAAACCAACAACCATAAAAAGAATACCATGGAGCTACAGTTTGCACTAATGTTAGGGTCCAAAGTAGAGGATACAAAGGATGAAATTTGTATAAAATCTAAATTATCCTGTCTCTTAGGAAGATGCACCATTGGAAATCAGCATAGCACTTCTCACAAACACCAATGCAGCTTGTTTTTTATCTAGCATTGGAATAGGTCATTTATATTTGGGTCAAGCACCAGGTAAGGCAGTTGACTTGTACTTAGGTTGTATAAAAATTATATTTTAAAAATATGTGTTTTTGTGCTATCTAAATCTAGGAAGGATATGCATTTTTTCACAATTTTAACCTAGTAAGTATGGACACTCACACTCTGACAGATGCTCTGGAACTTATACCAACAGAGGAAATAATGTTCAGACTCTTACACCATGCTCATGCTGTGACATGATATTGAGTGGAAAAATAGATGGAGTGGATGCATTTAGGTGTGGGTTGTATTTGTTTTCACTTTTTGTAGAATCTGTATGATAAGCTTGCATAAGGTAAATACTTAAATAGGTAACTGTAAATACTTAAATACCTACCTCTAACTTATCTCTCCAACTTAGCTTGCCAGCTTCCTCTCATACCATAAGCTCCAAAAAGACCAAAATACCTTCTGTGGTTGCCCAAAATACCATGGATTTGCTAATCCTATGTGCCTTTGTATGTGCTGTTGCCACTAACAGACTCCTGACTCTGCCTCATATTCTTAACACCCTAAACCCACCTGGAGAAATGCTACTTACCATTCAGAATCAGATCAAGCATTGCCACCTCAGTGAAATCTTACTTGATTCTATATTATCAATGTACTGAATACATGTTTCAATTAGTGCATGTCTACTTTTATATTTGTCTCTTCTATTGGATCAACTCCGTAAAAGCAATGTTTGTAATGTCTGTCTTTTCATCCCCTGCATTAACAAGGAATTCATTAGCCACTCCCAATATGATTAGTCAATAAATAATTCATAGATATCCTCAGTGTATTACAAACCAAAATAACAATAATACAAAGAAGAAAGAAAAAGAAAGAAGGAAGGAAAGAAAGAAAGAAGAAAAGAAAAGAAATGAAAAGAAAAAAGAAAAAGACTGATTCAGTGTGGGTAATCCAAGCTCAAATAGCTTTTTCTCTCAATTTATGCTGACTCTCCATCATTTTATATGTGTATCCTGGCTATAGAAGATCCATAGGATCTGATGTCTGTAAAAGAAGGGAAACCACCCTGTGCTTTCTTGATGTCTTTGCTACAAATCCTGAACAGAGTTTGGGCGTACCAATGGCCTGGCAGTTGTCTTTCCTATCAGTTAAAACCACAGAGTTTAACTTACAATTCATAAAAAGCTAATTTCCCACTCAAACTGGGATGTAAGCCCAGTACCAGTAGGGAATTTCAAATGGGGAGAGAGGCCCTGTTCTCTCTTAAGATCTCAGGAAGGTAAAGTAGACTCAGTGAGCCTACTGAATTTTAGAGGTAGAACACTGAATGATGAAGGGAAGGTTCTTCCCTATCCCTGCTTGACCTCTTCTGTCATTTGCAATCACTTTATAAGCCAGAGACTGTTATGCTAGAGATGGCTTAATTTCTTCTTAGGCATTCCTGTAACTATTTGAAATTGCATGTACTTTTTTAACTTACTTGATTTAAAAAAAATACTGATAAAACAAGAGCACACACATAACTAGTTTTGAAAGAACCCATTCTAATTTCAGAATATTCTAGTTGAAATTGGTTTCAGAAATCATATTTTTTAAAGTTTCTTTTGACATCTAAGGAAAAGCAACAGGCCTGAGAGATGTTATGACTTTTCTCAAGGTCACCCAGCCATAGTTTCATTCCTGGACTTCAACCAGCTTCTTTGAGTGTCACATCAGTGTTCCCTTTCTTAAAAGATGATGAAATGCAAGGCAAGATTGAAATAAATACCAATAATTTAGTATGATAGAAGGTTATTAAAAATAATTTTGGGCCATAAATTAGAAATGATACACATTCTCTGCAGGCAGTATATGTATAAATAAAGTTGATTGAAGTTAGAAATGTTATTGGTGTGTAGCCAAAAGAAAATTACTATCAAATGTAGAGTGGTGGAAGTTAAATAAATGAATCCAGTTAATATGTCTGGCTCTTCAAATGGCTCAATGCCTGCTATTTTTTAAATCCTCTTTATTAACTTGTTAATTGTTGAGTAATACATAAAGAGAAATGGCCAAGAAAATAGATGAAAGTAATCTTCTCATGAACATATTAATGTTTCTCAGGAAATAGCTATTCTTGCTAACACAAAAAAATTCTTTGCATGTTTAAGTCATGTGTAATCTTTCTATCCTAGGATTTTAAAATCCTAGACTACATGGATGATTGTAATTTAGGGCCATGAGGTTTTATCTCCTTCACACATATTCTTAGGGAATCTTATCTTAAATGTGCCAACCAAGTCAAATATTAGTGTATGTCTTAGCAAATGTCTTATAGCCAAGGAGTACGCTATTGATTCTGTTCCTAACAGTTGGATTCAGCACATTAAAAAGTGGCCAAAGGAAATAGTTCATGTCTAAAAAATTTATGTAAAAATATTAAATTTATTAATATCTTTTGAAGTCTGTGTAAAGTAGACATCAGTTAAAATCATTAGTGGAAATTTCATTTTATGCTGGGCCAGTCTGAGAAAAAAATTGATGACCAGAAGTCTTTTGTCTGCCTTTTCTACCCTTCTTCATCTCAATCACCTCATGCCACCCCAGAATTTCCAGAAGCTTGAATTATGGAAATTTACTAGAGCTGTTCTTCCTGCATTGATCCTCTTATCAACCTACATTTCACATCGGAATATACTTCCTTATTTCTCACCTACTTAAAGCTGTGTTAGTATAATAAAATTATTCTTGAATAATTTATTGTTTTCTCATGTAATTGTCATGTAAATGTGCACATAACCAAATTTCATAGAGGTATAATCTTTTAATTCAAAGCAGTATATTTTAACTTAATCCAAAGCAGTAGAGATTAACTTCAAAACAGTATAGACAATACCAATAATCTGTGACAGGCCAGAGGGAATGAGATATACTTGGGATATCAGCAGAATTAAATCAGCAGACTACAAAGGGAAATCCCTACCTAAGGTATGTCATGTTGTATTACTAAGGGTTCTCCAGAAACATGGAAGCAATAGAATATATACTTATAAAGAGATTTATTATGAGGAATTTGCGCCTGCGATTGTGGAGGTTAAGTCCCAAGATCTGAAAACAGCAAACTCAAGACTCAGGAGCACTAGTAGCATAATTCTAATCTGAAAGACTGCAGGTTCAAGTCCCAAGAAGAGATGATTTTTCACTTTGTGCCTGAAGGCAGCAAATGACCTATGTCCTAGCTCTATAGTCAGGCAGGAGATGTTCCTTCTTACTCAGGCCTCTTGTTCTATTTAGATCTTCAATTCATTGGATGAGGCCCACCTATATTAGGAAGATAATCTGATTTATTCAGTCTGCTCAATCAAATATTAACCTCATCTAGAAACATCCTCACAGTCAAACTCAGAGTATTGTTTGACCCAATGCATGGGACACCCCATGGCCAGTCAAGTTGACATACAAAATTAACCATATATGGAAAAAGGTTTATTCTTCGTCTGCAATGTTCTAGACAGCAGAACTGGGAACAATGGACAAAGCCCAAGGGAAGCTGATTTGGGCTCATTATAGGAGGAAGTTTATAACATTTGCAACCATATAAGAAAGAATGGACTATTTTATAAGAGAGTAAATTTCCAGATCTTCAAGATTTTAATTGATGTTTTGGATGGTGTTTCTGCTTTGAGTGAAGGATTCCCACCCTCCTCAAGGTGTTTCTATGCCAGAGAATTATGCTATGCTCAATATTTAGGGAACAGGTCTTGTTTTCATGTAATTTCAGCCAACCTTCTGTTCTCCATGTCACAGCCAGAGACTTCTCTTCAAAATACTTATCTGATTGTGTAGGTGATTTGTTAAGGAAGTTCTTCCAGAAGTTGATGAGGATGTAGGAAGAAGTCAAGCCAAGTCCCAATCACATCCTGTCTCCAGGAAAGGCCAGAAGAGAAATTACATCACAGATTAGATCCCGTAAGCTGTGGGCTACCCTGACAGCAAATATCCTAGGCACTCCCATCTATCTGCACCTGTGGATAGAGCATCTCCAGTCATCCAAGGACAGTTCCCTGAAGCAAGATGTGTGAGTAAACCTTTGGGAGCACAGTACAGAGTAGCTGGGGAAGAAACACAAAGAAAAAATAAAAAAACATTGAAGGATTCTGAGGGATCTAGGCAGAGAATCGACAGCATTCTCATCATGTTTTACTGAAATGAGAAATGCTGAAGATTGCATAAATGGATCAATCAAGGAAACAATCAACTGTTGAAAACCTTATTATCAAAGACAATTCTGTAAAGAATTCACTTGTTTATTCTTGAAATACTTATTAGGTTCACTGAGCTATAAGAAACTTCTATGCTGTTCAGGTTTTAATTTGTTTTGTTTGGTTTTGAAACAATCTTGACAGTAGAAAAAATTTGGGAGGTGGGGAAATGGGCTTCCATTCAGTTCTATGTTTCTCTGGAGCAAAGCAATAAAAGTAAGATTGATGTCCTGCTTACTGTTTAACTGCCAACATTGCCACCTGCTATCTTGAAGCAGCAAACGGCCTTGTTGGCACCTTTGTGCTTGGTAAGAAAATGAAGGAATGATGAATAGCCAGTTCCCAAAATCAAACAGGGCACACGGCAGTGGCTGGCACAAGATGAAGTGCTTGCTAAAGAAATAGAATGGCGAGTTAAAGCTCCCAGACCATTGATCAAACTTGTTTGTAGCCAACAATCAGTGTTTTTCTTTTGGCTGCTAGAATCTCACTACCCTTCCTGATTCAAAAGGAAGCCAAGGACCCTTCATCTGTTTATACAGACTCTGTGTAAGTACAAACAGAACTGCACAAAGTTATTCCTTTGGAGCCCAGGCATCCATGTACTTCCCCCTTACATAAGCCAAGAAATGAATGTGTTCACTATTTTGTATTGCCCTGTGGGATCTTGCTACAGACTTATTAGTGGTATGATTTAACCTATATTTCTAAACTGCAAATGAAGGAATATTTAAAACCAGTAGTTCATGTTATTGTTAGCAGAAACTGAAACCTTTCTAACCCCATTTATGAATCCATAAAAGCCTCTCCATAGACTTATCAAATTTCATTTTCTAGACTTAACTGAAACATTGATTAGCCCATGAAGTGAGTAGCCACACTTTGTAAAGTGGTGTACCTAGTAGAAGTGAGAAAATTCGATATTCATATTTGTTCAATTGAAGCAGGCTAATACCTTAAAAGAGAATATGTTTCCATCATAACTACAAAACTAAGTCTATTCAGAAGGGTTTGAGTCTACCTAGTAATACTGTAGATACTGCATCGTTTTTACCAAGCTCTCTGGCCTTTCTAGTGATTGATCGCTCCTGTGCCAAATCTGCACATTTATATACTTCTTTTATTGTAGGTATTATATATATTTTTAATTATTATTATTTACTGAAATGTCCTTTATAGATTTTTAGACCTTTGAAGGAAGTAGTTTCTGTCTTACTCAGTTAGTTAGCTACAGCCTCTCACACAGTACGCTTATAAGCACTCAGTAGACATATATTAGATGAGTGAATTAATGAGTGAAAAATATAAAGCAAAAGATTGGAATAGGTTAATCCTTAAGCTCTTTTACTGCCTGTGGTAGACGGAATCCTAAAATGACCCCCAATGTCTTGTTCAGGGACAATCTCCTCCCTTGGGTGTGGATGGAACCTATGAATATGATATCACTTCTGTGTTTATAGCACATTATATGGCAAAAGGGATTCCTGAAAATATGTGAAAAGTGTGATTAAGTTAAATTACAGATTTAAACACTGCAGATTTTTATTTTAATTACTGAAAATTCTACAGGGGTTCTTAAGGTCACTGAATACCTGACTTTGGGTTAATCAAGACAGGGATAACTGGGTGGCCTGACTTAATCACATGAAACCTATAAATTTGAATCTAGACATCTGAGAGAAAAGTCAGACAAGAAGCAGCAGAGAGCTCCTTCTGCTGGCCTTGAATGAACAATTTCCATGTTTTAGACAAGGCCATGTGTCAAAGAATGATGAACGTCCTCCAGAAGCTGAGAGCAACCTTTCTTGACATCAGTCAAGGACAAAGGACTTTTCATCTTAAAATTGTAAGAGGCTGAATTCTGCATGAAGGCTGATAATTTGCATGTTTTTTTCACTGATGTATCATTGGGGCCAAAACCAGTTTCTGGCACATAAAATAGTTTTCATAAATATTTACTAAATGAATCAATGGTTTTTCAATTGGATCAAATTGTTTGCTACATGCTATTGCTGTTCTGATTGCATTGGAGGGAGAGTAAGGGAAGTATAAACTCAGATTTTCCTTGAGGAATATACATTGTTATTTTTCTTATAAAATAGAGACTAACACATAGAGAAGGAAAACCTAAACAAGGTTGTCTTCCTTCCCACAGCAGACTGTTGAATGCTATAGAAGCAAAACCCTGAGCACTGCATTCAGAAAATTTTGAGTTTGTACTCAGGTTAAGTGACTTACTGGCTGGCATTACATTGACAACTCAAGCTCCTCATCTGCTGGTAGGACTTAACAATATCTACCTTGCAGAGTTGGTGCAAAAATTAGAAGCAATATATGTACACTGGGGGTGTTCAATAGATAGTAGTGTTATTTTAGGACTGACTTAATGACTTCTAGTATTTTATTCTTAATATTTTCTTATACCCTTAAGTAAAATTAGTTTTTAATGTGAATAGTCATTGATTGACTCCTATTGGAAGTGTTTATATGTGTTGTTTTAGGTTCCCATGGGGGGAATCTGGGCACATCTGTCAGAATCACAAAGCGTGGTGATCCCACTTAAGGACTTGACCCTATCAGTGATCTCACACATGTGCAAGGATCCTTATGACTGAGGCTCATGGAAACATTGAGTGTGATTGTAAAAGGGCAGAAACAAGTTAAATACTATCAGTAGTAATATTAATGAAATAAAGTATGGTACAAACCTTGTTTGAAATTCTAAAAAGTAAAATAAAGGTGACCTTTCATCTTTTTCTGGTTTAAAAAAATTACTCACAGACATGGACAAGAATGTGATGATTGTGGGGATTGAGGGGGGTACAAGGACAATAAATGGTAATGAAAAAAATACAATAAAAAATAAATGTAAAAATATCCACAAGGTATGCTTTATAAGAGGGGCCCATAAGGTTAATTGAAAGTTTAATCAATATAGAACAGAGATCTTAATAGGTAATAATGGGAGACATGTTGGACGAGGGATGTGAAAATGTGGGTTCCAGGATCAGCAGTCTGAACTTAGAAAATGATGCCACCTCTCTCTTTAGAAGGTTCAGTCAGCTCTCATTAGGCCTTTGAATAAAATAAAAGTTCTTACACTAGAGCAAGAGAGTCTTTTGCCCTTAGCCCTGAGCTTTAGAAGACCTCACTCTGTCGCTACTTTATCTATGCCTTTTCTCATAAGGCAATGAATTTGTGGGCCTAACAGGATATGCCCACCTGGAAACTGTGCGTATCTTTGAGATCATATCTGAGGTAGCTAGAACCCAGATCTCTGTGTTCCTGCTCAAAATGGGCCTAAATTCACTCCCAAGGACTGCATGGTCCTTCACCTCGGGTGGGCCGTGTCTGAGACTACCTCTAACTCCACAGAAGCCACTTTGCACTCACTTTTCTCCCAGGGAGTTTGCTATCCGCTCTGCCGGAACACCTTCCCAACTTCCACATTTCCCAATCTGCCAGTCGGAATGGCTTGCTTATTTACTGAAGTCTATGTTTTTTATCTCTGTGTTGTATTTTGGTTGCTTGTTTTTCAGCCTCTACACTAGATTATAAATTTATGGTAAGCAAGGTCTCCTCGTTCGTGTTGGTATTGTCTGTAATACATATTTCAGGGCCTTTCACATACCAAGAAAAATTCTGGCAAATGGAAGATTGGAAATTTTCTAAGCCTTGGTTTCTCACCTCTAAAAAGCAGAGTCTTACATAGATTACCCCAAAGGTTATTTCCAGATCTAGTATTTCATAGTGCTGTACATGAAAATATGAAGAGATTCCAGGGACCAGAAAAATAATATTGAAATGCACCATATAATAGATTCCTAGAACCATTTAGACTAGGAACTTGGGAGTGAATGTACCTATAACACCCTGGAGAGGTGGTGACCCAGCCTGACTTAAAATTACCCAGCAATAAGAAGCTCACTGTCTTATAAGTCAGCATTTTGTTTTGTTTCTCCTGGAAATATGAATGATCAGAAAGTCTGATCTAATATGGAGCCTAGTGCAAGTATTATTTCATCCAGACCAAACATTTCCGGTTTTGTATTCCTTTGATGATATGGCATTCAAACACCTCACCTTTCTCGTGGTCCTCCATGGAGCACATTCCAATATCTCACCTGTATTTCAAATGTTGTCTGACCAATATGAAAACAGTGGAGTCAAGAATGCTGCTGTTTGGGTGCTTTTTCATCTGTGAAAACATTCCAGTATAACTGTTTTGCTATGTTGTTTTTGTTTGCAAGGGCAACACACTATTGGCTCATACTGAGTTTACAGTCAAGTAAACTCTAGATTTTGTTCATAGAAATTACCATTAAGCCAGGTGTCTCCTATCCCGTGAGATATGTTAGAGGCCGGTGATATCTTGTTAGTTTTAGGCCAATATTTCAACCTGTCATAACACTGTTAATGCTTGATTCCATCATCCACTAGATTAACCATCTCTTCCCAGCTTTGTGTCGGCTGTAGATGTGATCAGCAGGCCCCCTTGTCTTCATTTAAGGTACTAGTAACTGAACACAACGGGCAAGTGTAAAACCCGGCAACATGCCGTCAGAACACTGTTTTGCAAATTATATTTTTCCAGATACTAGTTCCATACATAACACTAGTTCTGTATATTTTTTTAAAAAAGGGGAACATTTTTCATGGTCAGAAAAGCTTGAGAAACACCACAGGGTATATGCTCTTTCTTGGGAGGTCTCAGTGCATATTATACGTACATTATAAACTGAGGAATTTTGCTTGACTTCAATCAACTCTACACTTCCCTAGCTTATTTGTGTAATAAAACCTGTTAGGTGGTTGTTTTGATTTGTTTGTTTGTTTGTTTGTTCATTTTGATATCTTGCCGTGTTCCTGATTTATAGGAAATAGTTTAAGATATAATTGCAATTACATAGTTTAGAACTTTATCATAAAGGACCTAAATTAATAAGGATGTGGCTTCCAAAATTCATTGTACCCTTTGTGAGCTTTAACATGAGGCTTCTTCCTTGCTTTTCTGTGCTGCTCAGCGTGACACTTGAAAGACTGCGATTTCACACTCTAGGGTATATGCACTTGTCCATCAACTTGTCTTACTCTATCATGTGCCTCATTTTCCTCTTCTCTGTGATTCTTCTTTCTTCAGTTTGAAAATAATTTCCCTGGATACAACATTTGGAAGCAAAACAGTAATTGGGAGCTTAGTCTTTTAGTAACATTATTCTGTCTCATCCAAATGGCTTTGGCTCTCTATGTTCTTCTCACTCTGGACAGAGCTAATTGTAATTTTTTAAAAAGTCATTTAAGTTCTATTTTATTTTTTTACTCCACAGTCCATTTTGAACTTTGACTCGTGGTTCTTACAGGTTTATGGCACTCGTTTTTCATTTTATTTTATTATACAATGTTTATTCTGTCTTTTGTACATGTCTTTTTAAAATATGATCTCATCCTACACAGTACCTAAGACTCCACTTTTTTTGTTTAAAAAAATAATCAGTGACTGTATTATCAGACTGTCATTGTTATTCTTCCATCTCTCTGCAGCAATCTTCTCTTTTAGAATCTCTGGTCATGCAGTCATACCTAATTTGTTTTGTGCTTTTTGAGATGTGCTTTTCTAAGCTTCAGGGTAGATGTTTGGCTATCCCTCAGCATTTCTTTCCACAGCTTTATTATTAATTCCAAGAACATTGTTCACATTCTCCGAAGCTACTATCATTCCCATTGACTCAATCAGTTTTTCCTTGTTGCAAAGAATGAAGTTAAAAGAAGCAGTTCTGCTTGCTTATCTCAGGACTGATTGAGAGTTAAGATTTCTGGCAAAGTAATACTGAGTAAGTCAGGTAAGAATGATTTCCTCATTAAATTTATAATTAGTGCTTACTATGAGCCAGGCAAAGTTCTTGCTGGAAGGAATATGGCAGACGACAAGATAGAGAGAGGAGGCAAAAGACAAAGTTAAAGTTGAAAACCTCAACTAATGATAGGATTATATAAATAAAGTAAAATACCGTAATATAATAAAATGTTATGGGTTAGGGGTATACAAATTTAAAATAGATGCTAAGAAAAGGCCTCACTAAAAAAGTAACATTTGAACTGAAATCTGAATGCCAAGGGAGATCCAGGCATAAAATATTTCTGGGTGGACTATTCCATAGTGTGTGCACTCATCCTAAAGTGTTGATAGTCTTGGCCTACTCTAGGACGAGGGAGAAGGAAAAAGACTGAGCATAAGAAATGGGAGCTGAAGTAGTTACCCACTCCAGGAGGTCGGTAGAAGCTGGAGTGACAATTACGGGTCATATCACGTGCCTGTAAAAAAGCTAAGTCATGTAGGAATGACCAACCCTGCAAGGTTTTAATCAGGTTGGTGACATCATCTGGTTTATATTTTTTTAAGAAGACCCTGAGTCAAAAGTGAAGAACGGATTTGGGCACAATTGGACAAGGCAGATGTAAAGAGCCCAGCAAGGGGACAACTGGGGGCTTCAAAACAGGGAGATGAAGTCCCCCTCACTGACATACCTCAACTCTTATTTTTGTGATCTTAGATGTGAATATTATATATGTCTCCCCTGACTGACTGAACAATGTTTGGCGTGCTCCTTAAACTAGATTGTTTTCACATTTCTCTCTCTCTTTTTTTTATCATTAACATGCTCTTCAGGTTTCTCTCATCTGGGCCAAATCTTTTCACATAGTCCATGCTTTTGTAACATGTGATTCTACTCTATTACCCCATCTCTCAGAATTGTTTCTTTTTTTCTTTGAACCAGACTAACAGTCTGGATGCTGCATTTGTGTAAAAAAAACGTTATAAACGATGCCCCTGGATATTGGCTAAAATGTGTTTTAACCATGAGTCATGTACCATGTCCTACTCATATTTTATACTTCGAAGGGCTTCTTTTGAGCTTCTCAAGATTATTAAGATGTTCCCATTTAAATAGTTGTGTTTTGGATATGAGGAAGGAAAGAAACTAACTGTTATTGAGAGAAGTCTGGGAAAGAAATAACCTATCTGGGTTCCTTATTCAAATTAGCTAGCCAATTTGGTATGGCAAAACACTTCAAGTGAATCATACAATTTTAATAAAGAGACTGTAGTCACTGGGCAGTAACACTTGCTTCACATCAGACACCGCTTTGAACTGCCAACACTAATCAGGTTTTCTATGAACACATTAGTTAAACACCAATTTCCAGGCTCATTCTCTCTTGCCCCATTGCTCCACTGTCCATAGGATAATACTGAACTTGTACAAGGATCGCAGTCCCTTTATGCTTACTGGACTCTAGAGCCAGCCAGATCATAAATAGGGGTGATGTTCATTTGCTTTTTTCTGGTGTGTCTGGCTCCAGTATCATAGAATCAGTGCCTTGCCTACAACCAATTACTTTAATTTTTCACCAGAGATTATTGCTTTTATTACTAGATGAAGGCAGTGGTAATTCTCCAAACTGTCTGGGACAGTTTTACTTGCTGGAATTTCACAGCTATAGCGGGAAAGAAAAATAAATGTTCTTTGGTGCTGCCAATAACATTAAAAACAAGAATAACTTTATATATCTTTAAAATAAGCAATCCTAAAAGTCACTTCAGTAGTGTATCAATAAAAGAATTAACAGTATCATCATACACACCTTTATGCACAAAACAGAGGAATCATGGATTCTAAGGTATATCCCAGGGGTTTTCTGTGACTTACATAAATCGAGTAACATTATAGCTCAAGAAATACAAATGTTGATCTATTGTTAATGTTTCTTTCTGGGTGTTTTCTGGTATTTCCTGACTCAGTTACAACACAAATATAATGACACTGAGACTTGGGTTTCATTTTTTTAAATTATTTTATTGTTCAATTACAGTTGTCTGCATTTCCCTCCCCAACTCCCCCCCCAACCCAGCCAAACCCACCTCCCTCCCTTGCTTCCACCCTCCCCCTTGGTTTTGACCATGTGTCCTTTATAGTACTTCTTGAAAACTCTTCTCCCTACTGTCCCCTCCCCCCACCCCTCTGGCTATTGTTAGATTGTTCTTAATTTCAGTGTCTCTGGTTATATTTTGTTTGCTTTTTTCTTTTGTTGATTATGTAAGTTCTGTCACCAGAAAGCTGTGAGGGCTTGAACAGGTCACATTACCTTTTTGGACCTCAGTTTCCTCATTTAAAAGGAAATCCCGCCATTTGTGACAACATGGATGGAACTTGAGGGCATTATGCTAAGTGAGATGTCACAAGGAGAAACACAAACACTGTGTCATCTCACTTATATGTGGTGTTGGGGGTGAAGAAAATGGGAAGATGTTAATCAAAGGATACATAGTCTTCTAGTTACAAGGTTAATAAGTTCTGAGGATCCAAGTACCTAATAAGATACAGCTGGGTAACTAACAATATTGTATTGTATACTTAAAAGTTGCCAAGAGAGTAGATCTTAAGTGTTCTCACCACAAAAAAACAAAATTATAATTACATGTGTTAGCTAACCCTAGTGTGGTAATCATTTCTCAACATACATATATCTAATCATCATAGTGGACACTTTAACTTACAGTTATTTATCAATTACGTCATTAAAGCTGGAAAAAATTGAAATAAATAAAGATACTGTATTACAAAATGAGCACAAATATTTCTTTTATTCTAAAGATACATCTTATTTTATCAATAAAAATTATATTAAAAGCAGTTTTATGTATATTTTCTCTTTTTTCACCCCTAGCACAATGAAGGTCCAACAGCATGAAACGAAAACCTTGGATTCTACTGAGCTTGTATCTCTAAAATGTGGTTTTCGTTTGTTGTTTCATATTCAGCTGTATCTCCTTGTCTGACCACAGTATTCTTCTTCCAGAATTCCAGCACGCAGTGCTGGGGGTACGTCAGGGGCAAGGGAGGCGGTGGATAGCAACATCTGGAAGAGAGAGCAAAGGCTAGATGATTACTGAAGTTCACGCAGGAAGTTACATTTAGATTTTCCTCTGTGTCCAACTGTTCAGCTGTCATAAACCAACTCTAAACTTGTGAAACAAAGATTGTTGTTTTTGAATTTAGATTTAAGGAACAAAATACAAGTGAACATTTGTGTCTGCAGATTTTCCATCATGTAATCATATGCAAAAAGAGATCAGCTTTGGGAGTGGACACATAAAATTTATCAGTGAGGAGAAAAAAAGAGCAAATGAGTGGTAGACAAGTTTTGTTTACAACTAACCAGTCTGTTTACAATAGCTAACTGTAATCAATTATAATAATCTTTGGTATGTAATTATCTGATAATATATATTTCAATATGACTTTTTTCATTAAATTCACACATGCAGGCAGTTATGATATCTCATTGCTTCTTAGCTGGACAATGATGACTCATTTGAAAGGTAAAAAAATAACTTAAATAATGTGAGTGGTGTGGATGCGTGAGAAACAGATGACTTGGATATAATATTAGTAGGTCTGTCCATAAAATGGTACTAATAACATTTCACATATTTCAATAAATTTTATATAAGGAAAAATAGAACTAGGACTGATGTTTCATAGTTTATGTTGTCCGTTTTCTGCACTCTCGTGATATCTTCTATATGTGAATGAGTGTGTTTGTTCGCATGCGTGCATACATATGACGTCTGTCTGGAAAATGCCCAACAATTGTTAACATAACAAGAACTGTTTTTGTGACATCATTGTAACCTAGCAGCCAAGGAGAGTGGACTGGAATGTGCATGTGTGAACAATGATGACTTCACTGTACTTGTCAGTGTGGGCTGTAGACACCATTGAATGAGCATGTGCCATGTGGCTGTTGCATTCAAATGTACTGTGTAGCTGTTGCATTCAAAATGACTGAGTACAGCAATGAATCTGTATCAAACTTTTTTTGCTTTTTTAACTTCTTATTATTCTCTTTTCTTTTTTTATTGTTGCTCAAATACAGTTGTCTCCGTTTCCCCCTACCACTCCCCCCACCACAGCAATTCCTACCTCCAACCCTCAATCCTAACCTCCAAATTTTGTTTTCAGTTTGCACATTTGTCTGTGGAAACTATGTGGATGATTCAGAAGGCCACAGCTATGGGCAACTGATGATTGGCAGCTTCATCACAACAACACATCTGCTCATGGATCACGCCTTGTGAAGAGGTTTTTTTTTGAAAAACATCAGATCACCCAGGTAGCTCAGCCTCCTTACAGTCCAGATTTGGTGCCTTGTGACTTCTGGCTTTTCTCAAAACTAAAATCACCTTTGAAAGGAGATTTCAGACCATAAATGAGATTCAGGAAAATATGATGGGGCAGTTGATGGTGATTGGGAGAACTGTGTCATGTCCCAAGGTGCCTACTTTGAAGGGGACTGAGGCATCATTGTCCTGTGTACAATGTTTGTTGTATCTGATATCTTCTTCAATAAATATCTCTATTTTTCATATTACATGGATGGATACTTTCTGGACATACCTCACATATATTTGAAGTGAGGCAGAATCATTGAGACATTAAGTTGAATTACAGGGTGGGGAAAAGGTAGATTTACAGTTGTGAGTACACAAAACACCATTTATTCTGTATTATTATTTTTAATTAATATTTTCCATGCCAATGATTGTAAACCTACTTTTGCCCCATCCTGTATGTACAGTTGATTCTCATTATATGTAATAGAATAGCCATGGACCTTGAATTTGCGAAAACTAAACAATTGTTTCCAGGGGAAATACCAGATCTATGCCTACCTCTACATAGTCAATCAGTGGATAAACTTGTTTAAAATGTGTTTGACTATGGAAGTGGGGGCAGGCTTGTTGGAGGGTGGCAAAAGGGGAAAAATGGGACAACTGTGATAGCATAAACAATAAAACATTTAAAAAAGTAAAAAACACTGAAAAAATAAAATATATTTTCTTACCTAAAAAATTAATAAGTGTGCTCCTGTTTAAAAGCACCTTATTTAACAGGCATTGCTGTTTCATTAATATCAAATTCAAGCCTCAGAACTACAGGTCATGCCATGATAAATCTTATCTAACCCACATATTTTCTCCATAGGACACATCACAGATTTCTTGCACTTACGGACATTAGGCAGCTTTTCAACATGATGCTCAGGGGGCATTTTAAAACACCAATGAAAAGTGCAAAACCATAAAAAATACGACATTAAATATACAAGAAGGACACTCGTTCATAGTAGGAGAACTGAATCAAGAGGCAGTGTTGCCTCATTCAGCCCCACAGGGGAATGTGTACAGTGAATGACTCAAATTTCTCATCACTGTACATGCCCATGAATGACCATTAGAGTTCTGTGAGTGTTGGTGAGTAGGCAAATTTTCAAATGCAGAATCTGTGAATAAATAATGATTGACTGTGTATGTACATAAAATCATTGAGAGGTTAGGTTGGACATGGGGAGTGTAGACAGCTCATATCCCACCTTGAGACATTCACTCCCTCAACCCTAATCAAGCAACACTAACATATTTTTTAATACCAGACTATTCTAATTATCTATTGATGCCTATAAAAATCATCCAGAAGTTAATAGCTCAAATAACATCAATAATTTATTCTGCTCACGAACATAGAATTTTATAAGATTTGATGGTAACAACTCATCTATGCTCCACAAGGCATCTATTGAGCCTGAAAGATCCATTGTCAAGAAGACTCAACTGATGACTGGTAAGATGATGCTGACTTTTAGGTTGGAATTTCATGGGTCTGTGGCCAGAGCCCTTGATTTATCTCCTTTTGGGCTCCTCCATGAACTGATTGGGCTTCCTTACCACATGGAGGCTGGGTTTCAAAAGCAAGTGTACTAAGTAACAGAAACTAGAAGTTACCAATTCTTTGTTTTCTAGACCTAGATAATTGTACGACATGACTTCTAGCATATTCTATTGCTCACGTAGTCACTGGGCACTAGTTTAAGGGTAAGGCATATATAGACCCCTTGATGAGTGTGTCAGATGAATTTTGGCACCATGTTTGAAAACTACCACAACACCACTGATATTACTATTTTACTTAAGAAAAAGGCCATTCTACCCTAATGTCTATGGCCATTATTCCTCATGACCATTTCTGAGTATTATCTGCCCCTTAATTATTTTCCTAGCTCTGCTTATTATTATTATTCACTATGTGCATAGTGCATATACCCAAATATCAAGTTAACTGGAAGTGAGCCTTGTAGCAAGCCACCGCATCTCTCAAAAGTCATGGTGGATGTGGAAACATCTCCAGCTTGGCTGGAGGTAGAGACTTGGACTGTAATTCGTTGCAGATATGCTGTTTTTCTATGGAAAGGTTGAGAGGGCAATAACAATTGTCTGCACTTTCACTGTAGGATATACGAATACAATGAAGTTTCAGGTAAGCTACGTAACCACAACCTACCCTTGTAAAAAATTTAACCTTTGATATAAAGTTCCAACTACTTTGGAGTAAGGGGAAGAAATATCAGGTTGATAGAAACTCCAGTTAGGAAAGGCCTTAAAGTTTGAAAGACATTAATTCAGAATAAGCAGATCAAGACTGGAGAGTATTAGTGCAGAAATAAATTACAGAAGAAAAGAAGATCAGGGAAACAACAAGAAGCAATGAGAACTTTGAATAGAATAGGAGAAAAACATTAATTGAGAATGTTCTCTAAGCTATTTCTGCTTTAAATATACTATATAATCCTTGAAGGCATCTCATGTATTACAACAACATTTTATGGGTGAAGCACACTGAAGTTAAATAATTTACCAAAGATTGTTTATATTAAATTAAGAAATGTTTAAACCCAAGTTTAAGAAGGTACAGATGAATTAAGTCCATGAATCTGAGAGACTTTGGTTTTGGAAAGGAAATCTCTTCTTCAGTTTTACCCAGCAGGGAAATAATACACACTAGTATGGGGTAGGAGAGGTCCATTTAGGACCAGTTTGGGGATATGTCCCTCCATCGTGTTAATTAATGAGGCAAACTCCTAATCTGAGGAACCTTTTATTGGCTTACTTTTACTTAAAGAAACATTAAAGTTGAACTGACCTAGATTGCTTAAATGAGCTACTGTATAGCTCCCAGTAATTTGGAAATCATAGATTATCATTTATTATTCTATTCTTTCAACCTTTCACGTGTTAACCTCTAATATTTGTGGGTAAATTCCCAAGGCATTCTGTGACCAAGAAGGGAAAAAAGAAAGAGAACAGATGGAAAATAGGAATTGGTCTCAAGTTACTTACTTCTGGTTAGATGAGCAATGGGTACGAGTTTCTATTATCTATAACAGTAACTAAAATGCAAGTGTTCAAAGTTGACAGAGAAAAATTGGTGGGGGAGTAAAATTTTGGGAAAAGCTCTAGAAATATAGTCACAGGTGGAGAAAGACTGGGATTTATAGAAAGGAGTCCTTTAAAGCAGGACTGAGTGGAAATCATGAAGACTTGGAGTTGTGTTTAATTCAAGTCCTGCACCACTGTTCCTAGCTGTGTTCACTCCAGCCAACGCCTCACCTTCTCTGAGTCTCAGTTTCTTCTTCTGCAGATGTTGACATTTATACACCTCACAGGGTTTGGGGAGGAAAATTAAGTGACACAGTACTTGTAAAGCACCTGGCACATAAGAAGCCCTGGTAAGATTTTATTTTACTTTGAAAGCATATCAAGGCTGATTGACATTACCTTCTGAATAACAAATACCCTGTTTCAGAGGCTTTGTTCCTATAAGCTAGACTAGTTTCAATGGAAAACATGGATTTTCTTCCCTAATTTACAGCTTCCATCTGTGCTACTCATTATTAAATGTGTGTGTCGGGGGGGGGGGGGAATGCCATTTATAGGTTTCTCCATGGGGTTTTCTATAGGCTGGTTGGAATGCCATGGAATTTGAAAACAGATGTTGTACACTTAAAAAATGTAGCAACATTGTCAGTCTTCTCTTTTGGTGGACAGGCTACACTTTTGTTTACATAAGAAGTGCATAAGCAATTTTTAAAGGGGAATATTTTGGAATGAGTTTCTGCACAATGAATCTTTGGGTACATGGATATCTATGATGTAAAATCTGCTGGCTCTGTTTCAGAAAAAATGTTATTGTTTAAAGGCTGACATTTGGATGTAATTTTAAAACTTGTTTTCAATAGCTATAAAATTATACAAGGATCCCAGATAGAGAAATATAAAATAGGCACATGATGACCATTTTTTTACACATCTATGATAAGAATTTAATTGTTCTAGAAGTAAAATGTATGTGTGTGTGCGTGTCTTGATTTCATGTTTTTTTTCCTTTGAACATCACTTCTTTCTCTGCTTCGTAGCCTTTTATTAATATTATTATTCTAAACTTCCTTCTATAAATATCTCACTTTTAAATGGTGAAAGCAGGTGTTTGATATTTTCCTTAAAGCAAAAACATGCATTCATTTGTTAAACCAGTTACAGAGGGCCACCTATGTGACTGGCATTCTGTCACATTCATTGGCTATAAGGTGAACAAACAAATAGGATCCCCACCTCAAGGAGCTTAAAAATATTGGTAGAAATAGAAATTATTTAAATAATTCTCAGATACTGTTGCATGCTGCAATACGTGATACAAATAATAATTGCAAGGAACTTTTGAGAGCACAGTAAATGGAAGTGATCTTGTCAATTAAGAGACAACTCTGACTGGGAATCTGAAAGATGAATACAAGCAGGTGAGGAGAGGATGGAAGAACATTCTTCACAGAGACATCAGTACATAAGCATCAGAACCTTTTTAAGAAACAGAATGCTCCCCTGGCTGGCGTAGCTCAGTGGATTGAGCATGGGCTGCGAACCAAAGCATCGCAGATTCGATTCCCAGTCAGGGCACATGCCTGGGTTGCAGGCCACAGCCCCCAGCAACCTCACATTGATGTTTTTCTCTCTCTCTCTCTTTCTCCCTCCCTTCCCTCTCTAAAAATAAATAAATAAAATCTTTTTTTAAAGAAAGAAACAGAATGCTCAAAAACAGTCTGGAAATGTAGGATTGTTTTAAGGATTTGAAACTATTCAGAAAGCTCTCATCTATAACAGGATTCTAAGGAACAAAATAAACTAACAAACAAAATAGGATCACAGGCATGGGAACATGGAATAGACCAACAGTGACTGCAGGAGAACAGGGAGATGGATAATGGTGAAAAGAGGAAGGGACTGAAGAACACATATGAATGACCCATGGACATATACACAGTGTGGGAACTGACTGTGGGAGCGGGGTTTGGGATGGGCAGAGGAGGGCAAAAGGGGAAAAATTGGGACAACTGTAATAGAATAACAATAAAAAATCATAAAAAAATAAGGAAAGCTAAAGGCAGTCTAAGAAGAACTTTTAAAATGAGATTTGGATTTTTAAAAGTCACTGTGTCCAGGATGGAAAAAAAAGACAGAAGGAAAAGTAAAAGCAAGTGGGGGAAATCAGGTGGTTCCTGAGGTGAAGGGCTTTTAGGTTACTGTTGATGAAGGGAGTGAGACAAATTGAAGAAGTATGTGGGAAGAAAAAGTTTCTTTGATCTTTACCCCCATAGTTTCTCTTTATCCACATCATCCACTGCCTTTTCCCTATCTACTACAGGCAATCATCCATACTGTTTGGTGTATATCTTTTCCTTCCTTATGGTTTAGAAAACCATGAAATAATGCTTTGTAAGTATATATTCTTAATTTATATATTGTGTTTTGAAATTTGTTTACTTACTGCACAGTTCTCAGTGGTGTGCTTCCACCTTCGCACTGAAGGTCATGTGGATTACCCCCAGCTTTCCACCACCCCAGGTAATGTTGCAAAGAATATCTAGGTGTACATTCACATGTGGACTTATGTGAGAAACAGGGCAGGGGCTCACAATTCTTCTATTAGTCAACTGAAGTAATTCTTTAGAGGGTTGTTAGCCTTTTATATTTTCTCTTTCAATATTTGCCTATTTATATCATTTGCTCATTTTTTTTCTTGTGGATTGATGCCTCTTCCTTATTTACAGGTGTTTCTTGTATAGTCTAGATAATAATCCCTTGTAGGTCTCAGTCACCTGTCCCCTCACTGTATTCACAGTCTCGTCATTAAACAAATATTCTTTTTGTACATAATTAAATTTGTCACTGTTTTTAGAGAGAGTTTTGGGAAATGGGGCATAGTAAACAATGCCCTCCATTGCCAAGAAATGAAGTAAGGCGAGGGCTCGAGCAGTCGTGTAAAACGAGATAGAGTGGTGAGGCAAAATGTGTGGGATTGTGAGTCTCAGGTTTTTAACATGAAAAATGAGAATATTGATACCAGAGTTATACGCCTCTGTTTGTGAGGTTGTGAACAAATAAAATAATTTTGTAAGCTAGATTCTTATAAATGTGTATTGGTTTTATGATAACTACTTTTGAAACATAGTCTATATCTACTAATGGTCTTCAGATGGTATAAAGGCCGAGTTTAAAATTTCAATGGTATGAAACACAGAGTTTATGAGTACTTTTTAATATTTAATATTTAATTCTGCATGAAATAGCCAGTCAATATTTTGGTCTTAAGTCATAGAACAGATTCTGAGTATTCTTGGTCAGAAATTTATGATTTACCAATAAACACAATTTTGTAAGACTAAATTTATTTCTGAAAGTAAATTCATATGCTGCTTAAATTATTTAAAAATGCAATTGGTAACTTACTAATTTGAAGGAATGCAATGTATACATTCTTTTATAACTGGAATAATAACTAACATAATTGTCCACTTAATAAACTCAGAATTTTCCAAGCCAAATTTAATATTGAAGAGAAGATTATGTTCTTGAAAAAACTATGTATTTTAAAACTGCAAAACAAGAGCCATATTTCACAAAGTTATATTGCACACATTTTTATGTTACTTTAATAAAAGCTTATTGAAAAAATTTTCATAATCAAACTAGCTTAAAAGACACATTTACATTTTGATGATGCAAAACTTCATCATTGTTTTTTTATTATGCTATTATTCATTGTGAAAGTGTAAGATGTGATACATTATATAGAATTTCCTGAACTCATTAAACTTTCTTTCTGGTTTCATCTTGTAGGAGCAGCATATCCTAGAGTATACAATATCCTTTTTACTATTTTGTCTGCTTACTCTATTTGTTTCTCAGAAGATGCTTTAAAAGTTCCCACTATCATTTTGAATTTGTGTTTTTTTAAATTCTATTAATTTTGCTTTATATAATGAAAATTCTATTAATTTTGCTTTATGTAATAAAAGCGAGTTACTTTGCTTTTATTCCTGGTTCTTGTTTTTATGGTGTTTTTTCTGTTCATTTATTTAGTTAATGAATTTAGTCAACTCTGTAAACAGAATTGAATTAGATTTGTATCTTTATCCAGTCTAAGAATTTTAACCACTTAATTAAATTCTTATTTAACTTATATTTACTTTAATTATTGAAACGTTTGACTTTATATTTGCAATTTTCAGTATCTTTTTTCCTCAAATGTTTGTTTCCTTTCCCTCCATTTCGGCATTATTCTGGATAATGAATACTTTTAGTGTATTATTTTCCCTCTAATTATATGCTATATATATATATATATCTTGCACATAAATATATATATGTATCTTGAACGTATATTGATGTATATATATTTTCCATGTAAGTAGAAGTTAATTTAATATACAATAATGTTAACACCTCTTTGGTGAAGTTCTTATTTAGATATTTTATTGGACTGTTTAATTTTTCATTATTTAGTTCTTTTTTACAGAAATGTATTTTGCACACAAAACCATTACCAGATATGTGTTTTAAAAATATGGGGTTTGTCTGTTCATTTTTTCAACAATGCCTTTTAAAGAGCAGACATTTTTCCTTTTACTTTTGATGGTATCTAATTTGTCATTTTTGTCCTTTATGGTTCATGTTTTTTGTGCAGTATCTAAGAAATTAATTTGCCTGATGTAAGGTCAGAAAGATTTTCTGATATATTTTCTTTTAAAAATTTGCTTTCATGTATTTTATTTAGATCTATAAATTCTGGTTTATGTTGTGATTAAGGAATAATACTCATACATTTCACAAAGCTACCCAGTTGTTCCACAACTATTTGATTAAAAGAGTATCTATTGAGATGCACTGAATCTTTGTCACAAGATATATGTGTAGATGACATTTCTGGACTCTGGACTCTATTCCATTGATCTCATTATGCCAATACCACATTGTTTTTATTACTGAAAATTTACGGTAAGTAAGGAGTCAGATAATTTTCAAGTTCTTTTTCAAAATTATCTTGACTCTTTTGAGTACTTCGCAATTATGTACAAAGTAGTCCCCCCTTATTCGTGGTTTCACTTTCCATGGTTTCAGTTACCCACAGTGAACCACAGTCTGAAAATATAAAATGGAAAATTCGAGAAATAAATAATGTGTAGTTTTAAACTACACTCCATTCTCTGTAGTCTGACGAGATCTTGTGCTGTCCTGCTCCGTCTCACCTCGGATGAATCATACGTTTGTCCTGCATATCCATGCTGTATATGCTATCCACCTGTTAGTTGCTTAGTAATTATCTTGGTTATCAAATCAGAGAGAGAGAAGGTGAGGGGCGGAAGAGAGAGAGAACATTCAAAATACTTGTATTATACTATATTGTTATAATTGTTCCATTTTATTATTAGTTATATTGTTAATCTCTTATGTTGCCTAATTTATAAATTAAACTTTTTCATAGGTATATGTGTATAGGAAAAAACATAGTGTATAGGGTTCAGTACTATCTGAGATTTCACGCATCCACAGAGGATCTTGGAACATATCCCCCAGGGATAAGGAGAGACTACTGTAACTTTGAAAATCTGTTTCTCAGTTTCTAAAAAAAACCCTGATTTTGATTGGGATTATATTGAATCTATAAATTATTTTGAGGAGAAGTGACATATTAAACAATTCACATCTTCTGGTACATGGTCACAGAATATCTCCCTATTTATTTAGATCTTAAATTTCTCTCCAGTGATATTTTATAATTTTCAACATAAAATTATTATTTTATAATTTTCTACAGAATTTGCACCAGTTTAACAATTATGTTCCTAGATATGTTTTCTTAAAAAAAAAGATTTTATTTCTTTATTTCGGACAGAGGGGAAGGGAGGGAGAAAAGGAGGGAGAAAGAGAGGGAGAGAAACATCAATGTGTGGCTGCCTCTCACATGCCTCCCTACTACAGACCTGACCTGGCCTGCAACCCAGGCATGTGCCCTGACTGGAAATCAAACCAGCAACGCTTTGGTTTGTAGGCCAGCGCTCAGTCCACTGAGCCACACCAGCTAGGGATATTTTCTTTTGTATTTATCCTACTTGAGTATCTCTGAGTTTGTTTTTGTGGTTTGTTGGCTTTTACTTTTGGAGTACTCTAGACCACTATAGCTTCAGATATTTCTTCTGCTCTGTCTTTACTTTTTCTTTTTGGGGTATTCTCTTATAAATGTTGAATAATTTGATATTGTCCTACTGCTTTTTGATGTTTTATTTTGTCTTGTCACTTTTTTCCTCTTTGTCCTTCACTTTGGATAATTTCTACTTACCTATATTTAAATTCATTTGTCCTTTCTTCCAATATATTGAGTCTATTTGACACTTTTAGTTAATTTCCATCTCTCTACTGGTATTCTCTACCTGTTTATGCATATTATTTATCTTTTCCACTATATCTTTCACCATATTAAAGGATTATTTCAAGTCTTTTTCTGGTAAATTCCAACATCCATGTTATCTCTGTGACTGATTCTGTTGACCATTTTATCACTTAAAAATGGAATACAGCCCTGGCTGGTGTAACTCAGTGTATTGAGAGTGGGCTGTGAACCAAAGGGTCACCAGTTTGATTCCCAGTCAGGGCACATGCCTGGGTTGCAGGCCAGGTCCCGAGGGGAAGCCATGTGAGAGGCAACCACACATTGATGTTTCTCTCCCTCTCTTTCTCCCTCCCTCCCCTTTTGCCTAAAAATAAATGAATAAAATCTTAAAAATAAAAAATAAGTGGAACATAGTTTTCATGCTTGCGAATGTATTTCATGATTGTTAACTGAATGCTGAACATTGTAAAAATAAAGAGTAGAATCTGAGGTAAATAATATTTCTGCTAGCAAATAGGAAATCATCTTCTCTCTCAGGTTCTCAGGGTTGGGACTGAATCATTTAAAAAGTACCTCAGCTGGGTTTGGATATTTTATTCACCTTCAGTGCTACACAGGCTAAAGAAAGTGATACCATGTAGAAGCCTGGCTCTGTAAGAAATAGTGAAGGAGAAATTTGTAAGGGTAAATATGAAAGAACTACATATATATACACAACACATACACATATACATAAAAAACTGGGGTTTTATCCCAGGAATAAGAGATTGGTTTAACATTAAAAAATAAATTATGTTAACAAAGTAAAGAAAATAATCTAATGACCATTTAAATGGATGCAGAAAAAGCATTTAATAAAATATAATATTTATTTATGTACAAGTTTATAACAATAAGAATAGAAGAGAGCTTCTTCAAACTGATGCCATTAGTGAAAAGAAATCTATAGTTAACAATACACCTAAGGATGAAATAGGTATACTTCCCCCTATAATTATCAGTAATGTAAGGAAGTCCACTTTGATCATTTCTATTCAGCATTGTACTGGCAATCGTAACTCATGCAATAAGGCATGAAATACTTAAGGGAAAGAGTTTATAAATGAAAAAGTAGAAGTAAAATTATCTTTATTGTAAACAACATCATTCTTACATTATATTCTTACATTCTCAATCAACCCCCCAAAATCTATTAGAATAAGTAGTTTTAGTAAATTCATGAATTAATGGTCAGTATAAGAAAATCTTCTGTATTTTTGTATACTAGCAATGAAAAATTTGGCAAACTAAAAAACTAAAATAGAACCATCTAGTATAGCATGTAAGAAGAAAAATTAGTTAGGAAAAAATATAACAAAAACAGATGTATGACCTCTATACTAAAAACTACAAAACACTGCAAAAAGAAATTAACTGTGACTTAAATAATATATCATGTTCATAAGTTGGACTAAATATTATTATGATTTTCATTTTCCCAAGATTGAAATGCAGACTTAGTGCAATGCCCATCAAAACCTGAAAAAGGATTCCATTTATCCATAAGCTGTTGGCAGAAACCTCAAGAATATTTGTTCTCACCCTGACAATTAGAGTCAGATAACCCACAAAATCATAACTCTTCTTCTTTTATATTTTGCAATTTTATTTTTCATTTTTTATTGTTGTTCTATTACAGTTGTCCCAATTTTCCCCCGTTGCTCTCCCCTACCCTGGCCCCCAACACCCACAGTTAATCCCCACCCTGTTGTCCATGCCCACGGTTCATTTATATGTGTTCTTTAACTAGGTCCTTCCCCTTCTTTCTTTCCTTATGCCCCACCCCTGCCTCTCCATAACTGTTCTTGACTCTATCATAGAGCTAAGATTTCAATTAACCATGTGAACTGAGTTATAAATAATAATATATCCTTTCCAAGAATGATGAGACAAACAAATCATTTCAACTCTGGTAGAGGCTAAAAGGAAAAGGAAACCACCACAAAAGCAATCAAGAAATTAGGTCAAATTTAGCAAATTTAGTTAAATTTTAGTGTGGCCTAGCATATCATTTTAGAATAACCAGGAATCAAAATGTAAGGACAGTTCAGAAGTCCATATTCACTTACAAGCATTTTTTTAATGAAGCTCCACCAGGTGCCTGTAATTTGTAGTATAGATATGCGGGGTGGATGACCTCCAGATGACTACTGCTAGGAGACGAGCATGAACCCCTACACATGTCTGTGAACTCTCTTCTCACATGAAACAAAAACCTTAAGATACTGGGGAAGAGTCAGGAAAAGCCCAGAAACAATCATCTGCTCTTAGAAGGAACAGGTAGAAGCAAAAACCATCTGCTTCTGTGGAAGGGGCAGTAAACTTTCCCATTGCCAAGAAAAATCCATTGCTTCTAGAGGAATACATATGTCTAAGAAAGAATTCATATGCACTATACAGAGAGGACTCTTCCAAATCTTCAATAAAAAGACAAAGCCCACTTTAGCAATGGACAAGAGTCTTGCAAAAGCACTTCAGGAAGGAAAACAGGTAATGGGCAACAAGTACATGAGAACTGCTGAATATCATTACTTATCATAGAAATGCTAATTAAACCCACAATGGAATACCATTTTGTACCACTGTATGGCTAACATCAGGAGAACTGACAATTCCAAATGTTGGCAAGTATGTGAATAAAGTAGAAGTGCAAAATGCAAGAACATAATCAATAAAACAAACGAGCAAGCAAACTATAACCAGAGAAACTGAAATTAAGAACAAACTGACAGTAACCAGAGGGAAGGTGGGAAGGGATAATGGGGGAAATGGGGAAAGGATTTTCAGGAATATCTATAAAGGACACATGAACAAAACCAAAAGGGGTTAAGATCAAGGGTGGGAAGTGGGAATGGTTGGGGTGAGGGAGGAGTGGTGGGTAGAAAATGGAGACAACTGTACTTCAACAACAATAAAAAAAATAAAATAAATGTATTTTTAAAGTCAAATATATAAAATATTACCACATCAAATCAAGCAATATGTTAAAATAATTCTAACGTGCAGAGTTTATCCCACAAGTTGAAGAACAATTTAACAAAAAAATTTAATATTGTAACTTATTATATTACCAAATAAAGAAAAAAGCCATAATACTATCTCAACAAATGTAAAATGAAATATTCAATAAAATTCAAAATATGTTTCTAGTGAAAAACCCTAGCAAACTAAGAAGAAAAGAAAATTTCCAGAACCTAGTATCATTGACAAAACCCTACTACAAATATCATTAGTCAGAAATAATAAGTATATTATTATTTCTGATTAATATATTTTTGAATATTTAAACCAATGCAAGGAAGATAAAAGAGGTGTGCAAATGGAAAAGAAATACCAACATTGTCATTGTTCACAGATGAAGTTTATATATATGTGGACTAAGCAAATATACAACTAAATTATTAACATTATTAAGAGAATTTGGGAAGATGGAGGCATAGGTAGATATGCTTCACTTCCTCGCACAACCAAAAGAAAAATAACAACCAATTTAAAAACAAAGAACAGCCAGACCTGCCAGAAAAATAAAACTGTATGGAAGTCTGATAATCAAGTAGTTAAACATTCATCCAGACTTATAGGAGAATGGGAAACTGGGGCAGAGAGGATGCTCAAAAAGGCAGCAGATGGCAGACTGGGTGAGTGAGACAGCCACTGGTGGACTGGGCAGTCCCACATTTCTGTGCAGATAAACTGAGAACAACTGGAGAGTGGGACAGGCCAAGCAAACAGGGTTCCAGTGCAGGACTAAAGCCTCAAAACCTCTGGCTATAAAATCTTGTGGGGCTTGGCAGTGGGAGAAACTCCCAACCCCATAAGAGAGTCTGTTGGAGAGACCCACAGGATCCTAGAATGTACACAACCTACCCACCTAGGAATCAGCACCTGAAAGAGCACAATCTGCTTGTGGGAAACAGGGGAAGTGACTGAAAGTGGGTTGAGATCTGAGCAAGCATCATTGTTTCCTCTCTGAACTCTCCCCCCCAAAGAGAGCTGCAATGCAGAGACGTGGGCTCTGCCCTGGTAAATACTTAACCTCCGCCCCTTAGAATGCAACAGGTGCACCAAGACAAAGAAATATGGCCCCCCAAAAGAACAGATCAAAGCTCCAGAAAAAATACAACTAAGTGATGAAGAGATAGCCAACCTATCAGATGCAGAGTTCCAAACTCTGGTAATCAGGATGCTCACAGAACTGATTGAACTCAGTCACAAAATGAAGAAAGAAATGAAGGCAGAAATGAAGGCTATGCAAAGTGAAATAATAGTGAACCAAGAGTGAAGGGAAGGAAATTGGGACTCAAACAATTTGGAACAGAAGGAAGAAATAAACATTCAACCAAACCAGAATGAAGAAACAAGAATTCAAAAAAATGAGGAGAAGCTGAAGAACCTCTGGGACAATTTTAAAGGTTTCAATATCTGATTCATAGGGGTGCCAGAAGAAGAGGAAGAGCAAGAAATTGAAAACCTACTTAAACAAATAATGAAGGAAAACTTCCCCAATCTGGTGAAGCATAGAGACATGCAAGTCCAGGACACTCAGAGTCCCAAAGAAGTTGGATCCAAGGACAAACACCAGGACACATCATCATTAAGTTACCCAAGATCAAAAACAAAGAGAAGATCCTAAAAGCAACAAGAAAGAAGGAAACAGTTACTTACAAAGGAGTACCCATAAGATTATCAGCTGATTTCTCAAAAGAAACCTTATTAGGCAAGAAGGGGCTGGAGAGAAGTATTCAAAGTCATGAAAGGCAAGGACCTACATCCAAGATTATTCTACCCAGCAAAGCTATCATTTAGAATGGAAGGGCAGATAAAGTGCTTCTTAGATAATGTCAAGTTAAAGGAGTTCATCATCACCAAGCCCTTATTATGAAATGTTAAAGGGACTTACCTAACAAAAAGAAGATAAAAACTATGAACAGTAACAAACTCACAACTATCAGCAACTAAACCTAAAACAAAAACAAAAACAAACTAAGCAATCAACTAGAACAGGAACAGAATCACAAAAATGGAGATCACATGGGGTTATCAGTGGAGGGCGGGAGGTACAGGGAATAAGAACTATAATTGGTAGGCACAAAATAGACAGAGGGAGGTTAAGAATAGTATAGGAAATGGAAAAGCCAAAGAACTTATATGTATGAACCATGGACATGAACTAAGGGGGTGAATGCTGGAGGGAGGGTGGGTGCAGGGGGTAGGGGAATAAAGGGGAGAAAAATAATGGGAAAACGGTAATAGCATAATCAATAAAATACAGTTAAAGAGAAAGAGAGTTTGGGAAGATGCTGGATACGTTCTTATTTATTACCAAAAGAATTAAAAGTAAATGACAATAAAATGAAACAAGCATATAATTACTTTGGTGATAAAAGTATAATATATTTTAAAAATACATAAAAGGTGATGTAAGTAAATTTAAACAGTATGCTATGTTTATGGCTGGGAATGAATAATATCATAAAGGTGTGAATCACACAAAATTAATCTATAAATTTAATGCAGTTCTAAAAAAATCTAATGAAAGTCCTTATTCATAATTTGATAACCAAAATTTAAATAAAAATACAGTCAGTTAAAAAGTCAAGAAAGAGTCTTGAGATGAATGCTATAGTGTCACCTTTCCAGATATCAAGATATATAAAAAGCAATAGCAATACAGTAATAAAAGCAGTGTAATGTTGATGTGTGAATAGAAAATGAACCATTGGGACAGAAAATAAAATACAGAAGTAGACACATAAACATTGAGATCTGGTAGATGACTAAGTTCCTTTTCAAAGCATTCGGTGGAAATTGAGCACTTAAATACACATTACTTGAATAATTATCTTTAAGGAAAAACTAAAGTTAAATTCCTAGGTTATACTATTCTTGAAAAAACTATGTGAATTAAAGACAATATAAAAAGTAAGACTACATTTTCTAGAAAAAGTTATTGAAATATATTTTCATTATATTAGAAAACAGGTTTTTTAAAGACACAAAAAGCACAAACCATAAAAGAAAAACATGTACATCTGATTATAGTAAAATGAAAACTTCTATATGATGAAAGACACCCTAAACAAATCTAAAAGGCAAATACAAATGAAGAACATATTGTATTATTTAGCTCTCAAAGGATTTATATCTGTAAACTACAAATGAAGTCTATAAGGAAAAGACAGCTCCACAGAAGGTAGAATTATATTCATATAGTAAACTATATGATAAAAACTTCACAGTGTAGGAAACTCAAATAACTTATAAATAAAGATTTTGAAATGTACTGAAATGAAAAAAATAGTTAAATTGTTGGAAGAATAGGTAATGACGATAGAAAAAAAGCTACTGTAAAGTAGAATGTTGATGGTTCAGGGGAAAGTAAAGTGAAACATTTCCAAGGACACAGAAGGACGTGGGAGTCGTAGCCCAGCGGGGAGCAGCTCTCTGGGCTGAGCATCACGTCCTCTAGTAGAACAGACAGGAGGAGGAGACGCATGCCGATTCAGGTAGGTTTGTGGACGGGATGGTCAGGCACTCTCTTAATTCTTTTCAGGTGGATTTTCTTTTTTCTCTATGAAGTATATTGTAATATCAGTTGAAAATAGCTTTGGTATGAGGCTGAGAGAGAAGTTGCACTTTGAAGACAGACAAAGAGTTTGAAGTCATCTTTGGAGAAAGGAGGAAGGCAAGCTGACTAGACAAAAAGATAAAGTTCATAACTCCAAATTTATAGTGAGACCTATCTTTCAAATCAGATAACTGAGTTGATACAGAATTAGGGTTTCTGAGAAAAGGAGGCAAAAATATCAATAACTTTATCATGATAATTATGAAAATTCTGAATCATGTAATTGGACCTGAAGAAGGGAGGAAAAAATGTGGTAAGAAGAAAGGAGGGAAAATGGAAGAGTAATGAACCGGAGAGCCCCAGGGATAGAATAATGTCCATGTATAAGCAAACTAGAAAGATCAGAAGTTGCAATGGGAGTGAGTAACTTAAAGGAACTTGAGGATGTTTAGTATCAGAGAAATTTGGATGGTGGCATGTTCTACAAAGTAACAGATGGAGAAGGCTGTTTATTAGAAATATCCGGCAGTTTGGATAATGGTCCATATGAACCTTCAATGGGATGGAGAAGAAAACTGTGACCTTGGGGTCAAAATCTCAAGGAATTGGGAGAAATGATCTGGAGATAGATAGACTGAAGTGATAGAAAAGTGGAGAGGGTTATACAACATCAGGAATACTGCTTCCTTGAATAAAGAATTATGATATATACATGGAGTCACTTCCCTGGGCGTTTTGGAATACATAATATAAGATAGCAAACTATATTTTAATTATCATCATATATACAGAAGCAATAAAACCAGTAGAGAATTTAAGTTAAAATATAAAAATTCCACATAGAGATGAATGTGGCTTCAGCACTATGGAGAATGAGTACAAAAATCTAATATATTCTTTCAGTTATTAAAATTACTTGATGGGTCCAATATCCGGCCAGAGTCTTCTACTGGCTTGAAGCAAGCAAGAGTTCTGAGTGTGTTTTGTCCAGAAGAACTTGGCTCGGGATAATTTTTGGCTGTGCTAGAAGTTGAGTAACTGGGACATGAAAGTAGGGCTGCTCAGAAGAGAGCCAATGAGCCCAGCCTGCTGCCTTAGGCAATGTGTGTCCCAGTCAGAGTCCTATTCAGGAATTCATGTCATTTGCAGTAAGTGGTTTGTTCTTATTGAAGAAGACATTGCTTGTAAAGACATGCCAAGTAGCGTCCAAAGAAATGAATCATGGTATAAATTCTGGGCGGTCCTTAGAGTTGACTTTGCACATAGGACAAAAGAAGCATTTGTGAGGTGGCAGAGCATCTGTAAAGGGAATTTTTTCTGCAACCCAAGGGCTATTTTAGCATAGGCAAGATCACTCAGCAGCACTGGCATTTGTACGGCCTTATTTTTTTTTTTTTTGCCAGGAAATACTTACCCCATAGTCTAACACTGTCTGCTCCTAAATTAGGACAGGCAGTTACCATAATTCTATGACATTAAATAAGTTTCTTTGGAGGAATAATTGTTTTAGAGATGTACTGTAACCCCTCAAATATTGGGTATGTTTCCCAAGGATATCATATGGATGAGAAACTGAACTTGGTTCTATGAGGGCCACAAAGAGCAGGAATCTAAATTTGATCCTACCTTAAAATTTTATCCACAGTGGTTTCACTGGTTGCTCTTCCCCATCCCAGCTCTGGAGTCATCATTTAGCACAGAAAGACTGGCAGGGGTTGTTTTAAGCCAAAGTCAGAGATTATGGAGGGTGTGTGTATATGTGTACAATATCCTTGGATGTGATCTTCAATCTCAAGAAAATTCTTCAGTCAAAACCACCCATAATTTAGTGACTGACATATCATACTGTGCAGAAAAGCCATTGGATAGATTCTCAACAGACCTAGAGGATTTTGATTCAATGTTCTCAGTTCTGAGGTGGAGGAACTGAGATCTGGTTGTTTTCAGCAATTTACACCAAGCCATAGAGCTTGATAATGATAGAGCCAGGACGAAACCCAAGGCTCTTGATTTTCCTTCTAGAGTTTTCACAATGCGAATTTATTTAAGCTTAACTCTGTGCTCTCCTCTTCTCAGCCTGTGCTCCTGGCCATGCAACACCTTCATTCATTCAGTGCCTTTACCCTAAAACCTACCAAATTGTATTATAAAATGTTCAAGTGAAAAAAAATTCTAGAGAATATTTTAAAGAACACACATGTACCTACCTAGTTTTACCCAATGTAAATGTTATGTTTTTTGTGTGTATGTTTCCCTTCCCCTCACTTTCCTGACATAACCATTATACCAAATCTTGAGTTTATGCCAATTCAAGTTGTTATGTTTTATATCTATCTCCACACACTTATACATGTATAATTCTGCATCTTTGTTCTGTTCAATACTATGTTTAAGATTTATCTTAAACCTATAACAGCATTCTATTTTATAGACACAATAACATTACTTACCCATCCTCTTATTGATAAAAACAACTAATTTTTTTCATAACATACACAATGTTCTGATGAACATATTTGTGAATATCTCTTTGAGCATACTTGTAAAACAAATACTTTAGGCTCAGAAGTAGAATTTCTAGTACAAGGAGTGAGGGTACATATGCTAGGTAGAGCAATGTCTTCCCCAAGGATATCCATGTACAAACATCTCTGAATATGTTACTTTACATTGCTAAAGGGACTATACTAATGTGACTAAGGTTAAGGATCTTCAGGAGAGCTTATCCTGGATTACTCAGGAGGGCTCGATCTAATCACAAGAGGCCTTGAAAGCAGAGGGGGAAGAATAGAGGGTCAGAGATTGCCATGTGAAAAGAATTCAGCTAACTAGTGCTGGTTTTGGAGATGGGGGAGGAGGCATGACCCAAAGAATATGGACGGCCCCTAGAAGCTGGAAGAAGGCAAGGAAAATGCATTCTCTCCAAGGGCCTCCAGGAAGGAATGCAGCCCAAAGATGGACACACCTAGATTTTAGCCCAGTGAGACTCATGGAAGTCCCTGAGCCTCCAGAACTGTAAACTAACAAACTTGCATTGTTTTAAGCCCCGAAGTCTGTAGCAATTTGTTAAAACAGCAATAGAAATTAATACAACATATTAACTGTTTCTAAATTTTCCTACAAAGTAGCTGTACCAGGTTCTGTGCTCACTGTCAATGTGGGAGAGTCCTGGGGCCCTAATTTTGCCTAGAGTGTCAACACACTTTTAAATTTTGTTCATTGGCTCAGTTTGAAAAGGCATGCAGTTTTAATTTGCACATGGATTTAACTTTCAAATTTCTAGTAATTTGTGGGATTAAGCTATTTCTATTTTATTACCTATTAGAGCATCTCCTTTCTTGAAATTCTTGCTCATGTACATTGCTCTTTATTCAGTTCAGTTTGTTATTTTTTTCTTATTTATTTGTAATCATTTATATATATTGGACACAACATCTTTATTGGTAAAAATATTAATTCCCATTTGTGGCTTCCTTCAACTTCATGGCAGTTTATTGAATGGAAAGTTTTAATTATTGTGTAGAGAAATGTGTCATAGTTTTTACTTGATGAATTTTTCATTTTTCTTATATAATACCTCTTTCCCAATCTCAAGATCATAAACATATTCTATTTTTCTTTCTTTTTTATTGTTATTCAAATACAGTTATCTCCATTTTTCCTCATCAGTCCCCCCCACCCCACCCATCCCCACCTCTCACCCTTGATCCTACCCCCACTTTGGCTTTGTCCATGTGTCCTTTATAGATGTTCCTTGATGACACTTCCTCTTTCCTCTTCACCCCATTCTCCCATCCTCCCTCCTCTCTGGTTACTGTCTGTTCTTTATTTCAATGTCTCTGGTTGTATTTTGCTTGCTTGTTTGTTTTGTTAATTAGGTTCCACTTGTAGGTGAGATCATATAGCATATGTCTTTCAACACTTGGCTTATTTCACTTAGTATCATGCTCTCCAGTTCCATCCATGCTGTCATGAAGGGTAGGAGCTCCTTCTTTCTTTCTGCTGCATAATATTCCATTGTGTAAATGTGCCATAGTTTTTTATCCACTTGTCTACTAATGGACACCTAGGTTGCTTCCAACACTTGGCTACAAGGCCACAGTAATCAAAACAGTCTGGTGCTGGCATAAGAACAGACATGTAGATCAGTGGAACAGAATAGAGACCCCAGGAATAAACCCAAGTCTTTATGGTCAATTAATATTTGGCAAAGGGGGCAGAAGCATAAAATGTAGTAAAATAGCCTCTTCAATTTTTTTCTTTTAGAAGTTTTAGTTTTGTTTTTCATATTTAGGGCTTTCAAATATTTGGAATTGTTTTTCTTTGGATACCTAGTTGTTCTAATACTATTTATGAAAACTCATTCTTTGCTCACTGATTTGTAATGCTACTTCTCTCTCATACATCCATATATGTATTACTCTGTTTCTAGGCCATCTTTTCTGACCTGTTGTCTGCTAGTTTGTTTCAGTTCCTGCTCTATGCCATTTCAATTGCTGCAGCATTAAATATTTTTGATATCCTTTTTCCTTCTTATGTTTCTTCTAAAGTTCATACTTGATCTTGGATTTTTGTTCATTTATGTGAATTTTAGAATAAACTTGGCAAGTTCCATGGAAAACACACACACATTCTTTCTGAAATTATTGTTGAAATCATTTAAAAATGTAGAATGTGTTGGAGTTAACTGATACTTTTTGGATGTTAGATCTTCCATCTATCATAACATAATTTCCCATTTATTCTGTACTAGAAATCTCATTCAAATTTATAGTTTTTTCCATCAAAAGCATACCATACAGCCTTCTTTAAGTTTATGTACTGTTTTTATTGCCATTGTTTCACTAACTGATAATTATTTATTTTTAGCAATGCTATTGATTTTAATATTTTGATCTTGTATCTAGAAAACTTGATGAATATTCTCTTATTAATTCCAATTATTTGTCTAAATTTTATTGGATTTCATAACCAATATTGGTACCAGACTAAAAGGATTTGTTTGCCATGTACGTCAAAGCCCAGTAAGAAATGAAGAGGAGTTTGCAGCAAAGAAAGTAAGGATTTATGTTTAGGAAGTGGCCCACGCCTAGAGATAGGGTGGGCCCTTGTCAATGACCAGGCTCCCTGGTGGTTTCCAGGGAATAGGTTATATACGGGCAAAATCATTAATCATGGTGACTAAGGGAGTTAGGGTCACGATGTCTACTGATTGGTTGGCGCTAGGGTGGGGCGTAGTTAATCACTTGCATCTGGACCTAATGTTAGCCATCGCATCTCTTCATCTGGTTTTGCTGGTTTTCTGGTTCTGGAGCTCAAACACAAATGAGGACTAGATATTATCTCCATTTTGACTGAAACTGTGCCTCTGGGGTTAACACACCCAAGACTTTGGTCCTAAGATTATTTGAGCTCTGATCAGATAGCTAAGTTAGTTAGAGCATTGTCTCAATACACCAAGGTTGTGGGTTCTACACCAAGTCAAGACACATACAAGAATCAACTGATGAATGAATAAATAAGTGGAATGGCAAATTGATCTTTCTCTCTTTCTCTAGTCAATAAATAAAAATTTTTTAAAAGATTATTTGATGCATATTAGAACCTCATTGTCCTGAGGGCTTAATGATTGAGGGAGTGGATAGATAAGGGAGGAAGAGGCAGATGAATCAGGGTGTTGGATGAAGCCAGTTTGAATCAATAGGTAAGAAAAGAGAAAATCTTAAAAAAAGATTTAAAAAATGAAGTTTCTATGCAGTTACAGTATTTTCTAACAAAGATAATTTTGCTAGTTTTTTTACCTCTTAAACCTCTTAACTTTTTTACTTATCATCTGCCTTGATTCTCCAGTGAAGTGTATATTAGATGTAGTCAAAGAAAAAATTCTCACATTATTCCTGATTTTAATTAGAATACTTGTGAAGTTTTACAACTATTGTGTTTACTGTAAACAAGGGTCAGAGATAATCCTTCTATTCCTAATTTGCTAAAAATTGTCTTAAATAAGGCTTGAAATTTATTGAATTTTTTTTATATCTACAGGATTTTGTTTCTTTGACTATTCATTTCTACTTTGGGTATAAATATATGTTTGCCTCATAAAAGTTGTTCAGTAGCTTTCCTGGAGCATTTGTATATGGGTTAAATAATTTGTTTTTAGAAGTTTTGTTATTTTTTAAGTAGAAGATTTTATAACTTATTATATTTATTTAATGATTATTATTTTTTCTCATGCAATTTTGCTAACTTATATTTGTCTGGAAAATTGTTGATTTTATCTAAATTCATAAGTTTATTGGCATAAATCTCTTTATAATGTTTTTATGATATTAGAAAAGTTATGGAAATATGATCATTTCCCTTTTTACCATTTTTATTTCCTTTTTTCATTATGATTTTTGATGCTCTTTCTCTTTTTTATTGACCAAGTCAGTTTACTTTCTTTCTTTAAAAGAAATAGTCTTTGTTTTGTTGGTTTTAGTTATTTTTTATAACTAATTTTTCTTTGCTTCTTTTATTTGCTTTATTGTATTAATATTTTCCTAGCCTACTGAGTTAAACCATTGTCTTACTTATTTCAATCACTCTTTTTATAAGTGCATTTATTTCTATATATTTGTCTCTAACTCCTGTTATACAACCATTTCATAGGTTTTAGTATGCTCCATATTTTGCCATGTATAATAAGTACTTTTTTTCCCAAATTTTTTAGGGAAAATAAAGATGTGCACTATACATGGGTGGTACTAATTCCATATCTATACAAATGTTTTCAATTCTTTTGTTTATTCTTATGCATTGAAAGCATATCTCTAGAAAGCAATAATAATATCCATATGTTCAAAAATAAATGCTAAAATTTCTTTATAATACAAAAAAACAAGTAGCTAAATATAAATAAATAAACTAATTAAAAAATTAAAACAAAAGATATTTTTTCCTTCAAGGTTTGGGCCATAATTGTGAGTGCACATTGTACATGGCAAAATACGGTGATACTTATATCTTTTTTTGGTTATAAATATTCTTTAATTTCTATTGTAGTCTTTTCTTTTTTGTGTGAGATTTTTAAAAGTAATGTGATTTCTTTTGCTCAGTCTTTAACAAACACAGTAACCAGAGAAGAGGGGGGAGAGGAATAATAGGGGATTTATAGGGAAAGTGTCATCAGAGAACATGTATAAAGAACACCTGGACAAAGCCAAAGTGGGTAGATTTGAGGGTGGGAGGTGGGGATGGGTGGGGCATGGGGCATGGTAGGATAAAAATGGAGACACTGTACTTGAACAACAATAAAAAAAGAAAATATTTTAACTTTCCTACAATAGCTATATTTTAGACTTCCAGCCAAGATGGGGTGTGCTCCAGCCTGCGGAGCAGTCAACGAGGGTCCCGAGTCTATCTGAAACGGATGAATAGGGATGGGAACAAGAGGAGTGAAGAATGGCAGCAAGACAAAGGGTTCTGTTCAAGCTGCAAAATTTTATTTAAGCGGGGGGGGGGGGGTTTATAAAGGGACGGGAAAAGGGAAGTTGCTCTAATAGGTTGCCCCGGTGCGTGTTCACCATGTGCTCTTGTTAGTGATTGGTCAGTTAGGTGCGTGATCAGTACCTTGTTTGGTAGCTGGTTCGTGTGCTCTACGGATGCCCCTAGGAGGCAATGCTGGCTGCTCTGACCGCAATATGCTGTCTTGCTGGTGAGTGCAGCCTCTTGAGCTGACTGCAACAGCAAGCCAAGGCCCCAACAGAGGTGTAGGAAGATATACTTTTCCTCCTCATGCAATTAAAAGAAGGACAACAATAAATTTAAAAATAAAAGATAACAAGAACTGCCAGAAAATCGGACTGTATGAAAGCTCAACAACCAAGGAGTTAAAAAAGAAATATTCATCCAGATCAGTAGGAAAGGTAGAGATGGGCAGCTGGGGCAGATATGACTCACAGCAAGGTGGTGGCTGATGGAGTGTGAGGTCTCAGATTTGCATTTGGATAAACCTAGAGGAACAACTGGGAGCAAGACAGACTGTGCAGCCCAGGATTCCAGCACAGGGAAATAGAGCTTCAAAACCTCTGACTGAAAAAACCTGTGGGGGTTGATGTGGAAGGAGAAACTCCAACAGAGACCCACAGGGTCCTAAAACATACACAAACCCACCCACCTGAGAATCAGCTGCAGAAAGTTTCAATTTGCTTGTGGGTAGCAGAGGAAGTGACTGAAAGCCAGCCAAGAGGTGAGCAAGTAGCATCAGTCCTTCTCAGACCCCTCCCCCATATACAACACCACAAACCAGTGAACTGGGTTGCCCCACCCAGAATAATACCTAAGGCTCCTCCCCTTACTACGTAACAGGTGCACCCAAGACAAAAACAACAAGGCCCAAATGAAAGCACAGTTCAAAACTCCAGAAAAAATAGAACTAAGTGACAAAGAAATAGCCAATCTATCAGATGCACAGTTTGAAACACTGGTAATGAGGATGCTCACAGAAGTGATTGAATATGGCCACAAAATGAAGGAAGAAATGAAGGCTACACAAAGTGTAATAAAGGAAAATGTACAGGGAACCAACAGTGAAGGGAAGGAAACTGGGACTCAAATCAATGGTTTGGAGCAGAAGAGAGAAATAAACAGTCAACCAGAACAGATTGAAGAAACAAAAATTCAAGAGTCTTAGGAACCTACAGGACAACTTTAAGTGATCCAACATCTGAATCATAGGGGTGCCAGAAGAAGAGGAAGAGCAAGAAATTGAACATTTACTTGAAAACATAATGAAGGAGAGCTTTCATGATCTGACAAAAGAAATAGACTTTCTCGAAGTCCGGGAAGCTCAGAGAGTCCCAAAAATGTTGGACCCAAGGAAGCTCACATCAAGGTACATCAAAATTACATTAACCAAGATTAAAGAGAAGGAAAGAATCTTAAAAGCATCAAGAGAAAAAAAGACAGTTACCTACAAAGGAGATCCCATATAACTATAAGCTGATTTCTCAAAAGAAACCTTGCAGTCAAGAAGGGGCTGGAAAGAAGTATTCAAAATCATGAAAGGCAAGGACCTACATCCAAGATTACCCTATCCAGCAAAACTAACATTTAGAATGGAAGGGCAGATAAAGTGCTTCCCAGATCAGGTCACCTTAAAGGAGTTCATCATCACCAAGCCTTTATAAGAAATGTTAAAGGGGCTTATCTAAGAAAAAGAAGACCAAAAACTATGCACAGTCAAATGACAACAAACTCACATCTGTCAACAAATGAACCTAAAAAACAAAAACAAAATCTAATCAAACAACTAGAACAGAAACAGAATCACAGAAATGTAGATCACATGGAGATTATCAGCACGGTGGGGGTTGGAGAATAATGGGAAAAAGATACAAGGAATAAGAAGCATAAATGGTAGGTACAAAATAGATAGGGGGAGGTTAAGAATAGTATGGGAAATGGAAAGGTCAAAGAGCTTATACATACAACCCATGGACATGAACTAAAGTAGGGGAATGCTGGTGGGAGGGGGGTACAACATGGAGGAGAATGAAGGGAAGAAAAAATGGGACTACTATAATAGCACAATCAATAAAATATATTTAAAAATAGCTATATTTTATTTTTTATTAAATAGTTAATGCAGTTTAATAAAGTACATTGTTTTTGCATTATAAAGTGTTTGAAAATACTTGGAAAATTATGTGTGATCTAGTACATGATTAATTTTGCAATGTTTCAATAACTTGAAATATATATATTTTTTCTTGCTGGAGTTAGGGTTCAATATCTATTCTTGGCTAGAGAAAATATACATTGAAATCTTTTATAAATTATTATATTTTGTCTTATTAATTTTCACATTATTGGGAATTCTTATATTCTCTTAATTACTAAAAGAATGCATATATTTCACTGTATTGGGTGCTGTTATGTGTCCTCTACATATAATAATTTATTTTATCTTTACAACAACTCCATGGGGTGAGCACATCATTTCCCCCATTTACAGATGAGGAAATTGAGGGACCAAAGAGCTACAAAAAGTTAAGAACTTCAAAAACTAAAAATTGGTGTAGTCAAGATTTAAATTCAAGCAGTCTGACTCCACTGTTCCCATTTTCGACTCTGACACTCCACTGCTTCTGCCAGTTTGTTTTACATATTTTAAGACTATTAGTTATTCAAGCTTATGTATAGTAAGGTTTGTTACAGAATTGTGTGTTCTTTCTGTTGTGCAATGACCTTGCTTTTTGCCTTTAATTCCATTTCATAGGATATTAATATTACTCTACCAGCTTTATTTTATCACTTGACTACTGTTTACCACCCCCTCCATTCCTTTTTTTAAACCATTAATTTTTTCCTCTGCTGGTTTGGATACTGTAAACTATATATTTTTTTCAGTTGTTACCCTAACTGTTTTAATATATGTATAACTATCTTTTTTATCTAACAAATTTGATTTTACCTTCCCTCTTCCATAACACATGAACCTTAATTCACATTAAGTATCCATTAAACTTCTATAATTTTTTATGTTTGTAAAGCATTTAAGTTTTTCCTTTTTAAAACTTAAGAACAGGTTTTTAGGTATTTTTGAAACAATTATATCTATCAATGTATTTATTAGTATCCATGTTAACATTTGGTTTTGCCATCTCTTTTCTGTAATGCTACTTTTCTTGTTGCTGAAGAATCTCTTTTAAGCATTTGTTAAATTAAAGATCTTTCTGTGGTAAATTTTGAAAGTCCTTGTCTATTTCAACATGTCTTTGTTTAATTCTCAGTACTAAAAAATAGTTAAGCTCGCACATGCGCACATGGGCATTTGGGCACATGAGCCCATGGGCACACACACATTCTCATGTACTCCTCACAGCCATACTATCTTATTGATGAGAAAACCAAGATGGGACAAAGTTAACTATCTCCCCAAGGAACTGTGAAAGCATCATATAAAGTAGAAAATACTGAACAAAGTTATTGATGTGTTTTATCTTCCCTACTCCACTGAAACTACCTAGGAACAAAGACTGTCTTTTATTATAACAGAGATTTATCAAATTTGTGAATGAAAAACCTTGTCTTTCTATAAGTAAATCTATAATGCCTAGAAAAATATAAATGAACAATTTTAGAATTTTTTCATAATAATGAATTTATATTTTCATTCTGACTGTTCCAAATATGATAGATACCTCATTTGTTTTTGTATCTTAACAGTGCCTGGTATGTGGTAAATGTTGAAAAAAATAATGTGATTTCGAGTATTTATATGTAATTTGAAAAAACATGCATCCAATTCAAATATAAAGACTGATTTACTCCCAGTCCTGTCAAGATTCGCAATGATTATCTAATATAATTTGAATGTTATTTCTTTATGGTGCTATAAAATAACTAACATACAATTTTCCATCCTAAGCATTTTTAAGTGTACACTTCAGTAGTGTTAAATATTCACATTGTTGTACAATGGATCTCCAGAAATTTTTCATTTTGCAAAATTGAAGCTCTATGTCCATAAAACAAGTCCTCATTTCCTGTCTCCCCTGTCCCCCAGGTAGTGCTGGTGGAAAAGTACATTAAGGAATACATGCTTTATGATTGGCACATGCAAATCTCTCTGTCTCTCTTCTCTCTCTCTCTCTCTCTCAGAGAGAGAGAATAATTTGTCTTGCAGAAATCTGCTGCCTAATTTCTACCTAAGCAGGACCCTTCCTTGGATAACAATTAAAAAGTAATCTTCTCTGTGAAACATAAATCACTGCCTAAAGGACCCTGTGAGAGAATTCCTGTATTTAATCTCCTTTTGTTTTTTATTTTAATTTCTTTTTGGAGGAAGTTGGAAACAGAAGCACTGTTGGAGTGTTAAGAGTCTTTCTGTCTTGGAGATTCTTTTAAAAAGGCAAGTCTGGACAAACTTCAAATTTTCTCTAGTAGTTAAGTAAAAGCCAAATTAAATATAAATTAATTAGTTTCATTCTCTTTCTTGATTGCTCCTTTCATGTTCTTTTGAGGTCAGAATGGCTTTCCTTAGTCATAAACAGATTCTACTTTGCAAACCCCAATTTAAATCAGTAAATGCTCTAAAAAGCCTCACACCATGGGTTAAGAAAACATCATGTGGCTCAGAGGGGCCATAAAAGGTTTTAGGTTTAAGAGTGCAAATATTATGCTTTGGGAGCCCCTACATGGCACCTGGAAAAACCTACCTGATGGTTTGGCTTGACCCTCCAGAGAGTCTTAGGCCTTCTAGAAATCCACATGTATTATTACCTTAGTATGCAGCTTCAGCCATGAATGCAAAAATGTAGCTTAGCTATGATGGGTCTAGAGGGCCTCATGTCTCTGGGTCCATAGTTGAAAACTACCTTTTGTTCTAGTTTTTTCTTTATTTTGTTATTTCTGCCATATGAAATATTTCAAGGGATTTTTTTAATCTATGAATCCTATATATATTTACCCACTTGGTCAGCACCTCTGTTAGGTACTATTCTGAGTACTGTAAAGACACACAGCATCCCTGCCCTAAGAAGGCTTCAATCAGCTTATAATTTGATCATCATGTGATTTAAGGCACTGAAAAGTAGGAGGTGCAATCAGATTCCCAGAAGCCACCCAGGCCATCCTCCTACCTAAAGAAAGGATTTCATAAAATCTTTTCTCATAGATTTGGTTGTTGTGGCTAAAGATCTCCAGAGAGAGGATCTCTCCAAACTTTGAATCAGAGTCAAGGTTCTTATATGTAATAAAAATACATATATAAGTGTTTCTCATGCAAACCAAGGTAGAAAGGTAGCTTGCAGTGGTCACACTACTGGCAAGATAATAAATGCCCAGTTAAATTTCAATTTTAATATTAGTATGACCCAAATATTGTATGGAACATTCTTATCCTAGAAACTTATTGGTTGTTTATCTGAAATTCAAATTTAACTGGTCATCCTTTAATTTTATTTGCTAAGCTTGGTAACTCTATATAGTAAAAAAAGAAGAAACATTAGGCAAAAATTGCTTGAAATATTAAATTAATTAATTAATGGCATAACAAGTAAAATAATTTAGTGGTGGTCAAACACTCATGACTTGAAATATGGCACCATCAGCAATGCACTTTGGAGCTTGCTCCTGGCCAGTTCTCTTTGCATAATGATGACATTGGGATGGTCTGTGCATCATTGATTCTCATGTTGTGGGTTCTTATGACTAAAAGAAAGATTCAGGCTGTTTACTTTGGAAGAGCCATATATTGTAATAGGGTCCCTTGGCAGACCCCTGCATATCCATTTTATCTTTAATAAACCACCCCTATTAGATTAGGGGATAGCAAAATGGAATCTACCTGTAGTACTACTGGACTTGAATTTTTATCAGGCTTTTTACAACATGCTTGGAAGCACACAGAAACTTTCCTAGTATCTCTGTGGCTTATGGTCTGTATCTAAAGTTCTACCAAAAGGTAAGGTGGGGAATGTGTAGAGAATAGATGTAACTGCATTGTAAACTCTGTGGTAGCAGAGACCAGACCTGTTTTGCTCACCACCAGCAACCAAGTGCCTGGCACAGCACTTTCAAATACTGGATGATATTAAAGAATTCTGTCTTCCACATATCTTATGCCCTTTACTCCAACTAAAAAGGATAAATTCTTTGACTTTCACAAAGGGCCTCCATTTAGTTTTTGTATGTACAAGTCTGAAAAATATATATATAGAGAGAGAGAAAGCATAATATGCTTCACCCATCTTGAGATCTTTCATTATTCAAAGTAAGAAAGTCAGTAATTTTTAAAATTAATTTCCCAAGCAATGCCTATACAAAATATTTACTTTGTATTATTTCTCTAGATTAAAATGTACATATTTCATCGAAGTATAATCTACATGTTGGATTATATTACTTCTCAAAGTAACACAAAATTCATATTGGCCCTTTTATATTGTTAAAAGATAAACTGAGAAATATTAAAATTGGTAAGAGTTTATTTAAGCAATTTCCAATTCCAATTGGGCAGAACCAGAAGGGGTTAGGAGCATTCCACCAATAAGGAGTGAGAGGAAAAAAAAACTTATACAGAAAAATTCAGAAGCAAAGAATTAAAATAATTTGGTTGGCTACAGCTTAAAGACTTGTTGGCTTTTTGCGATTGTTTGCCCTTTGGTTTTGATTTTGTAACCTTGAGGCATTTACAAGCTTAGATTTTGGTTTGATTATGTGGGCCACCAGGGCAACAGGGCCACATGAGTCTAAAGGCCCAGGACATTCAGCCAGATGATGCTGTTTAATTAATTAAAATATTTTGCTTCTCCATTTAAAAATGTTTAATATTCACTTCTAGGTACATTATATAAGGTTAACTTTACACATGAATTCTAAATGGAATCACACTGTTGCTTCGTGACTTTGTTAGATGAAGGAATGGGCACCAGAGATAAAGTAGTTCTTTATCTTCATTCTGAGTCCTTTGATCATTTCATTATATCTTCATGGTTTTTTTTGGAATTCAAGACTTTTTGGCTTAAATATGAAAATATAGATGTATATGTTCAGAAGTGACAAAGAGCAAAGGTGAAACTTCTGACATTCCCCATTTTAATATTAGCATTTAAGCAAGCATTTTAAATGTTTGCATTAGCATTTCTTTTCTTTTTAACAACTCACATAATGGACTTTAAGGAAGCATTTATTTTCTTACAAAGTGGAAATAGTTCCTTATTCCTTTGAATTACCTTGGACATTGCCTAAATGGTTGTCATGAGGTGAGATCAATGCAGTTTTTCAATTTGACATGCCGGTAGGGTTACCATCTGAGTTTCCTCTGGAAAATATGAGAATAAAATGTCTAGACTGATTTTCAGTCCAGAAGCTCAAACTTTAAGAAACTTGAGGCAGTCACAGCAGCCTAAGGAGATGGACTAAACCCAGCTGGGATACACATAGTCACGCTGTGTCCATCAGATCTTTCACCAATTCTAGCTTTTTCTCTCTGCTGCCAGAATAGGAATCAACTCATTTTTCCCATGCTACGTCCTCACCAAAACCTCTTTTTTTTATTTTTTTTCAAATTTTTCTGGTCCTGACTTGGTTCTAGTTTCAACCAAATGTCTTTCCTTTTCTTCTCTTGCTGATTTTTGGTTAGATATTAGAATAAAACTATTCTTTATACCTTTAGTTTCTTTTTAACTCTGGACAGGCAAATCAGACTAGATACTTAGGTAGCTTTCATTCATTCATTCATGCCTAGACACGCTCTAAGCACTCATTGCATATAATATACAAAACAAATGGGAGCTGAAGGTCACTGTATTGTGCAATCTCATAGAGGTCCTGCTAAGGAGTCAGTAATAAGAACTTAGAACTATGTTCTGCTGAAGTTGACTTTGATCTTCCTGTTCTCTGAGTACTAAATCAGGGAACCTTGCTATGTCATAGAAGGAGGTGGCATTTGTGTGTGGTGGGACTGTATTCATGACTACATTTAATTTTTTTAAATTTCCTCCAAAAAATAATGTATCCAGGAGAAAAGACATAAAATAGAGTATTATTAAGTAACCCTAGTGGTAAGGTGGCCAAAGTGGGAACTTTACATTTTATAAGGGCTGCCCTACTAGGGGCCTGCCTGGATGGAAGTGGATACAACCTCTAGCATTAGAGCTATACTTATCATGCTCTGAGTGGCAGTTTGTGGGCTATGTCTAGAAAGCAATAGCTCAGTCCAACTTAACAATAAGGAAGCAGCCCATACCAGGGCCCATGAATTAATGGCAAGCCATAGAGAAAGGTGGATGTAGCTAGTGAAGGTGGGATCCAGTCACGAGACTGAAGGCTTCTCTGATAGAGAATGGGAAATCAAGGGACATCTCTTGGCCCAAAAGACATACAGAGACAGGGACATCTGTTCAACAGAGATTCCTAAATCTTTTAATTTCACCTACTTCTATTTTTACCAACTTGGCAAAAGTACTACCCACCATGATCTCTGGACTATAGCAATAGAATCCTAATCCACCTCTCTTCCCCACCTCCAGTTGTTTCTCCTTGTAGCTAAAATTATTCTTATAAAACCAATAGCATACAAGTTTGATCACATAACATACTGTCACCCTCCTTCAATATCTCCTCATTTTAAGGTAAAGCAAAATTTCTAAGAGGTTCTCCATGATGGAACTTTTAACACTACCTTTTCAGCCTTACCTCCCACTGACTCTTGCATGTTCTTGCTGGTCTCACCACCAAAGGGGCTCCTCATGTTTCAGGCCCCACCACTTACCAAACTTCTTCCTGACACATAAATGGTTCCTTTGGTTAGAATATTTCTTTAGACAAGTGGGAATCTTGACAAGTCAACTCCTGTTCAACTATCAGTTTCAGCTTAAGTTTATCTTCCATAGGGATGCTTTTCACAACTCCCCAACTAGGTCAAATCCCCTAGTCAAGGTTTTCATGCACCACTCCTTGATAACATCTACCATGACTCTAATTTTACTTATTTTTATGTGATAATTTCATAAATGTCTGTCATCCCTACTAGACTCCAATGTCCATGAGGATAAGAATGGTCTTTGGGAAACCTTTGTATTCCAAGTGCCCAACACAGAGGTTGGTACACAGTGGTCACTTTTTATGTACCCCTCTTTTTTTAGTTGTAAAGGTATGGCAATCTGAGGGTTACATTTAATAATAATTCCAGACATACCTGGCTGGTTTCTTAAGTCCAAATAAGTATTTAGGTAATAGAAGGAACAAAAGGTCAGGCATAGGCCTATCAAAGCTTGATGGTGATGTAAGTTTTTAGGAAAAGAAACAGTGATTTCCTCTATTCTACTTTAAGACAATATCTTTGAAGTCGTCACTTACCATAAAATAATAACATAAACATGAGAAAATAATTAAAACCTGATCCTAACTGCCATTGTAGCAGTTGAATAAGGACAAGAGAAATTTTATAGATGAAAGAGGTCTGAGCTTCAAGGAGGAAGGCTCTAATACAAAACCTAAAAGAATGCTCATTCTAGGTGTTCCTAAGTAACAATTACATTTAAATCACATTTACTCCCTCTTTATGAAATCTGAAGCTGATTCTAGCTGGACTTGAGCACATTCAACATGATCAGGGAAATGCTGCTGTATATTCTTTAAAATGATGGAGTGACAGGTAGGCATAAAAATCTTGTGCTGGCTACAGTGAAAACTAAGAGTGCGGCTATGGAGTTCATTTAAGGTGAGTCAACAAGAGAATTCCTGTGCTCATATCCTTTTTGAAGTATGTGAAAAACAGCACTATTACACTTGTCTCCAAAACGACCTCTAATACCATTCTTTTTTCATCATTCAAGCTACACCCACCACTAAATTGCTCTTTAAAACCACTAAGCTGCAGTCTTGTCTAAAGATTAATGATGCAAACCCATAACATCGCATTCATAAACAAACAGTTTCAGAAAGAGAGGATTTCTTAACCAGCCAACAAAATTAATATTTACAATATTGTTGTAAGTGCACGGAGCGCAAGAAACAAAGGATACCCCTTCATTTTTTAGTAAGACCAATTGAGGAAGAGTGGTGTTATGACTCTGAACTGACTTTTCCTTTAATCTGATATTTAGACATTGGTGATGGTGCCAGCACTTTTCATCATGAGTTTTGTCTACCTATGCTCTAGATAGAGTATCCTCAAATAGCCCTGCCTTATTCTTCGGGAAATGGAAAGGACACAGTGAGAGGGTGGGAAGAAATGCCACCTCCCTTGCTACAGATCATGCCAAATCTAGATTTCCAGTACAGGATCCAATACAGGATCTATCTGTAGCCAATGAACTGATGAGCCAGTAGTGAAATGAGGAGCCGAAGGAAGGCTGCAGCCTCTGTGATCTGTGCCAGCTCTCTCCAACCACAGTATTTTCAGGGGTGAAGGGGCACTTGGGCACCCTCACTCTGGATTGTAAAATGAAGAGTTACCAACCTAGTTGCAACTCCTTGGAAATATTTTTAATTGGACTTGCTGAATATCAATGATAAAAATAATCAGCTAGAGACCCTTAATAAAAAGTATGCACCACTTTCTAAACAGTCTAAGATTTTAATGACCAAATAAAAGATAATTTTTTTTCTTGGTCCTTCCATGGAAGAAAGAGGGATCAGTGAAGTTCTGGGGCAAGAGGCTATGTGAATCCCTGCCTTTCCTAGTTTGTATGGAAGCCCCTTACATCATAACAGTGAGGATGAATGGGAATTAACAAATGGCAAGATGACTCCTGATAATTTTTCATAGGAAGTCAAATGACACACTAGTATACTAGTATACTAGTGCGAATGACAAAACAAAAGGAAAAACAGGGAATATGTTTATGATCAGCTAAAATATATTTCCCAGGGTTTAAACAAGGTCCTGCCCACAGCATCTTTTCAAAGCATACACATAAGCAGGAATTACTTTCAGAAGGAAACAACAGCTTACCTGTTCCCCAGAGATTTACATGAAAGAATAACCCAAAACAAACTGGTAATTTAAAAAATAGCCAAAAGCCACATTCACATTTGTCTGGGAATTCATGTTGGAGAATAGCCTTTTGGAAATGTAACAATGAAATGCTAACATTTTGATCATTTTAATCATCATTCATTAATCTTGAACAGTTTTGCCAAAGTAAATATATTTATTTGCTTCGGGTTAAAATGTACCAATTTTGTACTTTGAAATAACTGTTTTCCTTTTTCTCAAAAAGCCAGATAATGAACAGACAGGAATTTAAACACAACAGAGTGTACCCTGGGTTTCAGGTTCAAAACTATTTGATATTTAAAATGATGGGTTTCATTTTGCCTCCCATACTTCACAAATATTAACATATTACCACACTGGCTCCTTTATTAATAGAAATAAAATATGTAGCTGTCACTGATGTCTCCCTCCTCATGTCATTCCCCTCCCTCTTTTCCTAAAGAAAACCATGAGGCCACTGAATCTGCCAAGGGATGTGGGCTGTGCACAGTAGAACTCCAGTAGCTCAATGGTGCCATCTTTGTGGTTGACCATTCACTATATGTGTTTGTATACTTACACAATATATATTATGCTTTCAGTGCTTCAAAAATATTTATAGAGACACAAAACTACATCTTTCTACATCTTGCATTGTTTTTCATTACAGTAGAGTTGGTGTTTGCCTGACTGTTATCTTCCCCTGCTAACAGAGCCTCAATGTTGTTGAGCTTTTCATTCCTTAGGAAAAGAGAACCTGTCCCCATGTCAAAGGTAAATAATAGCCTAAGCAATTATAGTGATCTCATTCCTTCTCACTGAGTTGACTATGCAGGGCAATGTGACAGGACTCTGGTCAATGAAACAAGCAAAATCCTTTGGCGAGACTTCTGGGAAAGCTTTCTTATTCTTGAAAGCACAGAAAGAAATGGCATTGTCCACTGCTGGACGTTGTCATATCTGAATGTGAGACATAGAATGGTACAGCTGTCTTGTTACTTTTGAGGGAGCTGGCCTGCAGACATGCTCACATAATGACAATGGCAAAGCAGAAATACGAACAAAACAGGGAGAAACTGTGCTAACCAATCTTCAGGCTATCCTCTCTAGGTTTCTTCTTATATGAGCTAATGTATTTCTTTTCTGTAAGCCATACTGATCATATTTGTATTACATTCAGAAAAAGAGTATCCACTTTCTTGAGGTTTTCTTTTGTCTTTTCAATCACAAATTAGTTTTGCAGTATGATATTTATCCATTATAGACATTTAAACCATTTTAAGTTTTTTGCTACTACTAACAATGTCGCAGCAAAAATTCCAGCACATGGGTCTTTATGCATATTGTATTAGTGGAGTTGGTGAATCACATACATAGGCTATGTACATCTTCCCCTGTATTAGACATTTCCATGTCACTTCTCCAAAGAACTTGAAACTATTTATGCCTCTGCAGCAGTTTATATGAGCATCACTTTTCCAACATCATTGCCCTTTCAGACTTTTAAATTTTGGCATTTTCAGACTTTTAAATTTTGCTTTCATGATGAAATAGTGTCATTTTTGTTGGTTTCATTTGGGTTTCCATGTTTACAAATGAGATTGAGAAACTTTTAACATATTCTCTAGCCACTGAGTTTTCATTTAAGTCATTGATACATTTTTTCCATTGAGTTGTTTGTTTTTGTTAGTTTTAGAATTTGTATCAACAGTCTCAACTTTAATGCTTTATTGGTTATAAGCATTATAAATATCTCCTCCCAGTGTATTACTTGTCTTTTTTAATGATATCTTGTGTGACACAGGCATTTTTTTTCATTTATGACTTGTGATGTTCTTTCAAAATTCTTTCCTGAGGTCATGATAAGGGTTATTTATCATGTTATCAATTGTAAAGTTTGCTTTTCACATTTAGATTTTTAATATATCCAGTCACATTTGTTTTTCTCCTGTTTTTAATGAGGCAGAGACTTCTAAGGTTTCTTATTATCTAAATCAGTTGACTGAGTCAAGGTACAATCAGAATACAGAAATCATAGTAGGTATTTCATGAAAGGAAATTTAATATATAGAAACAGTTACACAGGTGTTGAAGAAGTGAAAGGATGAAAGAAAAACAATTTTTTAACCCAGAGATAATAACTTAAGGAAGTAGATAGCAGCCTGAGGTCTGAGAGAACAGAATGGAGAGTTGCAGTACTAGGTTTTAGAAACTCAGACGAATCCCCTGCAGAGTGTGTGCTCAGACCTTTAACCACCTGGCTCCTGCTGGGAACTGTCAGGGGGCTGGCACTGGGAGGCTGAAAGAAACTAGAAACTGGAGGGAATTGCCCCTGCTGGGCTGAATTGCTCTGGGCCTGAGTAAAATACTATCTCTAGGGCAATATTAATAGGAAAACAAGGAAAAAGAACAAAATTCTCTTCTCCTCTGCATTCCAATCTGCCTATTACCTCCCATTGGCAGAACATAAAGGGCCGCCAGGGAGCAATAGAATCTGGAAAATGTAGATTGTGTTTCCCCAGTTGCAGCTTTACTGAGTAGAGTATAGAAGGGCAGATTGAATCCAAGAAGACAACAAAGTTAAATAAATAGCCCATCAGTTGTGTCCACATGGGCCATATGCACCCAAAGGGACATGCAACCTAATTCACTGGAGTGGGGGAGAAAAAGGAAAATGATACTCAGTTTTGCTAACATTTTACAAGACCATTTAATTTAGAGTTTTCACACAGGTGTCTGCTCTCAATCTATGAAGGCTTGTTAAAAATAAACTAAACACTTTTACCAAAAGACCTGTATTTCAAAGTTGACCTTTGATAAGATAAGAAGTTAGGGTTGGTAGTATGCTACTAGCAGATATGTCCTTAAAAAGGAATGCCATTAATTTCGCCATTCAAGGTAAAGGCAATGTTTTAGCAACAATGTGTTAGGCAATGTAAGAAACAGCTTTTCAAAAGAAGCCTCTTATCTAAAGAGAATTCAGGAAAAAATATTACTATTATGATGTTACATTGCTGGCAAATTGTTATCTATTAAAAATCTCATCTGCGCAAGTGATAATCTTGAAATTAGAATACTCAAAATATTTTCCAAAGGTTAGATTCTAGTGCATTTGGAATTTATTTTCTAAAAATATAAAAATAGACTACTTTCTAATTATTTCTTAGGAACAATGGACTGACATTAAACAATATGGAACTTTATTGAGTTTTGACAAAAACCATCTATAATTGCTGGATGAGACTGAAAAACAAACCTGAAGACTCAATAAATGCCACCAATGACAGGTTTTTTCTATTAGGAAATTTGCAATATTGTTAGTAATCTTTTTAAAACTATAGCATTTATTAGTACCAAATATACTAAAACCATATTTTTAAATCACTTATAGCATAATGTATTAAACTAAGATTTTAGAATACGAAAGAACATTTGATTTCAACAAAATCATTAGTAAGTGAAAACAAAACACTTTTATATTATTAGCAAATGAAATAATAAAATATTCATTTCTTTTTAAGTTTCTCTTGTTTATAATTTAAATTTAAATATTAGTTTAATAATACATAGATAGAATTTAGGAACAAATAAATACTCTATATTGGTTCTGTGTGAGAAATCTGATTATTTGTAATCTAATGAGGTTTATAAGTGGGGTGTATAACCACAAATGTTTGGACACCACTCATGTAAGTAACTGTGTTGTTTTAATTGTTCTAACTCCTGAATTTAAATTATGTAATATCCTAAGGAATATCCCAAAATATGTAGCCTGAATTTGATAGTTTTTCTTTCCTAAAAAATTACAACATGTAACATATGTTTCAATTATTTTAGGACTGACTACTTTAGAAGTTTTTATAGTATGAAGTGCTTTGATGAATAAATGACTGAATTCCAAGTCTTAGTTCAGTATCCTTTATAAAATAAGCCATAGTGTATAGGGTTTTATAAATTTCCATTATATATATATAAAATTTAGTTCACAAGGATTAGTAACCTTCTAAAAGTCAAACTCCAGTTTATTAGCAATGTGTGTATTCAAGTTTATAAATTTTCATCAGTTTCTTGCTTTACTGCATATTTGTTCTTTAGAAGCTATACAGACTACCTATTCAGCCTTTGGTCTCATTTGTGCAATAAAGGGTTGGTTGACATAGATACAAAAGGACCTGTATTTCAAGCTGAAAAATTTTGACACTATGTAGAAAATTAATCTAGAATGGGGCTTCTGAAACTATTTCATTAAATTTCAGAACTCCAGTGAGCAGACTTCCGGTTTTCATGGTTGGCTGCACTCCCAGGGTCTGCAGTAGATGCACAGACTCCTTCCCGATCAAGTTGAAAAGACGCTAAGCAAGATTCCACCACTGCTGTGTATTCCTGTGTATTCCAGGGGGCCAGGAAAGGAACTCACAGGACTGATCCGAGTCCTGAGGAATTGTTCCCAGTGTTCATAAACGTCATCCACGGGCAGGCGGCATTTACATGTGCCTGTGCGCTGCAATTTGTGCTTGACTCCATCTGTTTCATCTACAGACCCTTTCCTCTGCCATCCTGGGAGAGTCTCTGGTTTTGAGGCTTGTACAAGTGATGGGTATAGATCTGATATTCTTTCCCATCTTTCTCCTCAGACTAAGAACATGCCTAAGGTTCCTTGAAAGAAAAATAACATGGCCATTTGGGATATGTTTGCTTTGTATCTGTTCCACCAGTAGCCGGCACTGGCCCAACCCTGCAATGAGAGTTTGGAGTCTAAGGCATGAAAAACAGACCATAAGAATTTCAGAGACTCATAAAGTTTGTAAACTAATGATCTAGGCCCTTCATTTTCTTTGGAAAGGTGGCAACCCAAAGTTGCATGAAGCCAGAAGGAATTTTTAAGACACAAAAAAATACCTTTATTTAGGCTTTTATTCCTTGAAATGTTAGACGACTTGTCACTCTCCAGTAATAAACAAGCAAGCAAACAAACAAATAAAAGACCTCTGTGTGTGTGATGAAGTGGTCTTCAGGGGAGCAAGAATAAGACAATCTGACCCATGATGGGGAGGAATGACAGGCTACAAGGCAATGACAGGCAACCACTGCTGTGAGAAGAGACGAGGTTGAACAGGGACGGGGCCAAAAAGACAAAAAAGAAACAACTCACTGGGGAGTGGTTAGAAGTCCTTTCCTGTGCAGCACAGTGGAAAAATCCAAAAGCACCAAGAGCTCAAGAGACAGATTTAGACTGAGAAATCTATAAAAGAAATAAAAGGCAACCAGAGCCAAACTCTGGGGCAGCTCAGGTAACAAACCGTGATCTGTTCCCAAATATCTCATCTGTTGTTTTGGTACTTAAAATGTCTACCATTAGTCACTTGTCTGGATGGTGACATTATCTCTAGAGAGCAAATGTTAAAAATTACATTAATTAAAAGAAGAAATAAACAAAACATAGCAGAAAAACACTGATTAATTTTTCAGAGTATTTGCAATTTGGGAAATCCAGGAGTAAAGTCCTAAAATAATCTAATACAAGAAGGTACATTTGTATGAAGCAACTCAGCCACTTACTAAAATATAACCTTATTTAATTTTCTTACTACTACTTAACACTCTCCTATGCCTTCCTTTTATTCTCTTTTATTCTTGTCTTGCACTCTCGACTCCTTCCACTGATATCCACAAACACTGAAACCTGTCTCACCAGTTGATACCCAGTAGCTGCTACATTGCTGAGCACATGGCAAGGTCTAAAAATATATTTGTTAAATGATTGATGAGTGAATGAATGAACAAACAAAGTAATCACTTATGTAAGGAAACAATAATGTAGAAATTATCCACAGATGTGAGTTTGTGTATATTTGAAAAAGATAAGCTTAGGTCTGATGCTGGGAACATGGGTAAGAAGAGAAAAGTGAGGAGTTTGGACAAATGGGTACCTCAAGTCGGGACAGAAAGAGGGCTATCAAAAATACCTTTCCAATTTCCCCAATATTGGCTTTGGAAATAAACATACTTACTATGCTGTAATCTTAGGAGGGGAAAAAAAGCTTTTAACTATATTTCAGGACTGTTGAAAAACCCTTGGAAAGAAGCGTGAGCAGCGCTGCTTCTGTATTTGTCCTGAGCCTCTACAAAAATATCCCATGTGCTTTGTAAAAATTGTTATAGATTTGGGTGCTCTGCAATGCCTGTTTTTAATCTACAGAAATAACAAGCATTTTGCTCAACACCATGGTGGTCCTTATTAAGCAAGTGCAAGCATTGGATGCCAGTGAAACCCTTTCTGTGAGCCTTAGTGGTGCTATTCACGACTGATTCCAAAGGTCTTATATAGAAAATAGGTAGAAAGAACTCTTGAGAATTTTAAAACTTAGTAGCAATTTCATCATTTACTCCATTTCATCAAGTAATGAGAAAAAAAGTTGGTTCGAGAATAATTTGACTTGCTTATATTACTTCCACACAGCATGAGCCTGATGAAGGGGTACATACAGGGTGTGGCAAAAGTAGGTTTACAGTTGTGAGTACACCAAACACAGTTTATTCTTGTATTATTATTTATGAATTATTATACTATTTATTTGTATCACAACTGTAAACCTACTTTTGCCCTATCTTGTATAATATAAATAGCCCCAAAAGTTCCCAATGTTCTATAGTTATAAATTTATTTGGTTCATTGCTGCATTTTGTTTTTCTCTCCCTCTCCCCCACCTCGACCTTTTGGGGTTTGTTGTTTTGCTTTATTTTGCACACCCAAAGGAAAATATCTGAGATTACCTGAAAGCAAGATGGAGATCTAACACACACACTCACAAACAGACTTTATTTTTAATGGAAATCCTGTGGGCTCTTGTCCATCTCCTCTTCAGAATTTAATCTTTGCTATTTATGTGTTGCAAGGCTAATGAATCATCAACTAATTTTAAATGACATAATCATCTACAATATTACCTAACATTTTGTTGAGGAAAAATCCAAGAAGACAATAGTACTCATAGAGTTGTGAAGACAAGGAAGGAAATGAGAGGACTTCTGTGGACATTTTCTGCTTTATCAGAATTGTCAGGTGACATCTCAAGGCTAAGGGCCTACCTCTCTTTTTGAGTGTGTATTGTCATCCCATTCCCAGGGTTATCAGAAGGGTATTGTGACTGCATTTTGAAAAGGTCAAGTTTCTCCAACTATGTGCATCATACAGTATGTGAGACTGGAGTTCATTCTGGGGAGATGAGACAAGTCTTCCTTGTTTGAAGGCCTATGACTAGTTCCAGCATTTTAAAAGGTGCTTCACCAGAAAGTATTCACCAGAATAGATATAAGTTCTAGAAAGTAAATTAGGAGAAACTCTGCTTCTTTTTGTTCATAGTTCTGATAGTATTTTATGTGTAACTAAAAGGAATACAAGTTTCAGGATATAACTATCAAGTAATTTTTTAGAAAGGATTGGCTATTTAAAAATAATTCTATTCAAAACTGATTTCTTCATTTCAGAGCTTTGCCACTAGAGTTTCTACCAAGTAACATCCTTTTTGCCCAGTCTAGTGCAATGAAGTCGGTCCCTACCATACTTGACTTAATTATCTCTGTTGACACAGTCAGCTACTACCTAAGTCCTGATTTACTCCCTTTCCTGAACCTCAGAACCACCAGTTTTTATTCTTCCTCTTTTTCCTTTACTGGCTGCTCCTTTGCTGGAGGTTAGTCTGCTTTGCAGGGTCCTCCCCATCTTCCTGGCCACTAGTACTTGAAATGCCTCAGGGTTCAGTCCTTGAACATTATTTTTTTCTCTATATCACTCACTTTCTATTTTCACCTAAATGATATCCTGGTCTTGTGATGTTGGGTACATCAATGTCTCCTAAATGTGTGTCTGCCTTCCTGATCTCTGTCCTGAGCTCCAGATTCTAATATTTGACTGATTCTTTTGACACATCCCTAATGTGTCTTTTGCCTAATATATGCCTAATATACCTCTCAAACTTAGCATGTCCAAAATGAAAATTGTGATCTCCCTTAATGTATTTACCCAAATCTGTCCATTCCCCAAGCTTCCTTACCTCAATAAGTGCCACACCATTCTTTTACTTGCTAGAGACAAAATCTTAGTTATTCCTTGAGTCTCCACTTTCTCTCATGCCTCACATTCAACCCCACAACAAATTTTGCCAATGTTGTGCTTTGATTCCTCCCACCCTGGTTCGAGCTTCATCATTACTCACTTGTATTCCGCCAATAGCATTCCCATGGGCTTCCTGTCCCCATACTTGCTTCCATACTGGATTTGATGTAGAGTGTGTCAGTGACACATTTTACTTACTAAATTGGATCATGTTTACCCCTGTTTAAACCTCACTAATGCTTCCAATCTCAGCATGAAATCCAAATACTTTGTCATGTCCATGACCATCTAAGCCCAACATGATCTGGCTCCCTACTGCCTCTCTAACCAATGTTCAGTCATACCCTCCTTCCATTCTCCTCTCCCTCCCAGCTGCTGAGCCCCTCTTCCTCTGGTCCTGGTGGAACTATCTCCTTGCAAGTTCAGGAACACATCAAGATCTTTGCTCTTGGGGTTCCCTGCACTGACATACTCTCCTACCAGGTAACCCCTTGCCATATCCATCATTTCCTTCAAGTCTCTTTTCAAAGGTTACCTCATTGTTAGGGAGTCCTTTTGGCCCTATTCTACAGTTACACAAATCTCCCCTATCCCTCTCATTATCTATGCCTTAGTTTGCTTCATTTTTTCACTTAATTAGTGACCACCTGTGTCTAGATTTATTTGTTTACTTCCTGTCTACCCTTGATAGAAGTCAAAAAATTAGCAATACAAAACCACAAGATCAGGAACTGAATTTGTATTATTCATTTCTCTAGCCCCAATGTTAAAACAAACTGTCATATCCCTGGCACTCAAAAAATATTTGATGAGTTGACTTGTAACATACATATTTAAAAAATGTCAAGTTATAAAGAAGATTAATTTTTAAATTCTAAGTGAGTTTATAATTAACCAAACTGTATTGGTGGTTAATAATTCATATATTATATAATTTGTGACTTTAGAGAAAAATAATAATAATACTATCATCCATTTTCAGCAAGGAAAGACCAGGGCTCAAATTTTGATTCTACTTCTTACTAACTAGTTAACAATTTTGGCAAGTAAGTTACTTATTTTCTTAGAGCCTCGGTTCTCTAATGTGTTAAAAGAGATGAGCATATTGACCTTGGTTCTCCTTACAACCACATTCATGCTGTTATGGAATAAACGGCATCAGTAGCAGTAGTAGTAGCAGTAGCAGTAGCAGTAGCAGTAGCAGTAGCAGTAGTAGCAGTAGCAGTAGCAGTAGCAGTAGCAGTAGTAGTAGTAGTAGTAGCAGTAGCAGTAGCAGTAGTAGCAGTAGCAGTAGCAGCAGTAGTAGTAGCAGTAGTAGCAGTAGCAATAGCAGTAGCAGTAGTAGTAGCAGTAGTAGTAGCAGTAGCAGTAGCAGTAGTAGCAGTAGCAGTAGTAGCAGTAGCAGTAGCAGTAGTAGCAGTAGCAATAGCAGTAGCAGTAGTAGTAGTAGTAGCAGTAGCAGTAGCAGTAGTAGTAGCAGTAGTAGCAGCAGCAGCAGCAGTGGTTTCCCCCTAAGTCACAGAGTAAACAAATGCTCCTCCTCCAGAAATTAAGCATTATAAGAGTTTCAGAAAGACATTTAAATGGGCTTCCCCAGAATCTCTGCCCGGACTGAGACCTAAAATAAACAGAGATGGTAAGGAGAATGGCAAGGTACCAAGATCAGTGGTACTGAGGCCACTACAATCCTGGAGCCCTCTGCTGACATGACCCTAACTCCAGGGTATCTAGGAGTCCCACTGTAGACCATCCCTATACAGAGAACACTTGGGAAGCCAGCTCATTCCCAGAGCAATGCCAGAGTGGACTGAGATGGATTTGGGAATCCTCTACCACAGAGAGAATCGAAACTCATGGAAGAACAAGAACTGACCATTACTTTCAGTGCCTCTCAAGAGCCTGTAGTATACATAGTGAAAATGAACTAAGTTAAATATAGTGTCCACATATGGGAAATAGTGTCTTTGACATTTTTACCCAGAAGAATCAGGAAATGCTCCTTGCCAATAACTATAAAAACAAAAGATGACTCTTCTTAAAGTCAGTCCTTGCTCATTTTTATTTCATTCATCATCATTGCCTCCCATCTTGATCCCTCATTCTCTCCCTTTAAATTCCCATTCTACCAATGAGGAACAGAAGGCTGTAGCCCTCAGTACATGGCAAAGGTACACATTTTAGAATGTACCTTTTTCCTCGGTTAGTTAGACATATTGAAAGATAGGTGAAGAAAAATAGAGGTATTAACTGATAGTAAAAACTAAGATGCTTCTCACTTTACTTGATCTTTTCTTTTCCCTGGAATGAAGTACCAGCCTTAGTCAACAAGTGTTGATCTGTTCTAAGGGAAAGACAAGAGGAGTTCCAAGGTAAACTTATAAAACTCCAACTGTTTAGGGGAAGAAGGCAGAGACATAGGTGTTGTGGTTTGATTTGACTTTAGATGGGGTTTGGGTGTATAGGTGGGGAACCAGTCACTGGGCAGGGCTCAAGGAACCATTTCACCGAGTATAAATAACACTGGCAAGGGTCACAAGAACTCTCTGGAAGGGCTTACCACTTCTGTCTGCCACCCCAATGCCAAATCCTTTTATTAAAATTTTTTTAAATACACAACTGTGATTATAGAGTTACAACTTACACAGCGTGGCTTCATCCAGTCATATTACCTTCCTGAGCCAGTCATTGGAAGGCCACAAATGTTCTGACTCCAGGGTGATGTGTAATACTGCTTCAGGCTATGCAGGAATGCCCAGGATCACCCTTGTGCAGGAGCCAGACCAAACTTAACCTGGCCAGAATCTCACAAGAATTAATGGTTTTTAAGAGAAGGTCACTGGCAGGACCTTAGGAAATGAGATCCCAAGACATGGAACTAATTGTCCAACAGAAGAGATTTCACATAGGGAAAGAGCTACTTCCTTGTCTGGCTAGTAGGATATGTGGAGGGAACAGAGCCCAGGAATGCTCGAATGTTTCTGAAAGTCCTTTATGTGGTTTGAGTTAGGTGAAAGAGTTTTTTGTCTCCCATCACTTAGGATTAAATAAATTTCTACCTAAATTTCTTTTTTTTTTCTTCAAAGAGGTTTTGTACATTGACTGGAACTTTTTCCCGAAAGAAAATGAAAGAAACACATATGAAAAAATCACTGCAATTTCTTGGTTAAAAAAGGTAGCAAAACTTCTTTTACTAATAGATAGCATAACTATTTGTTTGGTTATACCATATCCTGTTAGGTACCTAAATGAAAAATCAAAACCTGGTGGTTTTTCAATTAGAATATTGAAGTTATTAACTAGATGGCAAGTTATGTGAAGGTAGGATGTGCATCTTTTGGCTTTCTGTAACTCTTACATTACCTATCACATGCGTGGACATACTGCACACCCAGTATGTCTTCCATGAATTAGATTGCCTGTCGGGACATTAAATTAGGGTGTACAAAACCTAAAAATCTCTTGACATATTGATGTACAAAAGGAAAAAGGAAAAGTCCTCTTCATTTATTTTTTTTGTTTTTGTTTTTTGTTTAACAGAGGTGCCTAGAGTGCCCACTCTGTGCCATGTTGAGCCTGGGGTTGGGATGTAAGCAAGGATGATACATTGTCTATCTTGATTATACTCTGACATGGAGGAAGTTATATATAAGAACCTAAACTTATGATTCAATATAAGATGGACTGGCATAGAGATATCAAGAGAATGCTGAAGGCTTCAAAAGCTTTGTGTGAAGAAAAGAGGAAAATCTAATAGAAAACTGAAATTTTTGAAGTCTTGGCTATTCATGTGACCAATGAATGACTTAGACAAAGACTATGATATCAAAGTAGACAAGGTATGCTGAATAGAACATTAGTATTAGTATACACAGTATATTAACTTACAGTAGAGTAGATTACTACATAGTATAGTAGATTGGCAATACAACAGCTTCTTAATATTAGCAAATAGAATTCAGGTACATAGAAATAATACAGTATCATCAATCTGTATTTGGTGCCATATTTGTATACTTAATTGGTTAAAACAATAGAGAAGGAATGCAAGAATAAATGGCACAGAGTGTACTCCTCTGAATGATCCTATAACTTTCCTAAAGATCATGTTTCTTTAGGGACCAGAACAGACATCATTAAATCTGAGTATCACAAGAAGTAATGTCTACTCTATAAAGGAAAAGATCCACATCACTAAACTTATTTCTCACTTGGGATAGTCTACAAATTCTTGCTCTTCTGGGGATAAACCATATGGTCTTCCAAAAGCATGTTTGACTTTAAACCAATCTATTTCTAACTTACTGTTGGTCAATTCATCAGTCTTTTGTGATACAAAGATTGTGTTAGATTTTATTTCTGTGTAAAAAATTACCACAAGATACAGTGGTTTAAAACAATACACATTTACCATATCACAGTTTCCATCATCGGGACTCCAGGAATGGTTGAACTGGATGTGTCTGGCTCAAGGCATCTCACAAAGCTGCAATCAAGGTATCAGCAGTGGCTGCTGTCATTTCAGGGCTCCCCTGGGAAAGGATCTTCCTCCAGTCTCACTCTCATGGCTATTGGCTGGCATCAGTTCTTGCTGGCTTTTGGCTGGAGATAGCAGTTCCTTGCTACATAGCCCTCTCCTTTGGACAGCTCACAGCATGACCACTGGTATCCTTGAGAGAAGGTTTGAGGGTTGAATGTGTGTTCAAGATTGAAGTCGCACTTTTTTGTAACCTCATTTTTCATCACTTTGTGATAGTCTATTTGTTAGATGTAGTAGCCGGCCTGCACTCAAGGAGAAGAGATTATGCAAGGTCTTGAATGCCAGGCAATATGAAGGTCATCAGGGGCCACCTTAGAGGCTGCCTATCTACCACAAAGTGGTAGAAGTAAAATGTGAACTGTATTGTTATTCATTAGATTAACATATGAACAGACCTTGTGAGTCTCTCTATAGCTCTCCATCTGGATGGACTGTCCACTGCCCCCCTGATGTGAACTTTTGACATATGTAATAGTTTGAAGAGGAGACCAGTCTTTCTTCACCATGCCATCTGTGGAAGAATGGAATTTTCAAATAAAATCCCCGCACTCATACACTAACCTAAAAGTACATGTATGCAAATTATACTCCTTCATGTAAATACAAATAAGTAAGAGTGCCATATGTGTGCTTCTCATGTTTCACGTCATTTTCTAAAAAGTATATTAGACTATTAAGTGAATTGCTTAAGAATGTGTAACGTGGTAAAAAAAGAAACTTCATTTCTCACAGTTCTTGGCCTCTCTGTATTTATGTCTGGAACCTAAACACTGAGAAAATTTAAGTTGTTGCCTTTAATTTCCTTTTGAATAAACATAGAGGGGAGTGAAAAGGAAAAATATATTTTTTCAGTTTTATCATGTTTCCCTAGTCATGCTCCTCTTATTACTCCTCCCTGTCTGCTGATCCATTCACCTCAGTAAAGTTCAAAGAAATTGAGCTTCTATTGTTCCACTTGAGGCAGTTTTATGAAAATGATCTTGCTTTCTGTACAAGATTGTTTTCAATGGTAACAATGACTTTATAAATAAGTTATAAATTCCTCAGCAATAACTTGACACTTATGAAGTTTCAACTTTTAAACCCTCATTATAAGCAATGCACCAAAAGGAATTTTAGATCCTTTAACAATAGTAAAAGATACTTTTTCACCTGCTTCGAACTCAAACATAGTTAAACACATTTGCATCACTTTTTTCCAAAAGAAATACACTTTTGGATACAAATCAGATGTACGTAATTTCTGCCAAAAGGATAGTTTTCCACAACATTTCATACAAATTAAAATGGGGTTTGAATGGTCTTGAATACATTGTAAGTAGTCTGTACTTCCATATTTTCTAATGCCAAAGTCTGAGTTTTATGTGAGGCATATCTAATGAATACCCCACAGGTATCTCAAGCACAAGATACTGCAAAATGAACTCATCCTTCTTCACCCCCCAAACCAACTCATGTTGTCATATGGATCACTACCAATTATTTAATAATCCCAACTCTTAGTTTATAGGAGAAGTTTAATGAGATCAAGAGAATTTAGACAACTTACCCATTGTTTCTAGGATTAGTGATCAGTATCTCCTCCCAGCTGGTCCTTCATGCTTTTGATTCCTCTATTTTTATTAATGGTACCATTAAAAGCTTCTACTCACCTCAAGCCATCAACATCAAATTTACTCCTTCCCTTTCCCCATATCTAATCACCCTCCAAATCTTACTACTTACATATGGGTGCTGCTTTTATTGCCTTTCTTACCACACCCATTCAAGTCCTTATACCTTACCTGGGTTTATTGAAAAAGCTGTCTAACTACTTACCTTGACCTCCAGTTTTCACCTACTCTAGGTTACTCCAGACAACAATCAGTGATATTTTCCTCAAACACAGTTTTGATCATGTCATGGAAGAATTCTATTCTTGAATGTCTTTCCATTGTCAAACAAATAAAACACAGTCTTGTCTTTTCTTTTCTTTTTTGCCTAGTGAATTTAACTTAATTTTTTATTGTTTACACTATCACAGTTGTCCCTACTTTTTCCTCTTTGCCCATTCCCACCCAGCTCCCCTGCCCCCACTTCTCTCAGGCTATTACAACACTGTTATCTGTGTATATGGGTTATGCATATATGTTCATATTCTTTTATATTCTAGTGTTCTGGGCTCTGCATAACCCAACTCCCATAAACATTCTCTAGCTTAGCTCCTGTAGATTAATAGCATTCCTTTCTCTAGATAAACTGGTACACTCTATTTCCAGAATATACCTCATCTTCCTTCATCTATGTTCACATCATTTTTTCTACCTGGAATAATACTTCTTTTCAATGTGGTGAAATCCTGCCTATCCACCCAACTAAGATGAGCATTGCTCTGTCTGAAATCCCCATGGCATTGTTTCTGCCTTATTTGTGGTTCTTATTATATTTTTTCTAGCTTCAGAGGTCTACAACTGTTCATTTACCCCTTTGCTTTACTATAAGATTCATAAGGATAGTTACCATTCAGCTGTGTACTCCTTGTGTGTGACTAATATGGCTCTTCTCCCCAACATGGCTCAATAAATGGTCATCAAATTAATAAACTCAGTCTGTCTATGGAATGGAATCTAAAACTTTCAACTTATTTTTAAAGTATCTCCATCAAAGGTGCTAGAAAGTTTCTCTGCAGCCCTCTTAAAAGCCATTTATGAGGGCAATTACTCTTTCAATTGCCTTGTTCTTATTCATAGCTTTACCTAGAAGGTGATAAGGCTAAGAAGATTTGCAGATGGGTAGACACCGGCTGGTGATGTTACAGGACTATAACTCTATACTGTCCTCTCACTTAATGTTTTTATATAAGTCATATCAAGGGTAGCACTGAAGGTAAGGTGTTAAGCAGGTATCTGTTTTATGTTCTTTAGATTTTGGGTTTGGTTTTATCATTAATTGTCCAGAATGCTCCTCAACATTTAACAAGTAACCACTCAGAATTTTCCCAGAACTGTCAATCATGAGGGCAGCTCCTCTTAAGTCCAGATTCAACAGTTCCAAAGGAGTAGCTTTCTCTTTTCACCCACAGTGCAAGTAGAGAGTATCACCAGTTTTATATTATATGTGTTTTTTTCTTTATCCACAAATGATTATTTCTTTTATTATTCCTTTCTGTTTCCCTACCCTCTCACAAACTTCTGAAGGTGAAACAATAGAAGCTGTCACAAACGCATTTTTTAAGTTAAAAAATATTTTACATATTCTTGTTGGAGGCCAAGAATATCTTGTCAATAGCATTTCATGGGCAGATCATCCAGCCAAGCCACAGGCAAGTCTTTCCTCATAAGTTTTACCTCATTACATTTGGATTTATTCAAAGTAGAATAAATGAGGTTGAACTATCCAAAATGTTATGTGAGCCAGTGGGAAGAAAAGAAAATGCATCTCAAATTAGTACAATTACTCAAATTCAAGCGTGGTCTTTACTTCTATTTTAGTGGTATATTATACTGTTGGTCATCCTGTAATGCTAAATATATTTCATTTGTCTTGAGCTATGAGGCATTGCTGGAGACCATCCCACAGGCATTAGATGCATAGATGCATCGTGAATACACAGGTAACTTCAGCTGGGTGGGCCTTCAACACTGGACAACAACTCCTTTTATTTTTATATTACCACTGTATTAAATTACCTATATATAACAACTGTTCCAAATGTTAACAGCTCTCAGGGCCCCCACATGGTCCTCATCTCCTATGCTCACAGCTAATTGCCTCACCATTTACTTTACTGTGAGGCTTAAGACTATTTAATATAAATACTTTTAACTATAAGCTTCATGGGAATCTCCTCAAATCTCTTTCCCCATTAATGCTGTTCTAAATATTTAGTTCCCTCTTCTTCTACTTACCTGGCTAGAGTGTGTTTTCCTGCCCCCTTTGAAGTTAGGCATGCTCCATGTGCTTTGCTTCCGTTAGTGAAATGGGGAGTGGGTCTCTTCCTGATGGGAGCTTTAAGAGTCAGTGGGTGATTTGACACTTTTTCTTTTCCTCAGCCATAGCCTGGCACAGTTAGAGATTCTGGTTGTCCTGTCATGCTGTCTCCATGTAGAGACAAATGCGAGGCAGAGCCCCAGCCTATGCACGTGAGCATGAATCATGAGCAAGAAAGAAATGTTTGTGGTGTAGATTCACTAAAATTTGGGGGTTGTTTGCTACCTTAGCCAAAACCTAGTCTCTGAATTATATCAGGGCAGGTGGTGGAGTAGATAACCCTAACTGCTTGTCCCCCTACAAAAGCAGTAAATAAATTGGCAAGAACTGCCAGAATCAACTTTATCAGAACTCTAGAAACTTACCAAGGGTTTATAGCAACTAAGCAAAAGCTTAATCAAGAAAAAATCATCTGCGTTTCAGTAAGAGAGCTTAGTGGCATTTTAACTTACCCTGTCCCCAATCCTCTCTTCCTAACTCAGAGGCAGCCTTGAACTTGACAAGCTGCATTCCTGGTATAGTTTACTGGTGCTAGAAGAAGCAGAACCAAACTCATTCCCAAAGACTTATGGCTCTGTTTTGACCTGTCTGGTGACTGCTGTACAAGCTCAAAGGGCTTGCCTTTATTTTGTCTAAATCAGAACCCCAGATGGCTCCTCAGGAGGCATTTGTCAAATCTTTTTAAAGGCAAATGAATCAGCAGCTGTTACCTGAGGCCAGAGATTAACAAGGGCAGATACTAGCCAAAATGAAAAGCTTGGCAGAGAAGGCGAGGTAATAAGATAATTAGTGGAAAAAAGGAATTAAAGAAATCTTAAATAAATGGAAAGATATCCTGTTTTAATGGATTAGAAGACTTAATATTGTTAAGAAGGCAATACCCCCCAAATGGATTTATAGATCCTATGCAATCCCTATCAAAATTCCAATTTCTTTTTTGCTGACATGGACAAGCCAAGTCTAAAATCCATATTGAATTGCAAGGGATCCCTGATAGTCAAACAGTTTTGAGAAAGAACAAATTGAAAGGACTCATGCTTCCTGATTTCAAAACTTGCTGTAGAGCTACAGAAGTCAAAACAGTGTAGTAGCGACAAGAATAAACATATAGACCAATGGACTAGAATTGGTCCAGAAATAAACCATTTCTGAAATGGACCAGAAATAAACTCCTACATCTATGGTCGACTAATTTTTGGTAAGCATGCCAAGACCATTCAATGAGGGAAAGAATGTTTTTTTTTTTAATATATAGTTCTGGAACAACTGGATAACCACATGCAAAACAATAATACTAGATCCTTAGCTTGTACCATATATAAAAATTAACTCAAAATCATTCAAAGACTTAAATATAATAGCAAAACCATAAACTCTTAGAAGAAAACAGTGGAGTAAATCTTAATGACCTTGGATTTGGCAATGAATATTAGCTATGACACCAAAAACACAAATGGCAAAAGAAAAATATACAAACTTAATGTCACCAAAATTAAAAGCTGTGTATAAAAACAATACAGTTAATACAGTGAAAAGACAACTCATAGAATGGGAGAACATATTTGTAAATCATATTTGATAAGGGGCTAGTATTCATTATATATAAAAAATTCCTACACCTCAACAATAAAAACATAATCCAAGAAAAAATGGGCAAAGAGATGTGAATAGACACTTTTCCAAAGAAGATATATAAATGACTGATCAGGATGTGAAATGATGTTCAATATCATTAGTCATTGGAGAAATGTAAATCAAAATTACAAGAAGAGACAACTTCACACTCACTAGGAAGGTAATAATAATAACGATAATAATAAGGGAAAGTACAAGTATTGGTGATAATGAAGAGAAATTGGAATTCTCATATATTGGTGGTAGGAATATAAACTGATACAGCCATTGTGGAAAACAAGCAGTTTCTTTAAAAATTAAACACAGAATTACCATATAACCCAGCAACTCCACCTGGTTGGAATCCAAGAGAACTAAAAATGAGTATTCAAACAAAAACTTATACATGAATGTTCACATAATTTTTCAAAATAGCCAAAAAAGTGGAAACAACCTAAATTTTACCCACTGGCAATGAATAAATACAATGTGTTACAGCCATACAATTGAATACTAGTCAGCCATACAAAGGAATGGAATGCTGATACATGCTACAACATGGGTAAACTCTGAATATATTACACCTAGTAAAAAACGGCAGACACAATGGCTATATGTTCTATACTTGCAGTATATGAAATGTTGGGAAAAGATAAATCCATAAGGACCAAAAACAGATTAATGGTTCCCAGAAGCTCAAGAAAAGAGGGTTTTGGATAGTGACTGCCTAATGGGGTTTTCTTGGGGGGTGATGAAAATATCCTAGAATTATACTGTGCTGATGCTGTTACAGCATGTATACTTTAGAATGGTAAAAACAATAAAATTGTCTGTTATGTGAATTTTACCTCAATAGGAAAAAAATCCTTCTTTAAAAAGAGACTTAGCCCATCCTTACTTGTACGTTGCCTCTCTATTCTTCTCATTTCCGTGTCTCAGGAAAAAAATACATATAAATTATGTATTTATTATACATAAATATGTAAGTATAAGCATATATATACATAAATATTTATATTATCTCTATCTACCTACCTACCAACCTACTTACCTGTATATCTCTGCAAGGCTACTCCCTTTGTCAGTGCCTTTGTATCATTCTTGCCTTTTTCTTCTGTCATCTTTTGCCATTAGTCATCCCTCATTTCTAAATTCTTCCTCCAGCCACTTCCCCTAAACCTATACACCTGCCAAAATCTCTATCCCCAAAATAAGAAAAGCCAAAACAATCCCTCTACTTCTCTCTCAAGTTTCTCTTCCATTGCTTTCCTTCCCTTGCCAAAATTTCAAAATCCAGTTAATGTTCTCTCCTTCTAACTCAGTACCTTTGCATTAGTCCTCAACACTTAACCTGGGCTCTGACTCTTTCACTAATCTAATGAAACTTTTCTGATCTATTGGCAAAAGCATGCTTCTTACTTTTCATTTTCTCTCTATTGATAAAACTACAGTGACTGAATCTGCATCTCTTCTAAATTTTCTTTTCTTGGTCCTTGCGATATTGTGCTAATCTCCTTCTCTGTTGTTTCTCTGAATTATTCTTCTTAATCTCCTCTGCTGACCTCTGCTTCTCAACTATCCTTTAATGAAACATTCAGCCATGTTCCATCCTTAGCTAGAGTCATGGCCCCCAACTCCCTTCAGTCAAGGTCATGTAGTTCTTTAAGGACTTAATCAAATTTTACCTTCTCCATAAGGCCTTTCCATGTCCCCTTAATTAAATTAATGGCTCTTTGTACTTTATCATAATACTTTTCATGATGTATCTATGATCTTTTCTTTAAGTGTCATGTACACCAAAGTGTGGTTTTACAAACTGGAATTTACTTCTTTTTTATCTCTGTATATGTATTACTACCTAATGTAATAGGTATAACATAAGAGTGTTGGATAAATTGTATTTTTATTTTTTTCCATTTTCAGAAATGAACAGTTACAGTGTTATAGCAAAATTAGAGTTTAAGTTAATGAACCACATAAGATATGTGCGAAGGTAAATTTAAGTGAATTCTAGTTGCTCCTCCATGAAGTACCCCTATAGATTCCCTGAAAATGTGATCCATGCAAATGCATGGGATTTAGTCACTGACTGATTGACTTTGGTTTCTATATCAGCACTGCTCTCTGAAGATAAGACTGTAGGCCTAATCAAACAAGTCAGAAGGTATTTATATTCTCTAAATACTATAAAACCATTAGTCCAGAAGAAAAGGAAATTACTCTGAGAAATCTCATTCAGAGATCTAAACTTGAACACTATGCCAGCCTTTTAAATAGTGTTTAGAATAACTCAAAATGCATGCCTTCAATCAACATTATTAAGCACCTACTATGTGTTTGTCATTGTTCCAGACCTCAGCCCTTATAAGGCTTATATTTCAGTGGAGTAGGGGTTTGGAGAAAATAAACACATGAAAGAGACAATTTTGGAAAGTGACTTGCTGAGAAAAACACAAAGTTGGTTAAAGAACAGAGAGGGATGGAACAGAAGAAGCATTATCTTATGCGATGAAGAAAAGTGCTGTGGATGTGACATTTAAACTGAGACCTGAAAGCCTAGAAGAAGCCAGTCATGCAAAGATCTAGCAGTAGAGTTGTCTCAGCAGAGAGAGCAATGACTATAAAGGCTTAAGACAGAAAAACATGGCTCGTCCTGTGCCAGGCCGGAAAACACTTGAAGCACGATGGGGTGTGGCCTGCATTGAAGTACAAACTACTGTGTAGGAAAAGACTGTATCAGGTCTTGCAGGTTACAGTATGGCATTGGGCTTTTAGTCTCTGAATAAGGGGAAGCCTTTGGAGGGATTTCAGTGGATGAGAAATATGATCTGATTCATCTTTCTAAAATACCACCTTGGCTGCTATGTAAAGGTGAGATGAATACATGTGGGGAAGCAGTTCAAAGACCATGCCGGGGCAAGGAGAGGATGGTGGCTTAGGCAGGTGGTCATACCTGTAAATGTGAAGATTCAGTTATAAAATCTTCAGTTATCAATCTAAGCATATTTTCTGATTTCTCTTTACCCACTCCCCCACACCACTTCTATCTTGTGCTAGTCTTTCACTACACTAAGAAAATGTAAGACTGCCATTGGCAAATGCACTGGGAGTGCTCCTTTAAACATAAGAAATTTAAACAAAAAGAGAGGAGTACCAAGGGACATGTGTGTACTAAATTTCTTTTATATCTGGAGATCTAATTTCTTTAGACACTAAGTACCTGGACCAGAGCTTATTTTCATAACTGGATATAGCTTCACAAAATAAAGTCACATTTATATATATATATAATCACTTTTTCAGTGATTACATATTGTTTATAGCTTACAATTAAGGCTATTCTTCAATTCTGTTAATCATGGATGTTTGTCATTTAAAGTAGGAAGTGAAATAAAACAAACAAAAAAACATCTAATTTGTTTCAACACTTTACTATTTGGCAGATTTCTAAAATCCACATATGCTAATGTTCATATTAATTGATTAATACCAGGAGACTTGTCAGAACTAAACAGTTTTGTAATTAATTAATATTTAAAATCCATTAAGCCCTAAAACATGAATGGAAGCAGCAGTGGTTTGACATTTTTCCTATTTTATTTTTAGTCAATATATTTTAATAATAATAATTTGGAAAGAAACTTTAATGACACATTTAAATAGCCTACCAATGTTTAAATAATTATTCACTATGATGAAGATATTTATTTGTAAATTAACAAACACATTTTAAGTATTTATCATGTGGCCAGGACACTATAACTGGAGGAAGATACTACAAGTACACATATGCTTTTTAGATATAAAGTATATGACATATTTCTACTAATAATATTTTTATACAATAATCCAGTGTTTGAAGTATTTTAATCTGTTCATTAGATTCCACATATGAGCAAAATTAAATGGTATTTGTCTTTCTCTGTCTGGCTTATTCCACTTAGAATAATGTTCTCTTGGTCTATCCATACTGTCACAAAAGGTAAAATTTTCTTCTTTTTGTGGCCAAGTAATATTCCATTGTGTAAATGCCTCATAGTTGTTTTATCCCCTCATCTACTGATGGACACTTCAGCTGCTTCCATATCTTGTTGATGTATGTAAGTAATGCTGCAATGAACATAGGGGTGCTTATATTCTTTCAAACTAGTGTTTCTGGTTCCTTCAGATATATTCCCAGAAGTGGGATCACTGTGTCAAAAGACAAATCCATTTTTAATTTTTTGAGGTATCTCCATACTGTTTTCCACAGTGGCTGCATCAATCTGCATTCCCACCAACAGGACAGAATGGTTCCTCCTTCTCCACATTCTGGTCAGCACATGTTGTTGTTGATTTATTGATGATAGCAATTCTGACAGACATGAGGTAATATCTCCTTGTTGTTTTAATTTGCATTTCTCTAATGATTAGTGACATGTTCAGCATCTTTTCTTATGTCTTTTGCCATCTTTATGTCCTTTTTGGAAAAGTGTCTACTCAGGTTCTTTGCCCGCTTTTTAATTGGATGATTTGTTTTTTTGGTGTTGAGCTTTGTAAGTAATTTGTAAATTTTAGATATTCATCCCTTATCAGATGTATTGGCAAATATGTTCTCCCATTCTGTGGATTGTCTTTTTATTTTATTTTCCTTTGCTATGCAAAAACTTTTTAGTTTCATATAGTCCCATTTGTTTTGTTTTGTTTTGTTTTCTTTTTGTTTCCCTTGCCTGGGGAGATATAGGTGATAAAATATTGCTAGAAGCAATGTCTGAGATTTTACTGCCTATGTTTTCTTCTATGATTTTTATGGTTTCAGGTCTAACATTTAAGTCTTTGATCCCTTTTCTATTTATTCTTGAGTTTGATATGTGTGTGTAAGAAGATGGTCTAGTTTTGTTTTTCTGTACATAGCTGTACAATTTTCCCAACACCATTTATTGAATAAACTTTTGTTAACCCATTATTTGTGTCTGCTTCCTCTGTCACATGTAATTGACTATAAAGATATGGATTTATTTCTGGGCTCTCTATTCCGTTCCATTGATTTAGGTGCCTGTTTTTATTCAAGTGCCATGCTGTTTTGATTACTATAGTCTTGTAATATAGTCTGATATTAGGTAGTGTGATTCTTCCAACTTGGTTCTTCTTTCTCAGGATTGCTGTTGCTATGTGGGGGCCTTTTGCAGTTCCATATAAATTTTTGAAATATTTGTTCTTGTTCTGTGAAATATGTCATTGGAATCTTGATAGGAATTGTGTTGAATCTATAGTTTGCTTTGGGTAGTATGAACATTTTAATAATGTTAATTCTTCATATCCATGAACACGGTATGTGCTTCTACTTATTTGTATCTTCTTCAATTTCTTTCTTCAGTGTCTTAAACTTTCCTGAGGATAGGTCTTTTACAACATTGGTTAGGTTTATTCCTAAGTATTTTATTCTTTTTGAAGCAATTGTGAATGGGATTATTTTCTTAATTTCCCTTTCTGCAAGTTTGTTATTGGCATATAAAAATGCAACTGATTTCTGGATATTAATTTTGTATCTTTCATTGTTAAATTCATTTATCAATTCTTGTTGTTTCTTGGTGGAATTCTTGGGGCCCTCTTTGCATAGTGTCATGCCAGTTTTATTTCTTCCTAATAGAGACAGACTCATAGATGGAGAGGAGGATGACAATTAGGGGTGGGGGAGATTAAAGGGTGGAGAGATTGAGGACAAATGGAAAAGGACTCATGGACAATAGTATGGTGATAGCATGAGGGAAAAGTAGGAAGTATTAGGAGATTAAATGCTAATGGAAAAAATACAATAAAATAATTTTAAAAATTAAAAACAAAAATATTTTTATTCTAAAAAAACAAAATAAAGAAGTATTTTGAATTACAATAGATTAAATTAAATCTGAGATTCTCATGCTCTTTGTCCAGGTTGTTCTCATCCAATGCAGTAACCACCTCAGAGAGATCAAAACAGAGAAAGAACTCTCTACGCTCAGCAACTACAATGGCTGTGACACTGAAAGACACAATTTTTCTAGATATGAAACCCCTTCTGCTCCATATCTCAGCTTCTTCTTGAAGTTGTACACAATATCCCTCTCAGCAGTAGTAATGAAGCTGAATTTCCTACTGTCAAGATCTTCATGAAAAAGTTTGTAAATTCATGGTCAATAAAATATAGTGCAGGGACCTGTTTTCCTCTTCTGTTAGATGACCAATATACCACAGAATACATGGGGCTAAAGAGTAGCATCATGCGTGATGATGCTAAAAGCAAGAGGTGAATTCTTACCCTGAAGTACCCCACTGGGGACATCATCATGACCAAGAGAAAACTTAGCATCTACCTTCTACAATCAGCCTTACCAAGGTTCCCCTAGACTCTATGGCCAACCAAGTAGAGACATTAAGATATCGTGGAATCTCTTATGTCCATTGCTTTATAGGCTGCACTGTCCCTGGATACCTTTGATCACACCATCATATATTATGGACTCAGGTCATAGCATCACTGACACAGCGAGCATCTACAAGGGTTATGCCCTGCCACATACTATCCTATGTCTGGACTGGCTGGCTTGACTTGACAGAGTACCTGAGGCAGAAAGTAGTTATAGGTTTACTGCCATAGCTGAGAATGGAACTAAACATGACATTGAAGAGAAGTGCGAAGTTGCTGTGGACTTTGAGGAGGAAATGGCTACTATTCTTCCACATTCGAGAACTATATGCTCCCTGATGATCAGTTGATCATTACTGGTAATGAAAACTGGAGTTTTTAAAGGCTTTCTGTCAACCATTCTTTCCAGGTATATAATCTTGTGACATTCATGAGGCCACTTGAAACTCAGTCATTAAGTGTGATGTTGAGGAAGAAAAAGACCCATATGTCAGAACACTGCTGTCTGATCTCCTATGTGCCCTGACATTACTGACTAAATACAGGAAGGAATCACAGCCCTGGCACACTCTCTCTCTCTCTCTCTCTCTCTCTCTCTCTCTATCTATCTATCTCTCTGTCTCTCTCTCTGTCTCTCTCTCTCTCTCACACACACACACACACACACACACATGAAAGCAATTGCTCTATCTTCCAGTAAATGCAGACCAGCAAGCATGATGGTGAATGAGTTGGACCATTCATTTTCTACCACAAATGACTCCGACTAAAATGTTACAAGATTTGTAGTATTTACTTCATGAATTCACAAGTGTAAATAAATTTACCCAGCAAATATACACACCTCATCACTATATGATATCTCATTAATGAACTGGTGGCCTATTGCCTTAAAGTCTGTATGTCTGATAATAATATAGCTACCCCAGTCTTCCTGTAATTAGTTTTCCTGATAGATCTTTTTTTTAAAACAGCTTTACTTTCAGTCTTTGTGTATCCTTATGCTTTTGTAAAAACACTTTATAGGTGAATGTTTCTTAATATTCAATTTGACAATTTCTTTTAGGTGAGATTAGTTCACTTATATTTATTGAATTTGCTAATATTTTTGGAATTAGTGCTACTTTCTTGTTTTATTTAAATTTCCTCCACCTTATCTTTATTTTTTGCTTCATACCCTTCTTTCTTGCCTTTTAAATTGATGTGAACTCACATGTGTATGTTCCCCCAATGGAAACTTTCTCAAGCTCTTATGACCTTTTCATACCCCAACTACGCACCATCTTGTTGCTGTTATCTAGAATATTAATTATTATAGAAATACTTTTTTATTTTCTTTTATTTGGCTTTAACCATTTAAAAAACAACTATCAATTCTATCAAGACTTATGACTACCTTATATCTCATGTCTTCTAATATCTTTCTTTGCCTATTCAAAAGCTTATTTCCAAAGCATTTTCAATACGGATCATTCTGTAGCAAATTTTTTAGGCATTGTATGCTAACATGTGTATTTTAGACATTTACACTTGAATAACAATTGTTATGAATATAAAACTGTATGTTGGAACTTCTTTTTCTTTAATACTTTAAAAATATTGCTACATTGTCTTCTTACATTTGGTGGTGGTGTACAGAAGTCTGGCACCAGTCTGATTCTTCTCTCTTTGTAGGTGATCCACTCTTCTGCTCTAAAGGTTTGCTCTTTCAGAGTATTTTCCTCTTTCTCCTCCTCCTCTGGCTCTTCCTCCTGCTCCTTCATTCTTAGATTTCACTCATATTTCCTTCTCTCCTCTTTGGCATCTATGAAACCATTTAATATAAGTTTGTTTATCTTTTCTTATTTTGGAAAATATTTGTACTGCTTCATTTTAATTTCTCTCCTTCTGATCTGTTATCTGGATATCGATACTTCTTCTATTTAACACATATCTCAACTTTTCTTTTTAATTGATAATTTCTTCAGTATTTCCTGCTTTTTGTCAGAGTTCCTCAGATGGATCCTCCAACTCAGTAACATATTCTTTAGTTGCATATTATTTCATTTTTTATCTCAACTACTGTGTTTTATTTATTATATTTTAACACCTAATATGTTCACTTGTATGATTTTTTGTCCTTGTTTTTTATTTTTATTTTTATTTATTTTCTTTTTAGAATATTTTGATTGTATTCATTGGGGTGACATTGATTCAGAAAACCATGCTGGTTTTAAGTGCACAACTCAACAAAACATCATCTGCACACTGCATCACATGCCCATTGCCCAAAGCAAAGTCTTTTTCAATCCTTATTTATCGCCCCTTTACCCCCACCCCCTATTCCTCTGGCTATCGCTACACTGTTGTCTGTATATATGCATACGACTTTTTGCTTAATTCCTTCACCTTTCTTTCAGCATCCCAACTACACTCCCTCTGACAGCTGTCAGTCAGTTCCATGTAGCCACACCTCTGTTTCTATTTTGTTCATCAGTTTGCTGTTGTTGTTGTTCATTAGATTCCACGTCTGAGTGAAACCGTGTGTTACTTATCTTTCTCTGACTGGCTTATTTCACTTGGCATAATAATATCCAGGCCCATCCATGCTGTCACAAAAGTTAGAATTTTCTTAGTTAGAAAGTATATGTGCACTTCTCTGTTCATTGCAGTGTTATTTACAATAGCCTCTATTTGGAAGCAGCCCAAGTGCCCATCAGTAGATAAGTGGATAAAAAAGCTGCTGTGCATTTACACATGGAATACTACTGCATCATAAAAAAAGAAGAGAATCTCACCTTTTGTTTTATATTTAATCTCACCTTTTGTTTATATTTTTAATATCTCCCTTATCTCTTTAATATAGTTACTATTTTTATCTCCAATTTGTGGTCTATCCTTATACTCCTGCTTTTGGGGGGGGGGTTATGTTTTTTAGTTTAAAATCCACTTTTTAAGTAGTTGTCCTCTTTAGATGTCCTATTATTTTGGCCTACAAGTACACTTTCCCAGGGAGATCAGCTCCTTGTCTTTTAAAGTGTTTTGGGAAGAGCAGAAAGTCATACCTCAGAATATGATAGCTTTGTGAATTGAAGAAAGGAGAAGAGCCTTAAGGCTTTTCTAAAGGCAGAGGGTCCCACAACTAATTACTCACATTTGCTCTTTTTTCACAAAGTAACACTTTAGGTTGGGGCTTCATTTTTAAATCCCCAAGAAATAGCACAAGGAGTAGAAAGTGCCATTAGGTGAAAAGTTATCCGCCCTGTGGATTTAAAATGGGGACATGAAGAAATCAATGCAAGAGTTGAATCAGTGCCCACCAGTTTGTCAGTGATTCACCTCATCAAGGCTTCTGAGCTGCTCTTTGAACACTGCACCAATGTAGACCACCGCCTCAGATTGTTGCACACACAGGGACAACAATGACCGTCCCCAAGTAACAACAGGGAAATGACAAGATTGTCAATTACTTCTTAGTAACACAGACTCTCATATTCAAAACAGATGCATTTTACCCCATAGTAGAGAAACCCACCCTCCCACATCATTCAAAATAACCTGCAGCTCCCCAGATTGTTTTATATTTTTAAACAAATTGAGTGTATGTTTCCCTCTATACTTTCTTCAGTGTTGATTTGGGAGAAGAAAATTAGAAGCCTATGATAATTACTATATTGATAGCACAGGAAGTTCCTCCAAATAAGGGGAAAAATGAAAATACTACAAAGATACATGGATAGAGCAATGTTTAAATTTTTGTGATATATTTATATTATAGAATACCCTTCAACTGTTAAAACAGGTGAATTTAAAGGCATTGATAGAGGAAGAGGGTCACGATGTTATAATGTCCAAAATTAAGCAGGAGAAATATATATAATAATATGCCATTTTTATGAAACTTTGCAAATATTTGTATGTTTATAAGCATAGAAAACATCTGAATAGATTGCATTTAATGAAAATTGTCAGAGTCATTCAAAACAACAAGGGGAGACTTTCATTTTCTGCTTTACACACTGTCCAGAAGAAGTCCAGCCATTGTTAACATAACAAGAACAATTTGCATGACATCAGTGTAACCTGGCAGCCAAGGGGAGTGGACAGAAATATGCATGAGTGAACAATGCCAGCTTCACTGTACTAGTCAGTGAGGACAGTAGACACTGCTGAGGGAGCATGTTTACTGTGTGGCCATCACATTCAAAATGACTGAACAAGTAGAGCAATGAATTTGCATCAAATTTTGTGTTAAGCTTGAACACTGTTCTACAGAAACTTAGATGATTCAGAAGGCCGCAGCTGTGGGGAGCTGGTGATTGGCAGCTTCATCAGGACAATGCACCTGCTCATGTGTCATGTCTCATGCAGAGTTTTTGGCAAAATATCAAATCACCCATGTGACTCAGCACCTCTTATAGCCCAGATCTGGCACCCTGTGACTCCTGACTTTTCCCAAAATTAAAATCACCTTTGAAGGGAAAAAGATTTTAGACCATCAGTGAGATTCAGGAAAATATGATGGAACAGCTGGTGGTGATTGGGAGAACTATGTGAGGTCCCAAGGTTCCTATTTTGAAGGGGACTGAGGGGTCTTATATATGTTTCTTATATCTTATATATTTTTCAAGAAATGTCTCTATTTTTCATATTACATGGCTCAATACCTTCTGAACATACCTGGTCATATATTTGAATTATTTGAGTGCTTTCTAAGTATTTATTATGTAGCAATTGATGAATTCACAAATAAATGGAAAGGATAGATTTTTAAATTCAGACTTGGCAGAAAGGGTTTATCCCCTTACAGGATGCTACTTTATTCTTTTCATGTGTTCTATATGTTGTACATTTTTCTGTCCCTTTAACAAAAAAGCAAAAACCTCCCTTGCCTATATCCTGGGAAATTGACGTGGCCCACCAGCCTGCAGTGACCATGGAATGCTGCGGATGGCTCATCAAAACATGAGAAAAACATACACAGGGACAACCAGGTCCTGTGGAGAAACAGGGATGAAACAGCCACTCTCTCTAGTGGAGAACGCCCCGTTTTCCCACCAAAGAAGGCTTTTATTCAGAATACAGACACAGTTTGTGGATTACAGTCTGGCAGGGAAGATGAAAAGGGATAGGTAATTTTCAAAGGGTCTGACAGAACTCCCGTTGGGATTCTGGGCTGAGAGTTTGTGTTTTAGCACTTAAAAAGACTATAGGACCTAAAAGGCTAGTCTCATTTCCTGCCCATGTCTTCATATTCTAATTCAATAGCATCTTCCAGGAAGCAGATCTCACAGGATCTTGCATATTCTATGTCCCAGGCCTGATTACCCCGGGGGTCCGCTGACTCTGGTCTGGACTGCACTACCCCTATTATTTCTGCACGCCTGAGTCAGGCAGAGGAGACAAAGACAGCCAGGAGACCTGGATTTCTCACAACTAAGAACAAGGACTCAGGTTTTGACAAAGCCGAGGGGGCAGGGGTCGATGTCCATCACCCCTTCATTTCCACAGCCCAGAGTCTCTTCCCTGAGGCCTCCTCATGATCATGCCTGTCTTAGGTGACTCCCCCTGTGGGAAATCTTACCTGTCATTGGCTAACTGATCAAGCATTGGAGGCCAGGTACAGAACAGGCAGCGTTCATGCCAGGGAAATAAGTTTTGTCTCCTTAGTGGCTCCTGGTTCAGAGGTCTTTCACTCAGCCTAAGTCACAGGAGTTACAGCTTCCTGAGACCAGGAAGGGCAGGCCCCAACAGGAAATTATCAGTTTTTGATAATATTTATTGACAAAATAGTATTTCAACAAATAATACATCAATAAAGGGATGAATATAAAATAAAGTGGGGAAAACTATATCAAATATAATCATAGCTTTCTTCTCTAATTGGTTACTTATATAGTTATTCCAAATTGAATGTCAGTCTATCTGATAATTTTTACCTCCCAAATAAGGTAGGACCACTGTACCCTTCCTTGTCCTACACTGTCAGGGAAGGACCCCTCTGGATGCAACCAGTTCCTCCATCCTTCTCACATCTTCCCCAGATCCAAGGGAAGTCCATAAAATTAAGCTGTTAAATTTTACCTGTATATCTCATTTCTATAAAAGGTATAGTTCTCTGAATTCCAGAAGGCCTGCTTCACTGCTATTTGTAGAAAAAGAATTGCTTGCAGAAATCAAAGCAGAATAATTTTTTAAGAACACGAATTTGGAAATATAACAACCAGTTGTCCAAGTATCTATTGAAAGGTCTGTTATTTCTCCAACATTTTTAATGCAGGTGGTATCATTTGTAGTTAATAAAATTGCTGGAACTGGTACACTTATTATTGGTTGGTGATTTGTTCATGATCATAAATCAGTGACAACCAATCAAACTTATGAAATCTGAAAGCTCTTTTATACCAGAATGTTGTTTTTAGTGATCCATAAAAATTTTTTTGTGCTGCTTGTTTGCCTAAAGGGAATGTTTATTAAAATCCACAACTTATTCAATTTGGAATGCTTGGCAAGATACTGTCTCACCATAGCACCCCAAACGGTGGGGGATCGTGTCAACATAATCCTGGATGTAGCATTACCCAAAGCACATATGACTGATTATTTTAGTTCATTTGCCATTACATTTGACTGTTAAAACTTGCTTATACTTTTAAATATGTGCCATTGGCAGTATATTCAAGCAAAAGGAAGTGAAAATGAAAATGTATTGTCTGGAATGAACAAGACAAGGAGAAGTGTGGGTTTCAGAGAAGTGTGGGTTTCAGAGCTACATAGACCTGGGTTCATTTCCTAGCTCAATCACTAACTGAAATGAAAATGCCTTAATTTCTCTGAGCATCAGCTTCTCCTATGTAAACTGGAGATAACAGTACTTGCTCCCTAGAGTGGTAAAAGAATAAATGAAATTATGTTTATAAATGCCTGGCATATACTAGGCACTTCAAGCATGGTAGTAATTATAATTCCTTCTCTTGCCAGCTTTGCCTCTCTTTATGCCTTGCCAGCATGTACAAAGACTGAGCCAGCTTTTCTCATACACCCTCTTCTTGAAACCACCCCTCACTCTCCTAGGAGAGACATAGGACACAAATTGAGAGAAACCAACGACTTGTTTGACATTGACTGGGATTTGACACCTGCAACTGTGTGTGACAGCAGTCCTGATGTTCAGAGCATACTGACCACTAGGCAGAAAATGGACCACTTCCAGCACCACCAAAAGAGAAGGAAAGGCATTTCAGGGGAGGCTGTCCTACTTTTCCAGCTGGCCACTCACTAGCAGTTCTTACCTGCTGAGTGTTAAAAAGGGGGAAAGGTAAACTCTTTAAGGTCAACAGGGCGCAATTCCAAGGAAAAAACAGAAAAGCTGGTTTCTTTCTTTCTTTTTTCATTCTAGAAGGACTTATAAATAAGGCTTTGTTTCTGCTTTACTGAATGCAGGCCATGGTGCTGCCTGGCTCTAGCTCTGCAGTGGTGTTCTGTTCACAGGAGCCCCGAGGAGAAGCAGAGTGCACACTTCTCTGTGGCACATCTTCCTACTTAAGGCAAAAACAACTCATAATCGTAAAATACATCAACTGAGAGATTAATTAAGAAGCCAATCTGGTTCTATACATAAATTCAGTCACTGTTTGTTTGAAAGTGTACATGAGTGTGTTGGTGTATTTCTTGTATTCATTTTAATTTTCACTTATAGTTTACATTCAACATTATTTTGTATTAGTTTTACATGTACAGCATAGAGGTTAGACAACCAGGTATTTTACAAAGTATCCCTGCCCTGATATCTCAAGTTCCGAAATGGCACCATATGTAGTTACTATAACGCTGTTCACTTTATTTCCTATGCTTCCTTTTACATGCCAAAACTATTTCATAACATAAATTAATACTGTTAGTTTAATACTGCCAATTAATACTTCTTAGTTTCTTCAACTTTTTCACCCAGCCTCCCAAGCCCTCTCCTCTCTGACACCTATCAGCCTGTTCTCTGTACCTATAAGGGTGTGATACATCTGAGAAGGGGTGAACATCCAAAATTTATCAAGAATTTAGACAACTCAACACACACACACTAAAAACAACCCAATGAAAAAGTAGGCAGAGGACCTCAATAGACACTTCTCAAAAGAGGAGATACAGATGGGAAATATGTATGAAAAGATCCTCAGTCTCACTAATCCTCAGAGAAATGCACGTTAAAACCACAATGAGGTATCACCTCAAACCTGTGAGGATGTCTATCAACAATAAACCCACAAGCAACAAGCCGTGGTGGGTACGGGAGAAGAGGGACCCCTGACGCACTGTCGGCGAGAATGCAGACCAAGTATGTGTGTTTCACCACAATGTTTTAGACAGCTTAAAGAAGAAAATGTAACTTCTCCATATATAATTCTGTTTTGGTGTTTTCTACAGAAAGAGACAATTAACTATTTTATTGCATGGGAAGTGTACTATGGGACACTTATTATTAAGAGCTCTTTCTGCCAAAACCGACAGAATATTTTTACCAAATACATAGTAGAAAATATTAACTCTAGAAAATAATGCTTAAAGTAAATGCATGTCTTGATTTTTCAAAACTTACCATGTACAAAAAGATTTGATGTAAAGAATTAATGACCAAAATTCCACTTTTTGACCTTAAATCCTGATCTGCTTCACTCAGAAACCTCAGGATGGGGCCCTCCTTTGCTCTTGGATGATCCAATGAAGAAGAGAAAAGGTGAAGATATAATTTATCATGTTTGGATTCTAAGAGAAGAAAATCAGCAGCCTCATAAAAATAAAATAAAATTTAATATCCATTCATGATTTTTAAACAACCTCTTAGCAAGCTATGTCCAGAAGAAAATGTTCTAACTAACAAAGAGCATCCAGAAAAGGCATCCTGCCAACATAACAATGAAACTGTTGAAAGTATGGTGGGCCCTTGGTATCAGCAGGTTCTGACTGAAAATATTTTTTAAAAAGATACATTGTTGCTGCTGTGTTCTGTGTATTAAGTTAGGCCTCCAATGGTTACATCTGTACTAAACATGTGTAGATTTTTTTCTTGTCATTATTCTCTAAACAATATAGTATAACAACTATTTACATTGCATTAGGTATGTATCATAAGCAATCTAGAGATGATTTAAAATATGCAGGAGGATGAGAATAGGTTATACACAAATACTACACTATTTTATATAAGAGACTTGAGCATCTTCAGATTTTGGTATCCACCGAGGGACCATGGAACAAATCCCCTGCAGATTCTGAGTAATGCTAAATGTCCTTAAATATCGAGGACAAACCAAGAATTCCCATTATCACCACTCCTTTCAACATCGTTCTGCAGATTCTCTCCTGTCCAGCCAAACTACAGAAAGAAATAATGTGTAAGGATTTAAGAGTAATAAGTCAACTTTTTCATGTGTAGATATTGTGGTTGAATTCATAAAAAGTCCCTCAAAAACTCTATGAATGAACTGTTCAAATTAATAAGTTTTTTTAATACTGGACAAATTATAAATGCACACAAGTCTATTTCTATAAACCAACAATCATGCAGCTAAACAATATAAGCTTATAATTTTTATAAAGATTATAACAATATCACTCATGTCACTTATTATGTCAGTGATTATTCTATGAACTTTACACATGTAATAGTTTTTAAAATGTATAAATTTATTGATGTTCTTCCCTTTATACTCCCTTCCTTCAAATGTGGGCTGAACAGACTGATTTACTCTGTTGAGCAGAGTGAGGAAGAAAGGATGCTATATGATTCTGAGACTGGGTCATAAACAGAAGAGTTTCTATCAAGCTCTTGCTTTCTATCATTTGTTCTGGGGGAAGCCAGCTACTACAACATAAGGACATCTCAGCATCTTTGGGAGGGGCTCATATGATGTGGAACTGAGGTCACTTGTCAACAGCCAGCACTAACCTGCCAGCCACTGAGTAATCCAGTGTAGTCTCATTGTTTCAATTGCCACATCACCTGAAACCTTGAGTCAGGTCTCCCCAGCCAAGCCTATCCTATCTTCTTAACCCACAAACCCACAGAAATCTTGAGACATAATAAGTGTTTACCATTGTTTTAAGCTACTAAGTTTTGCAGTACTTTGTAACAGCAATAAATAACAATACACATGGTGTGGTTCATCACAATATCTCCATAAGATAGGTACTATTACCATGGTCAACTTGCAGATGAAGCAACGGGTTAAATAACATGCTCAAGGTTGCACAGTGATGGGTAACCAGTGGAGATAGGACTCAAATATAGCCAGCCAGCTCCCAAAGTTTGTTCTTGTAACTGAAACACTACATTTCATTGCATTTTCCCCAAATTCTCAAATACACTTTATATTTTCTTCAATTTTTTTGCACTAAATACCTCTCTCCTATAGACTGACAATCTCCTGATTCAGTATGACTAAGAAGTTCTTTAGACCAGCTGAGCCACTGCCAGCTCAATTTTCTTTCCTTAGCTTGAATCTACCTTTCCTGCACCCCGTACTATCTTCTTTGTTTTGAGAACAAAATCTACTCCTCTTCAAGATCATATTCGTCCAATCCTTCCTCCTAAAATAAGCCTATTTTCAAAATTTGCCATTGTAATTCCATCATTTGTCATTTTTCTGACCAGACTTACGGTGACAGTAAACTATAATTCAAGCTTTTTTTTTGCCTTACTGAAAATGCAAGAGCATCATCCAGTGGCAACACTGTAACTGCATTATTTTCAATTTACATAGACCAGATAATATTTCAATGTTGAGAAAAATATATATTTTCCTGTTCTGCTTTTCTAATGAGGTTTTCAGAAACAATTGTAGGAAACTTAGGTGACTGCTTATTTCTTGGCTCACTTGGAAGCTTCCAGGCCCAGTACTTCCCACCACTATACCTGACTCCTGAAGGCTCATGGTGAGACTGACTCTTTCTTATGATGACCTAAGAAAGAGGTGGTGTTTCTTAGTTGTTTTGAGCACAGCTAATTTCTGAGAGCCAGGGTTCTAAAGGAACCAGGCCATGAAGACACTAACTCCTCTAAAGAATTGTTATTCTTTCTTCTGAAAACAACTTCTTAGCATATTTCCCTCACTGCTCTAGTCATCAAGACACTCAAAGTCGAACACAAAAGTATTTTTAAGCAATATGGTAAAATTTCAAGTAAAGCTAATAGTGCCCAGCCTCTAGAATAGTTAAGTGTGTCTGTCATTCTATTAAAGATTTTTTTTCAGTTTTTGAAGGAGTGTGTGTGTGTGTGCATTTTTAAGTACTCTATTATTGTTGGGATAATTGTTGGATTTGTAAAGATTCATCTTGGTATGTTTAATATAATTATAAGCAGTGTTTTATAAAGTGTTATATAATAGATTCTGCTGGAAAACTTCATTGAGCATGGAAATTATAATATTCACAAAAATCACCAGGCCTCACAAAGATGCATATTTCCTTCCAATATTTCCACTACCTCACCGTAACAGTAGTTTTACCTAAACTCCCTGACTTAAAAGGAGAAAACACACGCCAAACCATTTGTAACTCATACAGTTTTCTAAGTTCCACTACCAGATTCCAATAGGCTGGGAATGTTTAAAGTCAGTGGACAATGGTCACGACTATGGGAGATATTTAAGGACTGAGAGCAGGATATCTTTGGCAAAGACAGTGTTTCTCAGACTCGTTCTCTGGTTTTGCTTAGCAACTTGAGGAGAGCATGAAAGAGATCTTCGAGCTGCTGGGCTTGTGGAGTGGGGGGAAGAGCATGGGTGAGCGCACAGATGTTCATTCTGGCCAGTTAATTAGCCCACAGATTTTCACAGACAAAAGCTGGCCACTGTGTGTAATTTCATGTTGTAAAAAGCTAATGTGATTATCCAAAGGATTCTGGAACAAGAGATTCTTGAGAAGAGTTGACATAGATTTGACCCCTGATCAACTCCCTCACTTACCCTGATGCTCGCCTCTTGAACTGCCCTCTGATATTTACCCAGGAATTCACAATGTCTACATTTCAATCAAAGCTGGTTTAAAGACATGCCTCCGAACTCTGCCTGCATTATCCCTTTGTGTGCAGGCCCATAATGTTAGGAAATGCTGGGGAAGTGCATTCATGAATAACAGAAATCCCATCACCTTCATCTGGGTTTTATATAATTATAGTCTTTACTTGCCTTTTCATTTTCATTCTTTGGGAAAGCAGTTGAGACATTTATTTACAGAAAAATGATACATCAAATATGAAGTTGGTGTTCACTTTGTGACAGCCAATTTCCCATATGATTCCTATTACTAATGAAGCCCTCTTATCTCCTAAATTCATTGGCATGCCATTCTTTTTTTCTGTTGGAGACTCTCAGAGGTTCAGGCCAGAAGGCATAACAGTGTATTGAGGGGAGAACAATACATTCTCCCCTCGCTAGTTTCCAAACAAGGAAGAAAAAGAACATTAAATAACCTGACCTTCAGTTAATTACAAAATCACCAGAAATAGAATAGGATTAAAAAGGCCCCCATCTTCTCCCCCATGGTACAAATCAGGGCCAAACAGGCATGTGTGCTCAGTGGGGTGCAGAAGCAGAGGCTCGCAGAGGCCCGCCCAGTCCCATGCCACATCACCACTTCCAGCCTCCGTTCCCCTAGTGACATTACTTTTGTAGGTAACCCAACCCGTTCCCATCTTCGCCAAGAGCCTCCTGACTCCATACGTCTGTTCTTCCCCTCTTGTATGTCGTCCTGAAAGACACAGACTTATTACTACACCGCCAACCATTCACTGTGCTCTTCTCTAGAAAATTTTGTTCCTCGCTTCACCACCAAAAACTCAAGGTATTGTTTGAGTGCAGTAAAGAGCAGCTAAAATATTACTAAATCTTTTACAATTCCATTTTAAATAGTTACAGGCATCTTTTTCACAGTTACAATCACAACACAATATTTTGATTCTTTTGTTCACTATCATAAAAATTATTTTATCAGCATTAATTTACTCATAATCAGGAACCTGTAGAGATTAATTTAGGAGATTACTTTCTTTAAGAGAAACTAATAAAACATACACTAAGATGGCAGTATTTTATATCCTTACATCTTCTCTTCAAGTATTTGAGGAAATATCCCTATCAGTCACATCACTGGTGTCCCCAGACTTCTTAGTTCCTGATTATTTACTGAGCACCTACTATGTGCTATGCACTGTCATGTGTACTACATAAAATGTAAAGCAACTATTTTCCCTCCATATCATGAATTAGTTGTGATATTGAATGTTATAGAATCAATCCTTATAAGGTAAAAGAGATAACACAGATTCAGTCTGCGTAAAGGGGTTCTGGATAAAGAGCTGTACCCTAAATGCCAAAAGAGCTGATGGGTCTTATTGGAATGAATTTTTTATACTGAAAGCAATGTATTAAGACTACTGGTCTAAAAGAAAAAAAGATTTCTCTGAAATTCTTTCAAGCCTCAAATTACTGAGACCACCTAACAAAAATCAGAATTCTTCTCTGCCTCTCTTAGAAATCTGATGAGGTGCCGACTTTGATGAAATATCTTTGGCAATGTCAATGACATAGGCAACTTTTCAAGTTGAACTGGAGATGAGTCAAATTAAAAATAAACATGGCATTTCTACCAAGATACCCAGGCCAAACTACCCATTTCCAAGTGAGGACAATAGGCGCAGTCGATTTCACTTTTCCAGTGCTAATTGAACTGACATTATGGAAGGCCTCACTAGCGATGCCCTGTTATGAAAACTCCATTAGAGGAGACCAAAAAATATGAGAATTGAGCAAGAGGAAAATGCCTAAATAAATGCCCTCATGCTTCTTCTACACCATATTAAGATACAGGGATACAAATGTAAGCATCTATAACTAGATGATGCCTAATTTCAGTGAATCTTAGTTAAGGTTTCTCAGTTTCTGGGTCAAATGTGTCAGCCATCTGCAAAGAACTTGCACTAAGTGAGTGCCTACATGACAGCTTCCTAATTAAGGATTTTGTTAACACTTTTCATTGTATTTTATAAGTTCTCTTTTAATTATTTCCTGATTATCTACATTAAAGTCTCTTGCACACTCACTAGAGGAAGTAAAATTTAAGCTAAAACCTGAGAAAGAAAGAGTGAAAGGGGGAAAGTAGCCAAGCAAATGAGAACATAACAACTAGACAAAGGGAGTGGCATATATAAAAACACCAGATGCAACAGAACATATTATGTCAAGAAGCTGGACAATAGAGGTCAAAATAGGAATGAGTGAGCACTAAGCATTAGAATATGGAGAAATTTATAAACCAAGTAGTGAATTTTATCTTTTTAACCATTGCTTTTCATTTAGGCAACAAAAGCAGATTTGTATTTTTTTTAATTAATTAATTTACTTATTGAGATATAAGTAACCTAATATTTTGCTAGTTTAAAGTGGACAGTGTTAGTTTGATACATTTACAAACTCTTATATGATTTCTACTATAGTGTTATCTCTATTGTGTCACATAATTACCATTTTTGTATTCGAAGACTGTTAAGGCATGGTTACTTAGCTAATTGGAAGCTTATAATACAGTATTGTTGACTCTAATCACTATGTTGGGCATTACACAAAGATCTCCAAAAGTATTTATCTACTAGTTGCAGTTTGTACCCTTAAATAGCACCTCCCCAATTTTCCCATCTTCTAGCCCAGGCTAGCCATTATTCCACTCTCTGTTGTTAGGAGTTTGGTTTTCAGATTCCACATTCATGTGATAGTATACAGGCATACCTCTGGGCTTCTGTGGGTTAGGCTCCAGATCACTACAACAAAGCGAGTATCACAATAAAGCAAGTCATGTGAACTTTGTGGCTTCCCAGTGCACACAAAAGTCATGTTTATACTGTAGTCTCTTAAGTGTTCGATGGCACTAGGTCTAAAAAACAACAATGCACATATCTGAATTAAGAAATACTTTATTGCTAAAAAAAATTGCTATCCATCATCTGAGCTTTTAGTGAGTTGCAATCATTTCCTCTGGTGGAGGTTCTTGCCTTGATGTTGGTGGTGGCTGCAGAATGAAGGCTGGGGCAGCTATGGCAATTTTTTGGAGGTTTAAAGACATCCTTGAATTTTATCTTTTAAAAATTTGTATGCATTTTTTCCTTTACTATTTAGTCCCCTTATATTAACTACCCCCTGTAACTACCACACTGTTGTCTGTGTCCATGAGTCCGTTTTCCCTTTTGCTCAACCCCTCCACCCCTTAAGCTCCTCCCCTCCACCTTAGCTATCATTCTGCTCTTCATCTGAGTCTATCTCTATTTTGCTGTATTTAAAAATAAGATAACAATAAAGTTTGCTTCATAGACTCTTCCTTCACTAATGATTTCTCTGTAGCATGCAATGTTATTGGATAGCATTTTACCAACAGTAGAACTTATTTCAAAAGTGGAGTCAGTCGTCTCAAACGCTGCCACTGCTTTGTCAACTAAGTTTACATGCTATTATTAATCCTTTGTTGTCATTTCAACATCTTCACAGCATCTTTACCTGAAGTAGATCCCACCTCAAGAACTACTCTCTTTGTTCATTCACGAGCAGCATCTCCTCATCCATTACAGTTCGTCATGAGATTGCATTAATTCAGCCATATCTTCAGGCTCCATTTCTAATTCTAACCCTCCTGCTATTTGCACCACATCTCTAGTTACTCCATCCACTGAACTCTTGAACTCTCCAAGTCACCCATGAGGGTTGGAATCAATGTCTTCCAAACTCCTGTTAATGCTGATATTTTGACCTCTTTCCATAAATCACGAATGTTCTCAATGGCATCTAAGATGGTGAATTCTTTCCAGAGGTTTTCAATTTGCTTTGCCAAGATCCATCACAATAACTGCTATCTATGGCAGCTATACTCGTACAAAACATATTTCTCAAATAATAAGACTTGAAAATCAAAATTACTCTTTGATCTAGGGGCTTAGGAGTGGATGGCATGTTAGCAGGCATGAAAACATTAATCTGAGAGAGCTCTTGGGTGACCAAGTGCATTGTCAATGAACAGAAATATTTTGAAAGGAATCTTTTCTCTGAGCAGTAGGTCTCCACAGTGGGTTTAAAATATTCAACCAGGTGTGTTGTAAACATAAGCGCTGTCATCCAGGCTTTGGTGTTCCATTTATGGAACACAGAGTAGATTTAGCATAATTCTTAAATTTCCCAGGGTGTTTAGAATGGCAAAGGGGCATTGGCTTCAACCTAAAGTCTGCAGCTACATTGGTGTCTAATAAGAGAGTCAGCTTATCTTTTGAAGATTTGAAATCAGGCATTGACTTCTCCTCTCTCATTACGAAAGTCCGACATGGCATCTTCTTCCAATATAAGGCTGTCAACATACTTAGTCACGAGGAAAATAAAAATTAAAAACACAGCAGCATTTCAAAATATACCTACTATATGGTTAAAAAAAGACTAATGATAGTAAGTATGATCAAGGTATGCATAGCAACTGGAACTTTCCTACACCGTTGATGGGAATATAAAATGGCACGGACACTTTACAAAATAGTTTTTCAGTTTCTTAATAATAAACACACATTTACTCATCAACTCAGCAACTCTACTCTTAGGTATTGACTCCCAAATCGAAAACGTTTGTCCATACAAACTCACCAAAACACCGATACTGTTCTAGTCTATTGTGTTCATTATATTAAACCCCAAATGAACACAGCTCAAATGTCTGTCCACCAGAGCTGTGATGCCTACGTAAATGAACTACTGGTACACACACAACAACATGAATAAGTCTCAAAAAATTAGGCTGAAAAAGAAAGGCAGGCAAAAAATTCCATACTTTAAGGTTACATTTATTTGTGAGAAAAACTAACTTATCATAATAGCAAATTATCTTTGCAGAGGCTGGAAGGTGGGGAATATTTTCTGGAATGGGATGCAGGAGAACTTGTTGACTTGCCGGATATTCTGTATCTTCTTTGTGGTGGTAGCTCCACAGGTGCATATGCTTGTCAAAATTCATTCCAGTGTACACTGAAATGGATGCCTCCTATCATGTATGTGTAAATTATAAGTCAATAAAGGTTATTAAACAAATTAGTCATCAGCTTTATAAAACTCATAGTACACACACATAAGGGCAGATTATTTCTTCTACTATCGTATCTCCATACTAAAAACTTGGAAAGATTTACATTCAAATAGAGAGAGGTTATATTCTCTATTTTGGTCCTCTTCTTCTGAGCATTTTTTTTGATGCACTAGTCTTGTCTTCTGGTTTGTCTTATGTCTTGAGCTGGGCGGCCTCTTTCTATCAGTGTAGCAAAGGACAATGAAGTCAACCACACAGACTTCATGAATCCAGTTATTTCAGCTTGTAACTGTCACTAGAAAAAATGTAACAATATGGGAACCTCAGGAGATGCAATTTTCCTCCACTCTGACACATGCTGTCCATTATGATCATAAGATCAAAGAATCACAGAAGTGTGGCTAAGACTCATCTTTAGCTTAATTTGGGGAAGACTTCAGTGATTTAAAAGAAATGTGGTCATTCTCATAACCATTATTTTTTCTTCATAAATGACCTTGTTATTTATGTAACCATTTCGATAATTACTTCTCTTTAATCCAAATGAAGGCCATGGGTATGTTACCAAGAATGCTTGTGCAATCGGTATGTACGGGATTCATATGGCTCTGTGCGAGCTTCCTCAAGTATTAGGCATTTATTTCAGCCATGTATACAATCTCTTCTTCTAGCCTTTAATATCTTACTAGAGTTTGTTCTTCATTTGACTTAGTCTGTATTTCTTTTGTTGCCATTTTAAATAATTTTCTTACATGCAGGACAAACTTGAGATGGAGAACAGCTGGTCAATGTCCTCCAATTAACAATGTCATGTTTAAAGACTCATGGCCATTCACTTCCCAGTCATGCTTTCTCCAAACCAAATAGTCGTAATTCCTTTAATCTTTAATCATGCATCCAATTGCCTAGGACTTTTCTTAAGTCCCAACAACTCTATATGAGATAGTTCCAACCAACCATGTGTTTAGATCAGAGATTTCAATTCCCCACTAACTTTGATTAGAACCAGTTTCTCCAGGACATACAAATATATTTTTCATGCCTCATGACCTCAGATAAATTCTGAAGTATAGAGTCACGCACCCAGCTGTTCCTCTTTTTATTACCTAAATTCTCGCCAGTTAATGAATTAAAGAAAACACTGCCTATTATGTGTTGTCTCTGTGAACACCCTTTAGTGAGGATAGATTAAACAACTCCAAACCAAACTTTAACCAGAAGAGCATCCCTTATACTAAAATGATCAGGTGAAAAAATGATCTTTGAAAATATATTAAGAAAAACATTTTTCTTTTAGGAATATAATTTTCTTCTTGACAAATTTCAGTAATATCCTTAATGGAAATGAGTGTCTTTCAAAACACAAGATCAAGTCATCATCACCTAAAATAAATCACTGTGCTAGTCAAATAAAAGGGTAAGAATTTGCAAAAATGATACATGTTCTATGTAATGTGTTCTTCTACAAGAAAATTCTCTGGGTTTTATTGAATAAAGTAGAGATCGTACTGAGGTGAATGAAAACCAGGACCACAAAGACAAGGCTGACTTTCTTAAGTCTTGATAAACTCAACCTCAGAGTTGGGCAGAGGCTTCTTCAGAAATCCTCCTCTCTCTGCGCAAAGTTCTCGTTTAAGAAAGTCTTTTTTTTTTTACATTTTCAGTACTAAGTACATGAGCATTAATTAGGAAAACGGAGACAACTATACTTGAAAAACAATAAAAAAAGAAAAAATTCATTTTGCTACCTGACAAGTCAGGTCCTAGTAAATAAGAGCTGATATTTTAATAATAATCACAACAAAATGATTCTTATTAATATAAAGTCTTAGACTATAATTAGAACCAGTAACCATACCAGTCGTTCTGTTTTGCAGACTCTGACACTGAACAAACACAAACAAGTAGATGTCGAAGCAGCCGCACATCTGGAGAACAATACTCGAAACATTTCAGCCAAAATAGGTGCTTAGAATACCCACTTAGTGACCCACATGGCACACCTGTTTTATTATATGTAGCTTCTAATAATTGAAACCAACCTCTAAACAACTAAAACAATTTCTAGGGTTTTAAACATCCTATGCATTGTGGAGGGAAATTATGTAACTGAATAAATGAAGCCTTTTTCTTGTATTTCAGCACAAGTCAATGGTGCCAGTCTTTAGGGTAGAAGTCAGTGTTAACAATCAGTTTCCATAATTTTGCTTTTTCAGAGGATATTTTCCTCTTTATTTTTATGACAAAATAGAATTTTATCCGTTGGTAGCTCAGCTGTGTGGAAACCTTAAACATTTTAGGTAAAATAAAATTTTGTCCTGCTCTTGTCTACCAAACTTCATAGGAGACCCCATCAAATAAAAAGCCATTATTGTTGCCTTCCTATTTGAAAACTTTAAACAATTGAAAAAAACAAAGATATCACTAAAACAAACACTCATGAATTTTTGAGCCAAAATTTTCACACTTTTTCCTTCAGTTATAGTTATAATAAAAACTGACTTGAGGGAGGTCTAGATTTGCTCCCTTGCCAGCCCCCTTCCTTTTCTCTCTGCTCAGAAGCAACCACTGTTTAATTTGGTAGCTATCCTTCCAGTTCTGCTTTTATATTTTCAGTGATTTTTATTCATGGGAATTTAAAAAAAAACATTTTATTAGTTGACTGGAATTGTGTTGAAAACTATTTTAAACAGCATTTAAAGTATGAAACAACATCTTTAGTATATGAGTCTTCTAATCCATGAACAATATTTCCCGTTTTTATTCAATTTTCATTTTATGTCCTTCAATAATTTTCTTTATAATATTTTATAAACATTTTGTTAGAGTACCTTTAGATGTCATTGCTTATGTAGGATTATATTTTGCTACATTTTCTAGATATGTTAAAATTAATGATAATAGTGATTTTTGCATGTTTATATTGTTTCAGTAGTCTCGTAAAAGTTTTTTCCTCATTTTTAGATTTCCTGAAATTATCATCTGAAAATGATGACATTTTACTTCATTGTTTATGATTCTTAAACCTCTTATTTTTTTTTTCCTCATGGAAAGTCATTGTTCTGATTCTGTCCCTCTAGATTAATTTTGTTTTTCTAATAGTTTTGCCTATTCTCCAGTGCCCATTCTTTATGTAAATTGAAACACACTATTTATTTGTTTGTGCCTGGCTGCCTTCACGGAACATAATGTCTTCGATAATTCATCTGTGTTTTGTTGCAGGCAGTGAATATGGTAAATTTTAAGTTCTGTACTCCTGACTAACAATGAACTGCTTCCAAGTTTTTGCTACTCTTAAGTCATTTTGTTGATACATATTTTCATTTCTTTGGGGTAAATATCTAGATTTTTATCTACTAATGTATCTATAATACATTGTTATTGATTTTGCTCAAGTCAAGCATCTTTCAAAGAAATTTTGAAAAATGAAAAGATATGTATTTTTAATATATATCTATGTACATATGTGTGGTGTATCTATACATATCTTTTTTGCCCATTTCAGCACACTTTAATTCTTCACATAGATTCAAATTTCAACAGGTATCATTTCTCTTCAGCTTGAAGAACTTTCTTTAATATTTCTTGAAAATAGTTGTACTAATAGAAAATTTTCTCAGTTTATCTAAAAAAAAGTCTGTATTTCACCTCAATTTTCAAGAATATTTTGTGAGAAATAGAATCAGAGACACAGAAACATGGAACAGACTGACAGCTGTAAGAGCAGGGGAAGGGCTGGTTGAAAAAAGATGACGAGATTAGCAGAAGAGCATCCATGCATGACCCATGGACATGGACAACGGTGTGGAGATCGACCTTGGGGAGTAGAGGGTGGGCCGAGTGGAGGGGAGCAGAAGGGGAATAACTGGGACAACTGTAATAGCATAAACAATAAAATATTTAAAAGGAAAATATATTTTGTGCTGAATGTAGAATTATAGATTAACTTTTTTTCTTTTAGCATTTTAAAAATATCATTCTATTGTGTTGTTTCTATCGAGGACTGAGCCATATTTACTGTGATTGATCTGGTATCATATGTTACTTTTAATTGCTTTTAGGAGTTTTTAAATATATTTTTGGTTTTCACAGTTTAACTATGATGTGCCTCAGTTTGATTTTCTATTAATTGATCCTTCTTGAGATTTGCTGAGCTTCTTGGATTTGAAAGTTTAGGTTTATTGCAAATTTTTAGCTATTATATTTTCAAATACTCTTTGATCCTTTCCCTTTTTTCTGTACTTTGAAATTTTGAACAGAACATATCATGGATTACTTGATATTGTCCCATACATCACTGATGTTCTCCTCAGTTTTGTCAGTAATTTTCTTTCCTCTTGGCTTTCTTGCTTTTATTATTTATTTATTTATTTATTTATTTATTTCTCACTCTAGGATATGCTTTTCTTGATTTTAGGGGGGGGGGAGAGAGAGAAACATCTACCAGTTGTCTCCCGTTTGCAGCCCAACTGGGGACTGAATCACAACCCAGGCCAGTGCCCTGTCTGCGAATCCAGCCTGCAACCTTTTGGTGCACAGCAGGACTCTCCAACCAACTGAGCCACCTGGCCAGGGCTCTCCTTGGCTTTATTTTGAATAATTTCCATTAACCCTTCTTCAAGTTCATTGATCCTTTGTTATGCAGTTTTAATTTTAATATTCATCATGTATTTTTACTTCATACATTATACTTGTTCAGTTCTAAAATTTTTTGGTTCTTTTTTATAGTTCCTATGTCTGTTGAAATTTTCCACTTGTTCACCTATTTTTTTTTCCAAATAACCTTGAACATTTTCATAATAGCTATTTTAAAGTCTTTGGGTTCTGCTTCCACTATTTCTGTCATCTGGTGCTATCTTCTGTTGCTTTTATTTTCTTGGGTGTGGACTCTATTTTATTGTTTCTTCATATGTCTCAGGATTATCTTTTCTACAAACTAAATCTCCCATATTTGAAAATCTTTTTTCAGCTATGTTTCTCAAGATGACACCCTATCTCTATTTTTATCATAGTTATCATACTTCATTAAAAAACTACTCTATATTTTCTGCATTATCTTGCCTCATCTTCCATTGTAAAATCTAACTTTGACATTACCATTCTAATGAGATTCTCTCATCCTTAGGTTTCCCATTTTCGTAAAAGCACCATTACCTTTCTGTCACCTATTCTTTAACCTTTGGAATCATCTGATTCCTTGGCTTCTCACCACCCCTTGGTTGCCAGATTCTACTATGTAATTTCTCCCAAAACTGTCTATCCTTCCCCATTTCTCAATTAATTTCTCTCTTGAAGTATTCCCTTAAATGTTTAACTATTTTTCTACTTTGAATCAATTTTATTCATGGTACTAATTCTTTCTTATTGAAATGCTGCCCTATTCACCCTGTCTACATGCTTAAGAAGCGGCGGTGATGGCTCCCTACCTGCGGAAGGTCAGAGACGCCCACGCTGTTTCCTATCGCAGGCAGCCGCGTCTGCTCAAAAGCATCCGCCCTGATTCACCACCGCTTTGAACATTTTATGCCAAGTAAACAAAATTTCTAACCGTTCTCTTAATGTCCTGTACACATTTTTGGTTAATTTGTTGCTTGGGAGAAAAAATATTTTTACAATCTTGAGTAGTTTAGGCTAAAGAGACATTTTCAATGAAGTTGTTTCCTCTGAAATTTTCTTAACATGTATATCTAATTATTTTATGATATTTACAGAATATATTAATGTCTCTTAAAGTAAGTTTCTTATCTTTCCTAAATATATTGTAAGCTTATAATCAGATTTTAAGTATCTGATTTAGTTTGTCCTATCATATCTTCCAGCATATTGCTTATAAATATACATATATATTGCATTGAATTATATTATCAAACAAAATGCCAAAATATATCCAGTATAAAATATGTAAAAAAGAATGATATAGTTCTTGCAGCTTTTAAATCCATATGGTAATTAATAAAGCCTAGCTTGTTAAAGGAGGAAACTCTCAGCTAAGTGAAAAACCTGGCTATCAAGAGTCCCTGGAGTTCAGTGTAAGGTTTTTATCCCTGTTTCTAGTTAAATTAGATTACTCTCTTAGATAAAGAATCTCTGGCTCACTGGCAAAGCTATCATAACAGTCTAATACCAAAAAAGGAAAACAAAACAAAACAAAAAAAACAGCAAAGCTGTACCTCTGAAATCTCCATCTTGGCTTTGTCCTGGTGCCAGAGTTTTCAAAGAAATACAGCTCAAGAGATATAAACTGTGATGATAACTAAACCCAAATCCTGTTTGTTAGCAGTTGGAGGGCTTATGAAAGCAACACTGACTCACGAAAGACCATGGAACAGCTTTAGAGATGATCCAGAAGATGATTAAAGGACTTCAAATGAAGACTGACATTGAGAGGTTAATAAAGTTGGAACATATAACTTGATGAAGAAAAGACCAAAAGTCATCTCATGCCAGTCTTTAAATATGCAGAAGGACTTCACTCAGTGGGTGGGGCCAGTGTTTTTCAAACTGATGGCACAGAACAAGGTAAATACGGGTTTATACTAAGTTATAAGGTACTTAATTTTTGTTTGGAATAATTTCTCAGAAGCAAATGAAATTGTTGAATAAATCTCCTTTTCTGGAAGAGATAAGTTTCTCCTCTTTCTTTGTGTGCTGCAGCCAGAGAAGCTACACTGATGGTGTATCTCAAGGGTTTTTCTCACAATTTTAGACTGTGAAAACTTTGACAGGTGTAACTCTCCTAGAGAAAACTCTTCTTCCCTTGATAGCTTCTCTTTACCTCACCTAATGAAGCTGTTTTTTAACCTGCACATCTGTGAGAAATTTTAATATAGCAATGGAACCTTTGGTCAACCAGGTTTATCATTGAGACAGATGAGAGTCTAGTTTTTGAAGAGCCAATTGAAAAAAAGAATAGCTGCACATAAAAAATAGGTACAAACTATCATTACTGATGTTTTTATTATGGAATCTTTTCTTAAAATAATTTATCTGCAAAGAATTTTTATAAAGAATTAATATTATGGACATTAATATTATGGCATTTGATCCAGTTTGTTCACTTTTCAATTACAGAAGAAAGTAAAAGTATGAAGTAACTGATATGTTCTGAAAATCTTTTTTTAAAGTTCAAGGAACAGGTTGACCCAATAGCTTTTTAAAATAGGTATAAAATCCATAAATCCCTATTCTGTCACAGTATTCCTCACATAGTGATAATAACCTGACTGGATTTCTTAACTGAATTGTGCAAAATCATCCACATTAAACAATAGTTATTGTATCCATCAAATTGCAGTCTGACACTTTTAGGCAGGCTCATGTTATAAATAAGGACTTCTGGATTAATTCCTACTCCTGCTGTAACTGAGTCAGTGTGGCAGAGCCCTGATTGGATCCCAGGTCTCTTGATTTTCAGGTTATTACAATTTCTAGCAAATCAACCTGCCTCTAACGCAGGTGTGTATGTCTTCCATAACTAATTCACCAACAATGGAAGAAGTCTTTTAAATGATCATATAGGCAAAAAACTGTGAAGGAGGCTTCTAGGGGAAGGTTTGAATTACTTGCCTTTTAATATTTTTCATTCAGAATTCAAAATGTTTTTTCTGAAAGTATTCCTAGCATAATCATTTATCTTCAAAGCCTATTTTCAAATTAATATTTGTTTAGTAGCATAAAAATGTCTATAATAAATTGATTTGGGAGGAAAAGCATAATAATATGTAAAATGCACACATTCACTCTTCTCTGAAAAGAGAAAGGGAACAAAAATGTTACCTGTGCCCATCTATTAGTTGATATGTTTTGAGAAGGCTTTTTTGCATTACTTATATTTAATTTTAAAAATCCAACAAGAAATATATATTATTTTTGTGAGAATAATTAAAAAATTCAAAAAGCTGTTGAGAAGGAGAATTTTACTCTACCTTACAAAGGTTCTCTTGGCTGGTCTAATGTCAAATTGACATGAGATAGCAGGAACTAGCAGAAGAAAAAAAATAATTTTGTCTGTGTGGGAACCCCACTTATGAGAGAGGCTCAAAGACCGAAAGGTAAAATAAGATATATGTGCCATCCGGAGCCAAGGATTAGGAAGGATAAAACCCTGGGCTTTGTAAGGGAGTAGGATAAGTCACAGGATGATAAAAACAGCAGATGCTCAGTAATTAGCTGTATTACCTGTCATACAGATAGGTCATAAAAATTTATTTCTGGTAGTAACTCTTATTATGAGCAAGTCTAACAATTTAAATTCTTTAAGGAAGAGGTAAAAGTTTCTCTTGAGTCTGCAGGGACTCAGTTGCCTTTAGCTCAAAATAATCCACATGCCAAAGTAGAACATGTTGGGGAGGCCTGTTCTGAGCCCCTGCAAGGTTTTAAAGTCAATAGTGTATGTGTGATTTTCAATGGAAATGTAAAAATTAATATACAAGAAACCTTGTTTAAAATGAAGTTGGGAGGCCAGCAGGGGGAGCTCACATACCCTACTGTGGATTGCTGAGCTCAACAGAAAAAGTTGTTCCAATTTTCTCTACAAAAGAGTTTCCTCTCGTTTCTCAGGACTTTCACACGGTTCACCATTAGACCACAGGTCCTGAATGGCAATTATTTATTGTACCAGAATAAACCCATTTTGCTAGAGAAAACTCTGCCTGCCTATTTGTTTAAAGTCAAGAGGAACAAGTTAAAGTGAGTACTTAAGAGAACTCCTTAGTATTTTCAAGGTCAAATCTAGCTAAAAAGTGAGCAGCTAGCATTCAGTGGTATCATATAGCCAGCCTAATTTTGACCATGATCCTAAATATAATTATATGATGAAGTATCACAAGGATTCTTGGTTCAGAATATAACTCAAAAATGCCCTCAGATATTGACATCCTAGTGGCTAGAGAAAACTCTAAAACTTGTTATTTAATGTATTAGGTCATCTAAATTAAAAGAACTACAGTCTGAAAGAAGGTTTAATTTATGCTAGGCAAAAGCAGTCCCCTAGAAATTACACATTCTTGGTGTTCAAGGTACTGTATAATTATAATTCCTACTGTATAAATATAATTTTTCCCTTTTAGGTTCAGTTGTTAATAACTGTGAGTTTGCTGTCATTTTACCATTATATTTTTTATCTTTTCCTTAGATAAGTCCCTTTAACATTTCATATAATAAGGGCTTGGTGATGATGAACTCCTTTAACTTGACCTTATCTGGGAATCACCTTATCTGCCCTTCCATTCTAAATGATAGCCTTGCTGGATACAGTAATCATGGATGTAGGTCCTTCCCTTTCACAACTCCAAATACTGCTTTCCAGCCCCTTCTTGCCTACAAGGTTTCTTTTGAGAAATCAGTTGGTAGTCTTATGGGAACTCCTTTGTAGGTAACTTGTTTCCTTTTCTGTTGCTGCTTTTGAGATTCTCTCATCTTTAATCTTGGGTGATGTAACTATGATGTGTCTTGCTGAGTTCCTCCTTGGGTCCAACTTTGGGACTCTCTGAGCTTCCTGGACTTCCTGAAAGTCTATTTCCTTCATTAGATTGGGGAAGTTCTCCTTCATTATGTTTTCAAATAAGATTTCAATTTCTTCCTCTTCCTCTTCTCCTTCTGGCACTCCTATGATTCAGATGTTGGAACGTTTAAAGTTGTCCTGGAGGTTCCTAAGCCTCTCCTCCTTTTTTAAATTCTTGTTTCTTCATTCTGTTCTGGCTGGGTGTTTATTTCTTCCTTCTACTCCAAACCATTGATTTGAATCCCGGTTTCCTTCCCATCACTTTGGTTCCCTGTACATTTTCCTTTATTTCACTTAGCATAACCTTCATTTTTTCATCTAACTTGTGACCAAACTCAACCAATTCTATGAGCATCCTGATCACCAGTGTTTTGAACTGTGCATCTGATAGGTTGGCTATCTCTTTGTCACTTAGTTGTATTTTTTCTGGAGCTTTGATCTGCTTTTTCATTTGGGCCTTTTTTTTTTTTTTTGTCTCATCACACCTGTTATGTAGTGAGGGACAGAGCCTTAGTTGTTCACCGGGGTGGGGCAACCCATGTCACTGTGTTGTGATGCTATATGTGGGGAGGGGTTTGAGAGGGAACAATGCCACTAGCTCAGCTCTTTGCGGACTTTCAGTCACTTCCCACAAGCAGATTGGGCCCTCCTGATGGGTGAATTTGTATACATTCTAGGATCCTGTAGGTCTCTCCAACAAACTCTCCTGTGAGACTGAGAGGTTATCCTGATGCCACAACCCTACAGGTATTTATAGTCAGAAGCTTTGAGGCTTTACTTCCCCACACTGGAACCCAGAGTTGCTCATCTGTCTTGCTCCCCAGTTGTTCCTCCCAGTTTATCTGCATGTGAATGTGGGACTGACTGCTCTGCCAACTGCTGCCTCACCCTGGTCTGCCAGTCACCATCTTGCTGCAAATTCTCTCCACAGGGCTACCCATCTCCGCCCCTCCTACCAGTCCGGATGGATGTTTTTTCTTTAACTCCTTGGGTGTTGGACTTCCATACAGTTCTATTTTCTGTCAGTTCTGGTTGTTTTTTGTTTTTAAATTTGTTGTTGTCCTTCTTATGGTTGTGTGAGGAGGCAGAGTGTCTACCTATGTCTCCATCTTGGCCAGAAGTCTAAATGTAATTATTTTGTCCCCAAGATTATAGCTATCTCAGTATCTATTCAAATGGTTTAATCAACACTCTTTCACTAGGAAGGTAAAATCATGGAAATGAACCAAGTATAAAAGGAACATAAAACATTATTTTTGTACATTACATTGACATATTTTAGGAATTGATATCCTTTCAAACTCTCTTGGTTTCTCAGTGTGTAATCAGTCACTCTTTCAGTCAAGAACATCTTTAAATTTAACCACACTTTCAAATCACTAGTCTACTTACTGGTATATGCTTGGTTTTCAGTATAAGGGAAAGCACTATAATCTTTTTTAAAATAGCTTTTCATATTTTTGAGGCAGAGCATAGTTATAGCTCCATTTGAACTGACCCTCTTTTGCCTAAAATTATTGGAACTGAAGAGAAAGACTCTTTGTAACAGTTTAAGAACTCCAGATCAAACTCTGACAATTATTAGTAATCAATTAGTAAATCAACCCTGGGATTCATTTTCTTTGGCACAAAAACACTTTAATCCTCTAACCGTTACTTATCTGATCTAACATTTATCCCATTAATCATTCTTTTTGCTATTTCCTAGATTGTTCTCTGTATCTTTTCTCATTGAATTCTTCTGAAATTGTTTCTGTCTTATTACCACCATAGTCAACTGCGGTGAATTTAGATCTCCTGGCTCTACTAAGACTTAAAATCCCACTGCTCCGAATGTATTTCCATTCTCTTTGACTGTTTTGAAAGTGTTCTTTGTAGTCTGGAGGGTGTTGGAGGTGAGAGAGGTGGGAGATGTACATTTCCCAAGGGAGTAAAAATAATAAGGGCTGAATTTTAGGAATTTAAACTCCCAGCATAATGTTGGTTTGGGCTCTGGTGTCAAGATTATATCTAAGAATATGAACATCTGGGCCTAATGAGATATCAGCATGCATTTGGATCATGAATAAACAATACTTCTGCAGCCTGGTCAGTGCTGACTACATAAAAAAAAGGCCTGTCAATGATTAGAAAAATCATTCTCTGACACATACTGGCCAACTGTCTGCCCCAAATTGGGCAGATTTAATCACTTTAGAAAGTAATTATATTCACGGGTTATAGTAAAAATGAGATGGCTAGCCAATATCTAGATGGTTTTATTTTCCAAGATGGAAAGACAGACACACAGCTACACAGCTACATTTTTTTCATGGAGAGCTAACCTGCCTCTTGGCCTACCCCTGAGCCTCTAAGGAGGGGTCCTACATAAGGACATTAGGAGTTATTGACTGGAATTGTCAATGTTAGTGAGAATTCCTTCAATTCATGGCTCTTGCTGCTTATTTAGGCAGCTTTTAAAATGTGACTGATATTCAGCCCCAGCTGGTTTGGCTCAGTGGATTCAGTGCCAACCTGTGAACCAAAGAGTTGCCGGTTTGATTCTCAGTCAGGGCACATGCCTGGGTTGCAGGCCAGGTCCCCAGAGGGGGCCACGTGAGAAGCAACCACACATTGATATTTCTCTCCTTATCTTTCTCCGTCCCTTCCCCTCATTCTAAAACAAAATAAATAAAATCAATGAAAAAAAAAGAAGAAAATGAATCATTCCTTTAAAAAATGTGAATGATATTCAAGGTGAGAAATGTATTCTGCTCTTAACAGGCACTTCCTTCATTAAATCTGGTTATTTGGAGCACAGCCCAGAGGACACATATGTGCTTGAAAGCTGATAGAGTAGGTATAAGGTCAGACTTAAGGTATGTTGCTGCCACAGAGCATAGGGAAAGGAAGTCATAGGAACTGAGGGGGAGAGGAAGGGATGCAGCTCGACTCTACTAGTTTAACTTTCTGCCCAGTCCAAGTCCTGTTTTATATAAGCATGTCTGGTAGTACACAAACGTGATTCCTATGCTTCCTGTCGATAAGGTTGTATTTATGGAATCTCAGGGTGAATCCTCCTTTTCCTCTGCTTATACTAGTTAACTCAAGAAAAAAATAACCTAGTCTTTGTTTCAAATGTTGTTTTAGGAATATCAGGAAGTTCATTGAACAAGATATGCTAAGACATTATATTTAAATAAAACGGGATGGAAGTCACAGGATAAGTAAAAGTTACAGAAGATTAAAAGCACTAAAAATTATTCTGAATTGGGTAAGGACTACATCTGAGGTGTTGCAAAGTCCCTTCCACCTCTGAGATTCTAGAGTCTTATCACCCATATCTGCATGGCATATCAAATTTACAAAGTACTACACATATGTTCTCTACTTTGATTTTTACAACAGCCATAAATCAAAACACATGAGCCCCACAGATGACGGAATTGAGGCTCAGAGATTTCAGATGATTTTTCCCAAAGTCACCACATCCATGTTATAATGAATTCTGATTATGATCAAGATTTCCTAGCTTCAATGTTTTACAGCTTTAAATTCACACAATACTCCATGCAAAGATAGGAGATAAGTTATACTGACATATTGAAAAGCCTCTCTGCTAGACAGTGAGCAAATTTATGCAGACAGACTCACTAAAGCTGTTTTTATTCTGTTACCTTAATAGCATGCCAAAATATGGTAGATGTATGGTCCCTGCCTTTAAGAATCTTAGCCATTAGGTGTAGCTCAGTGGATTGAGCGCGGGCTGCGAACCAGGTATCGCAGGTTCGATTCCCAGTCAGGGCACATGCCTAGGTTGCAGGCCATGTCTCCCAGCAACCACACATTGATGTTTCTCTCTCTCTCACTCTCTCTCTCTCTCCCCCTCCCTCCCTTCCCTCTCTAAAAATAAATAAATAAAATAAAAAAAAAAAAAAGAATCTTAGCCATTAAAGATAACAGAATTGTAAATTAATTCCCTTTCCACTTATATTAGGCGCTTTTACCATTCAGGGAACACATATGCTCAGATTTTGGGTGTTATTTATAGTTGAGACACAAGGATAAGTAAGGAAGGATAGCATTTGGTTTCCCAAGGCCTTGGGGAGAACTGGGACATGTATGTTACAGTTAGGGAACAACGAAAGCTGGAGGAACCAGAAGTCTCTGGGAAGGCTCTGTGAATGCACATTGCCTGTGCTGAGACCCCATTCTAAATGGCCTGCTTCTTTCTCCAGGTGTTTCTTTTCTTTTTTTGGTGGGTACAAAATTCTTTTTTTTTATTGTTGTTGTTCAATTATAGTTGTCCCATGTTTCTCCCTGTTGCTTTCCCCTGCACTCCCCACTCTCCAAGTCAAACCCCATTTTTCATGACCATGGTTCCTCTATACACGTTCCTTGACTTAACCCTTCCCCTGCTTTCCTCCATCATCCCCCTTCCGCCTCCCCTCTGGCCACTATCAGTTTATTCTTTATTTCTATGTCTCTGGTTCTATTTTTCTCACTTGTTTGTTTGTTGATTAGGTTCCACTTACAGGTGAGATCATGTGGTATTTGCCTTTCACCTCCTGGCTTATTTCACTTAGCATAATGCTCTCCAGATCCATCCATGTTGCTGTGAAGGGTAGGAGCTCCTTCTTTCTTTCTGCTGCATAGTACTCCATTGTGTAAATGTTCCACAGTTTTGGATCCATTATTTACTGATGGGCAATTTGGCTGTTTCCAGAACTTAGCTATTATAAATAGAGCTGCTATGAACATTGGGATACATAGGTTCTTTTGAATTGGTATTTCAGTGTTCTTAGGGTCTAATCACAGCATCAGAATCATAGGGTGAAAAGGCAGCTCCATTTTTAGTTTTTTTGAGGAAATTCCATACTGTCTTCCACAGTGGCTTTACAAGTCTGCACTCCCACCAACAGTGTACTAGGGTTTCCTTTTCTTCACAACTTCTCCAGAACTTGTTGTTTGTTGATTTGTTAATGATGACCATTCTGACCAGTGTGAAGTGGTATCTCATAGTGGTTTTATTTGCATCTCTCTGATGGCTAGTGATATTGAGCATTTTTTCATGTGTCTATCTGCCCTCTGTATGTCCTGCTTGGAGACATGTCTGCTCAGGTCCTTTGCCCATTTTTAAATCAGATTGTTTGGCTTACTTGGTGTTGAGTCATGTGAGTTCTTTATATATTTTGAAGATCAAACCCTTGTCCAGCTGTTTCTTTTACTCCATGTAAATCAGCCTGCCTCTACATTCTTTTATTGTCTCATATCTTTTATTGATTAGGGCTGCTTATTATTACCTTCTTGGGCTTCTTCTTTTTATTTTTCTGAGCTGTTCTATTGATTTACTCTCTTCTAAGAGGATCAGTTGGAGCATACTTGTCATCAGGACAGGTTTTCTGGGGCTATGACCATCTTTATAGGTCTATTGTCTATGTCTTTGGGTCATGTTTCTCTTCCTCAGCCCTGATCAGCTTTCTCAAGGGTTGTATGGTTATATGATACAAACCACAGTGACAAGCATAAATTCTATCCCAAGGACCTGGATGTCTTGCAGTCAGAATTCTAAAGGAAGTGTAAATGTATGACACTCCCTGACATTCCTTACTTTCTTCATCTTAATCAGCTGAATTCTTTAAATATTTTGTTTTACTTATTTAAATTTTTTATTTTTTTACCAATGACATTTCACAGAACTAGAACAAATATTCCATAAATTTATATGAAGCCACAAAAGTCCCTGTATAGCAACAGTGATCCTGAGAAAGAAGAACAAAGTTGAAAGAATCACACTACCTATACTATAAGGCCATAGTAATCAAAACAGCATGGCACTGGCCTAAAAACAGATACATAGACCAGTGGAACACAATAGAGAGCCTAGAAATAAACCTATACTTTTATAGTCAATTAATATTCAACAGATGAAGCAAGCACATAAAATGAGCTAAAGATATTCAATAAATAATTTATTCAATAAATGGTATTGGGAAAATTGGACAGATACATGCAGAAAAAATGAAACTAGACCATCTTCTTACACTACTCACAAGAATAAATTCAAAATGGATCAAAGACTTAAATGTTAGACCTGAAACTATAAAAATCATAGAAGAAAACACAGGCAGCAAAATCTTGGACACTAGTCATAGCAATTTTTTATTGGATATAGCTCCCCAAGCAAGGAAAACAAAAGAAAAAATAAACAAATGGGACTACATCAGACCAAAAAGGTTTTGCACAACAAAGGATATCATCAGCAAAATAAAAAGACAACTCACAGAATGGGAGAACACATTCCCTGATACATCTGCTAAGGGGTTAATATCAAAAATTTCTAAAGAACTTACAAAACTCAACACCAAAAAACAAATTACTCAATTAAAAAATGGGCAAAGGACCTGAATAGATACTTCTCCAAAGAGGACATACAGATGATCAATAGACATATGAAAAGATGGTCAACATAACTAATCATCAGAGAAATGCAATAAACCAACAAAAAACAAGTGTTGGTGAGGATGTGGAGAAAAGCAAACCCTTTTGCATTGTTGGTGGGAATAGCAGACTAGTATAGCCACCATGGAAAGCAGTATGAAGATACCTCATAAAATCAAAAGTGGATCTGCCTTTTGATCCAATGATCTGACTTCTGGAAATATATCCAAAGGAACCCAAAGCACTAATTCAAAAGAACATAAGCATGACTATGTTCACTGCAGCATTATTTACAATTGCAAGATACAGAGGCAGCCCAAGTGTTCATCACTTGGTGGTGATGAGTGGATAAAACAACTATGGAACGTTTCCACAATGGAATAGTATGTGGCCATAAAAAGGAAGAAAGTTTTACCCAGTATGGATGGATCTGGAGAATATTATGGTAAGTAGAATAAGCCAGTCAAAAAAAGACAAATACCATTTGATTTCACTCATGTGTGAAATCTAATGAACAAACTAAACTAACAAGGAAAATAGGGACAGACATTGAAGGAAAGCAAGATGACAGCTAATTGGGGAGAGAGGTTAGGGGGTGAAGGAATTGAGTAAAAAGGAAAAAGAACTCATGGACATGGATAACAATGTGGTGATTACTGGAGGTAGAGGAGTATCAGGGGACTAAATGGTAATGGAAAACAATACAATAAAGATTAAATTAAAAAAATAAAATATTTTTTATTTTAAACAGTCAGATTTATTGTTTCATATTCTCTTGGGTTAATTTTCAAATAAATATATATAAATATTTTTTAATAATTCAGTAAAAAATGAGATAGTAATAATAATGAAATCAAATAAAGTAAAATTTCTTTTATCTCATGCAATCTGAATCAGTAATTAGTTGGTTAACCAAAAATTATTTAACATAAACAATATTTTTAAATAGTATATTATTTAAAGACTAGATTTGTATTAATACATGTCAATATATTTTCACTGGAGTATTCCATAGCAGTCCATGTTGTATAAAGATCATCATGCTTAATACGACATCTCTAATTTCCAACTTTGCCTTCTTTAGAGAAACCTGAAAATTTAAACTCTTTTTCAAATTAATATTAATACATAAGTCTTAAGATTTTGAGATTATTTTCCAATGGTTTATAATTCTATATACACCTAATTTACAAATAAAATTTTATGTTGAAATGCAAATTTATCATATCTTAATCAGAGAACTAAATTAATTAATTTAAAGTGAAATAAAATAACATTAAGTACTAAATAAAATAAATGACATAAAGCAACAGCAAAAGGTACTCTTCTATAACATACTTATGGGAACCGAAGTACCAGTGCGGCTTGAAAGTAAAACAGTCTACCAGTCATGAGTGTTTGCTGTGCCAGGAGCATCATCCACTATGACTGACAGAGAGAAAACAGAGAATCCGTTCATCTAGCAGATGAGCTAAGGGGTTTTCCTGTACTGATACTCAACTTTACCCATAATTTCTCTAAGATTAAAATAACATGTAAATTTTAAAAAGATTTAAAATGGAAAGAAAATTTCATTGTAGAATTTTACATAATGGTAACTTCAGTGAAAAAAGTATAAAAGAACATAGACTTAAGACTGGTTTGTAGAGGTAAATAAACAACAAGATGAAATAGGCACTTCCTCAGAGTATACACAAAAATAAATTCCATGTGAAGTAGAGGTTGCAGCTTATTTGCCAAGAATACAAGGAGCATAGAACATGAATGAGTCTCTTATAATAGTCTTTAAATGAGAAAAACAAACAAAAAAACGGAAATGACAGGAAACCAAAAGAGAGAAGTAAATAGCAAGCACATGACCTGAGACATATCAACTCTTGGGGATGTGCTAATCTTAAATTTTAACACAGACTCAAGTAGAAACAGCGACTGTAGCTCTGGAAAGCATGGGGTTGGAGCTGAGACCACCAACATGAAGTTGGGACCTCGAAGGCCTGTACTCAATTATGGGGTCAAAGAAAAAAGAGAAAAAAGCCTACTGGCACAGAGAAAAATATAAAGAAGTTTATTTTAGCCTAGATTTTGATTGGCTAAAAATAATTTTTTTCTCTTTGTTGGGCCTATACTACTACACATTGTCTGATTTTGGGGAAAATTATCATAAAAATTGCTCTTGTAAAAGTAATACTTCTGCGAGTCATGGAATAAGAAAATACAAGCATTCCCCGATGGCACATGCTTTCCACTTATGCAACATAGGGTCTCCATAAGAATGAAAATGGGTTTATGACGCAATTATGAAATAAAAGGAAATAACCCATCATGAATGAGGCAGTACCCAAAACAAGCAGGACATTTTAAATCTCAGTAACAGTAGGAAAGAGAATAATCTAGCAGAGACTCTGAAATAAATGTAATTAAGATTATCAATGAGAAAAAAAGCAAGACTTGAAGATATAAGAAAAAAGACAAAAGTATAAAAAATAAGATGATAAATGGATAGAGAAGTAGATAGATGGACAAATATGTGTACATCAAGTAGTTTGTAGTAGACTGTAGGTGGTGGATATACAGGCGTTCAATGTAAAATTATTTCAGTTCTTACACTTTTGAAAATCTTAATAAAATTTTGAGATAAATACACTATCAAAAAAGAATAGCTAGGTATAAAATAATCAACTAGAGAAAAAACAAGTATAAAAGCTGGACTAATATTTATAAAACTACAGGCATTAGAGAGCCATGAGCAAAGGGTATACAATACTTTGAGAGAAGATAGAAGCTGATCCTCACTTTCACTCCAGTCATCTCTCTGAGAATAAGGAAATGGAAGACAAAGAAAACTGGTACAAGTAAGTTTGGGAACAAATAAAAACCTTCTCACTGTAAGTGTCCAACTTACAGGATAAGGACAGAAGTCTAAATGTAACAGAGCATTAGCAGTGGTACTCAAAGGGTGGTCCCTGACTAGCAGCATTAGTATCTCATAGCAACTTGTTGGAAATGCAAATTTTCTGGCTCCTCCCCAGACCTACTGAATTAGAAAGTCTGGGGCTTGGGCCCAGCAATCTGCTTTCATAAGCTTAGGAGAGCATCAGAGAATCATCGGTTATATAGAGAGAAATACAACTTCTGATATAAGGTAGCTAACAGACAATTAATAAAAATTAACTTAATGATAACTTGTATAATCATAACTCCCTTTCATGTCCAAAATGAGGAATATCACCACACCTGTTCAACAGAGCACTTGCAAACAATTTTACTATCTACAAAAAAGTTCTGCTGAATTTTATTGTTGAACTGTTAAAATTGAGTTTAGCAATAGGAAGATAGGATTAATATACAAAATTATATAAATTTTAAATGTTCCTATAAAGAAATATCTATGAGAAATATCTTACTGGATAGGAAGACTTGATATTACAAGAATATAGTGCTCCCAGAATGTGAATGTGTATAGTTATACATACATGTTATATACATATGTGTATATATTACATATATACATACATATGTCTTTAAAATTTTGGGTAATTCCAATCAAATTCCCAAATAGATTTTAATGTCAATATCTGTTCATAAAATATGTATAATAGAAATATCAAAAACTAAAAAGAAAAACAAAAAGTAAGAGCTGATTTATCATCAAGACTTTTCACGATTAAAACAATATGGTAATGATGCAAGACGTGACAAGAACAATGATAATATAGAGCCTAGAATCTCACTTTTTATACACAGGGGCTTGGAAAATATCAGGGGTATTATTAATTATTGACAAGAGAGTGGGGTATCCAATATACATGTGAGATAATTGACTATCCATATGGTAAAAAAGATAAGATTACATCTTCACTTCATTTTATGACACTTACAAAAAATAGATGATAAATAGGCATTTAAAATTTAAATGTGAAAAGTCAAATTTTAAAATATTTGAAAAAAATATTGAACAGTATTTTCATGACATGCATCAATAGTAAAGGATTTCTTAATCAAAACATTGAACAAAAACAAGAAAATGATGCATGCAATTATGTAAGATTATTTGTTTTATTTGACAGAAGACACCATACATAATGTGAAATGCCAAACCATAAGTTCAGATGAAATATTTGTAGTGCCTAAAACTAGCAAATAATTAGTATCTAAAATATACAAAGAACACATAAATCACTAAGAAAAGAAAACTACTAGAAAAATGGATCTATTTACAGGCAATTCACAGAATATTAAACCGAATGATCTAAAATATATGCAAATGGTACTGTCACAAAGAGTAAAATTTTCTTCTTTTTTATGTTGGGTAGTATTCCATTGTGTAAATTTCCCATGTTTTGTCCACTCTCATCTGCTGATGGACACGTGTGCTGCTTCCATATCTTTGAGATTGTAAATAATGCTGCATTGAACATAAGGATGCTTCTGTTGTTGCAAATTAGTGTTTTGTGTTCCTTCAGAAACATTCCTAGAAATGGGATCACTGGGTCAAAAAGCAGATCCATTTTTAATTTTTTAAGGTATCTTCATACTGCTTTGCACAGTGGCTGCACCAATCTGTATTCCAACCAACAGTGCAAAAGGGTTTGCCTTTCTCCACACCCTTGCCAGCACATGTTGTTTGTTGATTTAATAATCATAGCCATTCTTACAAGTGTGAGATGATATCTCATTGTGGTTTTAATTTGCATTTCTCTGATGAATAGTGATGGTGAGTATCTTTTCATATGTTCATTGATCATCTGTATGTCCTCTTTGGAGAAGTATCTATTCAGGTCCTTTGCTGGTGTTTTAATTGGGTTGTTTGTTTTTTCAGTATGGATAGACCCAGAGAACATTATGCTAAGTGAAATAATCCAGTCAGAGAAAGACAAACACCATATGATCTCACTCATATGTGGAATCTGATGAACAAGCTAAACTAACAAGCAAAATAGAGACTGACTCATAGATAGAGTAGGATGACAGGTAGGGGTTTGGGAGGTTAGGGGGTGGAGAGATTGAACAAAAAGGAGAAAGGACTCATGAACATGGTCAACAATGTGGTGATTTCAAGGGAGGAAAGGAATATAAGGGGACTAAATGGTAATGAAAAAAATACAATAAAAATTTTTTAAAGTGACACTGAGCCACTAAAAAAATACATGCAAACGAGAAAATGAGACATGTTTTCATAGGTTTTCTGTCCTTTCAACTAGATATTAGTAGTATACAAGAGGGAAATATATGGGTATTGCCAGTCTTTTTTTTTAACTTAAAATATATTTTTTGCTTCAATAATTTGAAACTCTTTTTAAAGAATAAGACCATAGAACTGCCTGCTCATCAGTTTTGATTTGAAGATATACTTGGGATGGATATATATACTTTAGCTGCCTTTACTTATCAGTTAGTCCTAAAGAAACACTTATTTACTGATTTAGCCCCTTAATTAAATACTATAGAATTCACTGAACTGAGAGTGTTTCTCCCCTTTCTGCACCACACATTCATGACAACTAAGAATGGGAAAAAGTCATATTTTTTAACATCCTTGTGCATTTTGCAATTAAGACTTATTACTTGGAGACGTTACAAACCGTGGCTAGGACTTCGAGGACTATGTCAATAAGAGTGGTGAGAGTGGGCATCACTGTCCTGCTCCTGATCTCAAGGGCAACACTTTAGTTTTTCCTCATTGAACATGATGTCGGATGTGGTGCTCTCATATGTAACCTTTAGTATGTTGTGGTAGTTCCTCTATCCTCCCTTTGCTGAAAGTTTTTATCATAAATGGATGTTGGATTTTATCAAATGCTATTTCTACATTTATTTATGTGATCATATGATTTTTATCCTTCATTTTGTTCATGTGGTGTATCCTGTTTATTGATTTGTGGATGTTGAAACATCCTTGCATACCACAAACAAATCCCACTTGATTATGGTATATGATTTTTTTAATATATTGCTGAATTTGGTTTGCTAATATTTTGTTGAGAATTATTGAATCTATGTTCATTAGGGGTATTGGTTTATAATTTTCTTTGTTTGTAGTGTCTTTATGTAGTTTTAGAATTATGATAATGTTGGCCTTGTAAAATGAGCTAGGGAGTACTCCCTTCTCTTGGATTTTTAAAAAGCAGTGTGAGAATGATGGGTATTAGTTCATCTTTGAATGTATAGTGAAATTCACCTGTAAAGCCATCAGGTCCAGACTTGTACGTTGGGAGCTTTTTGATTACTGCTTTGATTTTGTTGGATGTAATTGGCCTGACAGATTTTCTGACTCTCCTGATTTAGGTTTGGGAGATTATGAATTTATTCATTTCTTCCAGATTGTCCATTTTGTTAGCATATAATTGGTTGTAGTATTTTCTTATAATCTTTTGCATTTATATGGTGTCAGTTGTTACTTCACCCCTTTTCTTCTCATTTTGTTTATTTGTGTCCTCTCTTTTTCTTGATATGTCTGGTTAAAGGTTCAATAATTTTGTTTATCTTTTCAAAAAGCCAGCTCTTGGTTTCATTGATTTTTTTTTGTATTGTTATTCTTTGATTCTATTTTATTTATTTCTGCTCTGATTTTAATTATTTCCTTTTTTCTTCCTACTTTGGGCTTTGTAGTTGTTGTTTTTCTAGTATTTCTAGGTGAAAGTTTAGATTGTTAATTTGAGATTTTTCTTATTTCTTGAGGTAAGTCTGTATGGGTATGAGGTTTTTTCTAAGAACTGCTTTTGCTGGATCCCCTAGTTTTTGGGTTTTTGCGTTCTCATTTACATTTATCTCAAAGTATGTTCTGAATTTCTCCTTAATCTCATCAATCAGACAAGAAGAAATAAAATTTATCCATATTGTAAAGGAAGAGGTAAAACTGTCATCATTTGCAGATGATATTTACTGTATACAGAAAATCCTAGACATACCACTCAAAAACTACTAGAAATGTAAATGAATTTAGTAAAGTAGTAAGGTACAAAATAAGTATTGAGAAATTGGCTGCATTTTTATATGCCAATAATGAACTATCAGAAAGTGAAACAATTATATTTAAAAATACCATGAAATAAATTTTTAAAAGGATATAAAAAAAACCTGTACTCAAAAAATTACAAAACATTGAAGAGAGAAATCAAAGAAGGTACTAATAAATGAAAGTATATAGCATGTTCATGAGTAAGAAGAGTAAACCTCACTAAAATGTCCATTCTACCCAAAGCAATCTATAGATTTAACACAATTCCTATCAAAATACCAATGACATATTTCAAAGAAATAGAACCAATACTCCAAGAATTTGTATGGAAACACTAACTCCAAATGGCAACAGAAATCTTGAAAAAGAAGAATAAAGTTGGAAGTATCACAGTACCTGATGTCAAACTATACTGTAAGCAGCATGATCCTGGCATAAGAAAAGATACACAGATAAATGGAGTTGCATAGAAATCCCAGAAATAAAATCATGCCTATATGTTTAATTAATCTATGACAAATGAAGCTGGAACAGACAACGGGGTAAAGACAGTCTCTTCAATAAATGGTGTTTAAAAAATTAGACCGATGCATTGCAAAAATATGAAACTAGACCACCTTCTTACACCTTACACAAGAATGAGCTCAAAGTGAATTAAATACTTAAACATAACACCTGATATCATAAAACTTCTAGGAGAAAACATTGGCAGTAAAATCTCTGAATGAAAAAAACTCAAAATGAATTAAAGATAAATATAAGACCTGATACCATAAAACTTCTAGAAGAAAACATAGTAAAATTTCTGACATTTTGCTTAGCCATATTTCTGTTGACATACCTCCTAAGGCAAGGGTAACAAAAGAAAAATTAAACAAAAGGAACTATATCAAACTAAAAATTTTGAGAGCAAGGGAAACATCAACGAAATGAAAAGACAACCTGTTGAACAGAACATATTCACAAAAAATACATCCAGTAAAGGCTAGCCAAAATTTATAAAGAACTCAGACACTCAACACCAGAAAAACAAACAAGCCAATTAAAAAGTGGGCAGAAGATCTGAAGAGAGACTTCTCTATAGAAGACATACAGACAGATGGTCAATAGACATATGAAAAGTTACTTAATATCACTAATCATCAGAGAAATGCAAATCAAAACCAAAATCAAAACCTTGCACCTATCAGAATAGCTATCATCAATAAATCATCAAACAATGAGGGTTGGTGAGGATATGGAGAAAGGGGAACTTTACTGCACTGATGGTGGGAATGCAGACTGGTACAGCCACCATGAAAAACAGTATGGAGATTCCTCAGAAAGTTAAAATTAGAATTGCTTTATAACCCAGTGAATCTGCTTTTGGGCATATGTCCAAAGAAACCCAAAACACTGACTCAAAGGTATACAAGTAGATGTGCCCCTGTGTTCATTGCAGCATTATTTACAATAGCCAAGGAAAAATAATTTTCTTGGTTGTGGAAGCAGCCCAAGTGTCCATCAAAAGATGAGTGCATAAAATGGCTGTGGTACATTTACACAAATAAAATACTACTCTGCCATAAAAATAATAAAATCTTACCTTTTAAAACAGCATGGATGCACCTAGGGAAGGATAAGGAAAGTAAGTTGGAGAAAGACAAATATCATATGATTTCACTTTGTATATAGAATCCAAAGAACAAAAAAACAAGCAAAATAAAAACTAACGCATAGATGCACAGATCAGATTGATGGTTGCCAGAGTGGGAGGGTTAGGGGACTGGAGGAAAGAGGTGAAGGTGTTAAGAAGTACAATTGGTGGTTATGTTACAACTGGTGTAGATGTAAACTACAGCATAGGGAATATAGCTAATAATACTGTAAAAGCTGTGTATGGGGCCAGGTGGGTACTTATGATATCAGGGGATGATTCTCTAAAGTACATGGCTGTCTAACCAATTTTCTGTAAGTGTGAAACTAATACAGAATAATATTGAATGTAAACTCTAGTTGAAATACAAGAAAAAAGAACTTCAGGTGCAGAAAAAATATGTGAAAATTTTATAGCTGGAGAAGCTGTGAAAGCACTAGAACTTAGAACACTGTGGTTTCTCTTCAGGTCATATAAATCTTTCACCTTTTATTAAATAAGGTGATTGAGTTCTATCTAAAGGAAACATTCTGTAGAGGCCAGGATCAAAGCTAAAAACTAAGTGGAGGTTGGTAACAGCTAAAGATTAGGAGAATAACTCACCAAATCTTTGTGGCTACAAACTGACTTTACAGGATTCATTTACCTCTTATTAAATATTACAATTTTAATAATTTTTCCAATTTAAAAAATCACTGAGTGGGAAGTTCTTCAAAGCTCTGTTTCAGAGAATGGTAAGTTGGTCAGCTTTGGGATCAGACCACGTGAATTCAATGAAGATAATATTTATGACCAAATAATTTCAGAGTTAGTACTTCTGAACTCTGAGCACGTGCATTTCTGAAGGAATACACAGATTAGATTAGATCTGACCATTGGCACTAATCACACCCCCGACCCCTGCAAAAATATGTAGGTGCACAGAACCCCCATTCCTAAATAGCACAGAATTAAAACACCATGTTGAAATTTATATTCCATGTATTCTTTTGCTGTTAACCAAAATTGAAAATATTTTCCAACATCATTAAAACATGATTGGAACTAAAATATGTAAGGTGAGCGTTTTTAAAAATATTTTTAACCCAAACCATTAAAATTAAGATTTTCAATTTACAAATTAATTTAGTATCACAGGTGTTACCTAGGGCTAGAACATAGGTCTTTAACTCTCCAATATTTTTTCCAGCCAGAGTTCAGTGATGACCTTTCCAGTTGTGTGTATTATAAGTTTAAGGGATCCATTCATATGGCCGCTTACAAGGAAAAGTATATATTGAGCCTAAGCTTTGTGCCCAATACTCTGCAAGACCTCATGCAAAGAGGTGTAGTGTTTATTCACAGCAGTTTTAATAAAGACAGCCACTATTGTTTTGTGAAAGATGACTGAGTAAAAAGTAATGTAGTAATGTGTGATATTTTCACTTTCAAATATAGTATTGTGGTTGATAGTGGAGGTTCTTAATTCAAGCTGGCAGGATCCCAATATAGGTTTTACTAACTCCTAGATAAGAAACTTGAGTTAATTTATTTAACCTCTCTAAGCCTCAGTTTTCTCATCTTGTAAAACAGAGTTTGTGGTCCTTGAGGGCCTTATGCTAAGTGACATGAGTCAGACAGAGAAAGACAAATACCATATGATCTCACTTATATGTCAAATCTAAAAAAAATAAATAAATAACCAAACTCACAGATACAAAGAACAGGGTTAGCAATGGACAAAATAGATGAAAATGGTTAAAAGGTACAAACGTCCAGTTGTAAAATAAATAAGTTCTGGGAAGAAAATGCATAGCATGGTGACTACAGGTAATAAGACTTTATTGTATATTTGAAAGTTGCTAAGAGAGTCGATCTTAAAAGTTCTCATGACAATAAAAAGTGTTATTATTATGTATGTGGTGATGGATATTAAATCGACTCATTGTATTGACCATTTCACAACATATACAAGAACTGAATCATGCTGCTGTACACCTAAAACTTGGGTGCAGTAAGAAGTCAATAAATATGAAATCATCATCATAATCATTCAAAATATTAAGTTTAGTGATCCTTCTTAAAAGGGAAAGAACTCCAGAGACACTTTCTTCTTGGCTATCAGTTCATGATCATTCATGACCACAAACAGATTTGTTGGCTTGTCTCTGTTTTGTCCCTAAACTTAGGCAAGATACTTTCAGAGGGTTATGGTAAGATGCAAACAGGAGAATCTGTGCAGAGTGGCTGTGATGTGTTCAGTGTGGGACAAAACTTCAGCCCCATCTCCATCAGCCTTATGCCATCAGAAAGAACAGGTCATGGATATTTGTATTAATGAGCAAAGCTAAGAATATTTTCTCCAAATACAGTGCTTAAAACAGATGCCTGCTTCTTCTCCTAGGTTAGGTGGGAATGAGGAACAAGTCAAGAAAACAGTTGTAGTTAACTGTTTACAAGTCAGATGTTGAAGATGAAGGGATGGAAGACTTAGAGAGGCCCCTGGCTGTTTTCCTTGAACCAGGAAAAAGAACTGATCTCAGAAATGAGCTTACTAGAATGGTTACATTGTTGATGATGAAGGTGAAGTATTCAGTTTAGATAGAGGGTGTAAAGTGAAATACAGATTTTAAAATCTAATTATCTTGTTAATCTGTAAGCATGTCAAATAAAGCTGCCAGCCAAGAAACTAAACAAAGAGATTTGAGAAATGTTCCCTAAAGCAACAAAGGCTGTGGCAGAAGTTTAATATTATAAATTACATATCCATTCTAAAGGGCAAGAACATGAAAGGACTAAAGGTGGAAGGCCCACCAAGGACAAAAGAACCCAGAAAGAAGCATAAGAATAACAGGAAACAAAATCATTTTCTTCATAATTTAGCCAAGAGCCTTCTATATACGTTTATTATTAATGTAACTCAGCTCTAGAACAAAGTGCAAACCCTATACTGTGCATGGGATTTCCCACACTAAGAATATTGAAAGCCATAATGTAGTGGGTTGAAGTGCGTCCACCCAAAATTTATATATATGTAAGTCCAGACCTCCAGTACCATAGAACGTAACTTTATTTGGAAATAGAGTTATTACAGTTGGGATTACTTAAAATGAAGTTGTGTTGGAATAGGGTAGTCCCTAATCCAATAGGGCTGGCGCCCTGATCAAATGGGGAAGTTTGCACGTAGACATGCACGCATAGAGAATACCCCGTGCAGATGAAGGCAGGGACTGAGGCGCTGCGCAGATGAGCCAGGAGATGTCACCTCTCCACAAACCACCAGGAGCTAGGAAAGAGGCACTCGACAGATTCGGGAGGAACCAATCCTGCTGACACCTGGTCTCAGGCCACCAGCCTCCAGGACGGTGAGACAATAAATTTCGGTTGTTTGTGCCACCGTACTTTCTTACAGCAAGCCCTATAAACTGGTACAGATTTAGCTTCATCTGGCAATATCCCAGTGTGGACTAGCATTGCTGCTTGCTATAAAGAACTTTGTTTTTTCTTTTAAAAAAATTATTTGATTTAATCAGGGGAATTCAAAGAATGCTTAAAAACAGATCTTTTTATGGCCTTATGAAAGGCCCAATAAAGCTGGAAATCAAGTACACATGAAGGAATGCCTACCTCCAGGGAGCAGGCTTAAAGGGACAGAAGGGGTCCCCAAGATGTCAGGTTGATTAATTTCATACAGTTAAAAAATGTTAGTTTGTTGTGTATTACAGTAAAAACTCATGCAATGATGAATGCTGCACAAAGTTTACATTTAGGGAGGCGGAGTTGGCTTCTTATTTTACCCTAATATTCTTTAGCTGATAGAATATCAGAGCTAAGTGACTTTAGACAACACCTCGTCTTATTCAAGGGGGAGGAAAGAGCAAGAAAGAGTAAATGGCCTTTGCAGTCATGAAGCTGACCCAAGCCAGAGGCCTTTTGTCACTGAAACTGAGGTGACAAAAGAGTTTAAGGTCTTGGACTGTGTCAGAATCTCTGTCCCTAGGCCTTGTTTAGTGTCAAAACTTGCTTATTCAAACAATAGTCCCTGGAGTTAACCAGGCCAGAATGCTTATGAAGTATTTGCACAGTAACTTTTATCTGGCCTCTTAAGCCACTGAACGATCAGAGATCCAGAATCCACCCAGTTTGTGCCGTTCCTTTTGGTTCCTGACCTGGTTATGTGAATGCTGAACTTAAGCACAGAGAGTTTCTGGACCTGATGATAAAAACCTTGTGGACATGGCACTTGGGAAGAAACAAAAACTGGGAAGTTGTCTCATTATTAATTGCAATTCCACCATTTGCTTTTGTTTTTAATCACCCCTTATAGATTAAGAACTAAGGAGCAGAATATATCTTGAAGGAGTCCAATCCCTTCAATTTGCAAATAAGGAGGAGACCCAGAGTGATTGCGCCTTGCCCATGGTTGTACTGTGAGTTTGTAGAAGATGTGACCTACACCATGTTTTCCTGAGTCCTAGTTCAGCTCTCCTTAAACAGCACTGTACTACCACCCCAGGGAAAACTATATACCTTGTCTTGCTAATGATCAGTTTAAAAATGGATAATTATCACATGTGAAGTAGATGACAATGCACAAGCTTGGCCAGCAGCTGACCCCTTTACGCATTGCATTATCATAGCCCAGCTTACAGAGGAAATGAATTCTCTTCTAATCACTTAGTATATTCTGTATATTCTGTTTCTATATAAAAACCTAGACATACTGGTAGCTACCATGAAAATATAAAAATGAATGTAATAGATAAACCTGTGCCAAACACACTTGACCTTAATCAAATGGTGTGTTTTTGAATTGCTCTAGAAGCAAAATAACTCTTTTGGGACTAGCCAGAGCATATTTTGAAATGCTTGTGCCAAGATATCTGCAATGCAGCTACTAGCTGACAATGGTTGGCACTCCTGAATTCATTCAATCCAAGTGTACATGGGTCTCACTTTCAATATAATGGCTGGCTCCATCCTATGGTGCAGGGCTAGCAAGAGTTCCACTGAAGTTAATAGGTCATATTCCTGTTAGTGTGGAGGGAAGCAAACAAAACCAACTGTGAAAATCTACTAAACACTCAAAGCGCTCCTAATTTACTTTTCCAGTGACCCTAGTCTCAGTTACTCAGTATATAGACCACAAATTTTGAGTCATGAGGAGCATTCCTAAGGGGTTTCTTAAGCCTCTTTTATCCTAAATGCTCTTCAGCCACGTCTGCTTTTCAATTAGAAAGTAAGTGATTAATTGATAGCCTTACAAAGTGCAGACATCAAAAGGAGAAAGGGAAACCAAATCCTGCAAGACTGTTTAGGCTAGAAGATAATCAAGTTAGCAGTTCTATCTTTTGGAAAATCAAATCCTCCTTTAAATGAAACATAAATTTTTACTAGTAATAAATTCCTTTCTTAGCATCTTCTTTTCTTCCTTATGCCAATCAATGAAAAGATTTATTTTGATTAGGACACTGGACTGTTATTCAAGATTATGCTGATTTCTGCTTCTTCATTTTTAGATTTGTCTCTCTGATTTCAGGTGCCTGGAAATTCTCAGAATAGCAAAGCTTTTACTCTATAAGTAGGGATTAAAGATTTAAAATACACATGAACACACTAGGCTACTCAATAAATATTGAGTGAATACATGATACCTCTAAGAGAAGTATTTCCCATATAAATGGCTTATAATCTAACTCATTTGCTAAAACTATTTGATTTTACTTAATCTGAATTCAGATGTAACTCTTTGAATATTTCATGCAAAAATATCTGAAATTGTATGTCATCACAGTATTTTTAGGAATGGCAAGTAGACCCTTACATGAGTTGGGACAAAATACAACACTGTGGAATTCTCTTTTTATATAAAGAAGCATCCAGCTATAGTGGAATCAGAACATGTGGAAATAGAGTTCTGAAATCCACCTGACAACTAGCCAGAAGAGAATAGAGACACAGCTTCCAAAAAGAATCATTTCCATTTCCAATATTAACAGTTTTTTAGTCGAATTTCCCTTCACCACATTTGAATAAGACAGTTCCTCATTTAATGAGTTTGAATACAGGAGTAATAGTAAATCTAGGAAAAAGAATGTATTTGAAAAATATTCTGGCCTCTAAATATTTCCTATAAAAATATAATCTCTTCCTTTTAAAACACTTTATATAACAATACTCAAAAATGTTGATGGCATTTTTCCATGTGTCTGATTTTACTACACAATATTTTTTAACTGACTACAGTCTTGACTAAAATTCTAGAAGCCAGACCTTGTTTAGAATGGAGAGTTTAAATCTCAGCAGGATTCTCTTTCCTTGTCATTCTTGTTTCAGGCTGGGGGATTGCTGCCAGGAATTTTCATAGGTAGACCCTTTTGGTCAGCTTTCTAAATATCCGGAATCAAAATATGCTTTCACTGGACTGGTTCGTGAAAGTGATATTTATTCAGTCCTCACATCTGGGGGGTAAATGGGTGCCCCCAAGTAGGAAATGTGGGTGTCTGTCCAAGAGGTGTGGGAGTGCCTGCCACGATTTCCTTTCCAGAGCATTTCTCTCACTGGGTTGGTGCACCCGGAATTCCACTGCTTCCTTCTAAAAATGTTGATATTTCTTCAGCCTTTCTGAATCTTGACAATGATGGTCATGTGCCTGTGGCCACCTACGTCCCTGGATGAGAGGCTGGCAGCCCTAAGGACCACTTATTCTGCTGTCTGTCACACATCATCAGAGTTTCAAAAGCAGACTGGTCAAAGTCAAGTCTATGTGTAAATGTTTAGTCTGAGGTATTTTTGATCTGTTTTTCTTACTATTGACAATTGAAACCTACTCTCCTAGGTTCTTTGGTCCAGGTTGGACCTGACAAAATGAAGTATAAACCATTTTTCTATCTTGACTGTACAAAAAGTAAGATTTTTTTCTGATATGAATATGAAGGAAGTTTATGAGAAACCAAGGACATCTGAAAGTAGTAGAATGATTGTACTTTTTACAGAATAAGGAACAAGTATGAAAGATCCATGGGCTAGGACAATGGAGGGGGACTGAATGTGGGAAGTGGGAGTGGGCAGGGCAGGGGAGAGTAATGAGGGGAAATTGGGGACAACTGTAATTGAACAACAATAAAAAATATTTTAAAATACGCTGCATGGGACGCGATTGATTATGCATCACATTTACACATTTTATTCTAATATCACAGTGCACTCAAATCCCAAGCTTCTCACCATATCTGTGTAGCAAAGATTTAAGGGAGAAAGAAATATTTGCAATCGGCCTGAGGATTTCCATGGCTTATCCCACTGTAGCTGGATGACTTTCCTCTTAAGATGTAGTTTGTTTATTTCATAATTAGGAAGGGTTAAAGTCTAAAATCCAGCCAGTATTATTTTTCCAGCTGTGCTTCTACAACTACAGCAGAATTGGAAAGCATAGACATAACTGTAGACATTTTGATATAATGATTCATCAGGATCTTCTATGAGCATCAAGCCAGCCAGTCAGGCTAGTTCAGCTTTTCAAGGAGGGATGGTCCCAAAAGGGGAAGCTCGACCATGGAAATGACTTTGTAATTTAGGGAATATATCAGGAGCCAAAGATTTAAATGAAGCACTTGACCTTATGAAACCTTTTGATATTCCATAATTCCAAACTGTATATAGGTCTTAGAGTTAGAAGGTGAGGTATAAAATCTGTTTGCTGAGAGATGTTTCTAACTTATTAAATATCAATATGTGAAGGAGGAAAATGACTGAAACATTTTAGAGTTGTTTCCATTGGGCAGCAGCCAAAACAAAACACCCATTATTACAGGGTCAACCTTTATATATCTGAGCAGACTGATGTTCAGATAGAATGCATGTATACATTCAGCATCTGGAAAACTTCTAATAATCCTCAAAATCTTGGTTCAGTGGACTCACCAGAGCTATTAAAATGTTTGGACTGCACTTTCACAAAGGATATTCGGGTGAAGTCAGGTAGCGCCGCCAGGACTTCACTTCAGACCTGACAACGCTTCTCCCCTCTAGCAGGTGTGGGAACTAACAACAGAATCCAGGAAGTGACGGGATGCTTTGTTGCTGTCATTGGTGTGCTCGGTGAAAAACACTACCCTGGGGCACAGGCATGTTCACCCACGTTTCATTTCCCACTAGTTACTGCTAAAAGTTTTGTATGTGAATGTCTATGTTTACAAGGTTTATTTATTCCCAAAATGATGGCGACATAATTTATTCACTAATTTGAGGCAAAAATTTATATAGTGAGTTTAAATTTATGTTTTTTATGTATCTCTAGATATATATATAAAGAATTGGAATATAATTACATTTATGTTATTATAATATAGGATTATTGAAAGTATAAAACAATTATATAAATATGTAAATTGAAATAGGTATATTATATATAACATATGTTTCTATTTACATATTTATATATTATAGTTATAGAATATATAATATTATATATATATAGAGAGAGAGAGAGAGAGAGAGAGATTGTGAATGCTAGCAGTCTGAAATCCACAGAGCCGGTGGGCAGGAGTTGAAGTTGCTGTCTCGATTCCAAGCGCAGTCTGGAAGCAGAATTCTTTCCTCTTCTGGGGACCTCAGTCTTTTCTCTTAAGCCCTTCAACTGGTTAGATGAGGCCCACCTACATTAAAAAGAGTAATCTACTTTACTCAAAGTCTACTTAGTGATTCAAATGTTAATCACATCTAAAATACACCTTCCAAAAATCTAAATGGATACTTGACCAAACACCTGGGCACCATGGCCTAACTAAGCTAATATATAAAATTAACACATAAAATGCTTCCTTAAGCATAATTCAAATCGTTGTCACTTAAACATGCCAGGTGAGTGTGTGGCAAAGTCTAAGTAAACCCACAAACACATACAGTATGAACTATAGGCTTGTCATGCATTATTTTAATCTCACGCTTCCAGTTGTCATTTTGGCACCTTATTTAGACTTTGCCTAGAAAAGATAGCCCTTGGAAGTTATCATGCTTAGCCCCACAGATACACCAGAACAGGGCAAAATTCACTGAAACCTAAATCAACACCATAAATACATTTAGTCAATTCTTCCCATCCCATCCCTTTCTCAGGACTCTATATTTCCCCTGACTGAGGAGCATCTATAAGATAGGCTTCCCCTAGCTAATTTAGTTACACTTCTCATATACAGCATTATGTCAAAACCTCAACTGGGGAGAAAAGAGAAAACTCCTTTTACATGAGCTTTGAACTATGCCTTCTAGGGTCCTAAAGATGTACGACATGTGAAGGTGAATCTGTTACTATTCAATTGATTGATTGTTTAAATTATAATTATTATAAAGCTATAACAAGACCAAGCATCTCTCAATGTTTGAAGAACGTTTTTTTTTTTCTGTCTCATCTGTTGGTTTCCTCCCTTGCATGTGAAAAAAAAGAGAGAGGGTTAGCTCTCTCTCTTTAGCTTCAGCCTTAGCTTCAATGTTCAGAAAACCTTGTTTTCTCACTGATTAGGAATGAACCATTAGAACATGCAAAATCCACTTAGTTGAGAATAAAAACAAAGTAGACATTTTTTAGCATTTGCTTAACAGAAATACATTACTTCATACCTGATTTTTTTTTTCGATATGCTACAATTGGTCATTGATGACCCAGAGTCTTTGGTCAGGAAAAATAATGAAATAAAAAATAATTAAGTTCTGCTCTGTTCCCAGCTTCATAAAAGCTTACCTGTTAAGAAAAAGGTCAAGGTTTCAAGAAAGCACAAAACCAAATGGATAAAAACGTAAAATTTCTTTAGGATCAGGAAACACCTGTTTCCACTATTTCACTTTTACTTTGCCAAAACATTTCCCTTCATGTAACTACCTCTGTGATGTCTGTTACAACATTGGCTTTTAGGGCCATGAACATCTGCTTCTTTGATACTTTAGTGCTGTGGCCTCAGATGTTTTTGATCACACACTCTTCCCTATAAATTGACCACACACTCACATGTAGTAAATTTATTTAGAAGTTATACACCTGTGCCGTCTTATAATATGTACACCATAAAATTATATAAAAATAATTAAAATAAAAAATATATACATATAAGATCTAATATTTTTCCTACATCCTACTGAATCACTTTGTACCTCACAAGGTACACTGCACTTTGCAGACTGCTGCTTCAGCAAAGACTCTCCTGCAGCAAGCCCTTTACTTTCAACAAATTTTCCTTTAATGAAAAAAAAATCTGCAACCCCTAACCCTCACTCTTCTTTTGTAAAAATCCAGGTTGCCTCTATTTCCTTTTTCCAACTGTTACATAAATCTGTTGCTGTCATTACTCTGAATAGACCCTTAGCAAGGTCAATCCCTTATTTCTACACCAAATGGATTGATATATGTGTATTTCAGATTATATACTTAACCTTGCTGCAGCACTGAATACTATTAACCATAATATCCTTAAAATGCTTCTTTTGTTTTTTGCATGATTTGTATGTCAGTCTGGGATCACTACCCTCTGGAACCCAACACACTCTCGACCTTTGAGGGACTGGAAAAAGACAGTGACAGCCTGACACTTAAGTTTCTTTCTCAAAAACTCAGTAAAATGACTAGCATTCCATTCCAATCACACCCATCAAGGAGAGAAAATATGCTTGAATTTGCTTGAGTTGTATACCAAGTCCTGGTCTCCAGAACACTGTGGCTAGTAGTTTGAGGTCTTTTGAGGGAGCAGACTCAGACTGCGGTGGTAGGGTAGGCATGTTCTCCAACACAGCGACCAGGAGAGCATATTTTGCCTCTAGAACAACTTGGGTGGCTCTCTTCTCTATTACTGTCCTCTCTCACATACCCTTTCTTGGACTTTTCCACAGATTTCTCTTCTTCTATACAGTCCTTAATAAAGGTGTTTCCCCATTCTTCCCTGGTTCTTTCTCCATCTTATGCACTCATTCCAAATGCCTGGTTTCTGCAACCACAAACAGTGACTGATCTATAATTCATAGGTTCACAGCATCCCTAACCTCCATATCTGTGGCCTAACTTTGCAATTTGTCCTGAGCAGGAGCCACTCTCTATGCCTCCCTGCTGCCTCTCTGCAGTCACCTCAAGCCCAGCTTCTACAGACTGAGCTCACTACATGTGTCCCCACCAATGACATTGCCAAATATCCCACCCCTACCCCACATATTGCCACCCCTAACCAGCCACCAAACTGAGAGGCATTTTAATTAGACTTTTGCTTTTGTCTAGATGATATATTGGCTCTCACTTGAGATTTCTGTTGAAATGTAATTTCCATTGCTTTAAACTACATGTTAAAGCATCACAATATTCAAAATTGGGCTTCTGTAATAACAGTGAATTAATATTGGTTAATTTATCATATGAATTTAGCATGTAATTTCCCAAATAAATAGCCCCAGGCCATTGCAAAAAGTAATACTGAAGAATGCCTGGGAAATTGTTTGGATATTATCATTTATTATTCACCCCAAACATAGAATGAAAGTATTAATATTCCCATTTCACAGGTAAAGAAATATACTGTTATGTAGAAAGTTTGAGTAACTTGTGCAATATTACAGATCTAGTAAGAGGCTGAGGCAGGTCTTAGCCCATATTCCAGAGCCCAAACTCCTAATGATGGCAATAGGCTTCCTCTTTTGATGTTACGAAAAATGGCATATGATTAAGAATATAGACTTTGAAGTCAAGCAAAATTGGTGTGAGTTATTTCTTGCCAGCTTGGACCAGTTACAAAATCTCAGTGTTTCCTCATGTGTAAAAGGGGGGTAATAGGGAGCTAAGGTTGTTTTATAGAGTAAGTAAGAATGACAGATGTGAAGTGGAGAGCACAGGGCTGGCACATAGATATTATCCAATAATTGGTAACCTAAATGAGGCCATGTGGTTGGGACATGCTCAGCTACTGGTACTTTGGGTTGCCTTGGACAAAGTTTAGTAACTACATTCTAAATGAAAATGCTTATCAAATAAAATAAGTTTTCTAGTGGTGAAATGCCAGTCACTGTGATAGGCAGACAGGTCTTGGACCTAACATGATACATAGCAGACACTGATGGAAGTTATTTCCTTTCCCCTTTCTGATGGTAATATGAAAACTGTGGACGCTGGTCATAGTGCCATAATGGTATCTGAACATTTAATTGGGTAAAATGTAGAATTGCACTTACTGCATAACTGCAGTTTTGCTGAAGGGTAATGAAATGACAGTGAACCACCCAGAAATACCGAGGGATGGGCTCCTAATCCAAATCCATCCAGGTCAGGCTAAAAAGTGGCAATTATCCACTGCAATTTAATAGAAAGCACCTTGGCTCTTTGTGGTTAATCAGGAATTCCAGCATAGTGACTGCTTTTTTGGTACTCAAACCCGGGAAACTACTTCAGGAGGATACTGGAATGTAGAAATCCATTCTCTAGCTCTTCAATTCTGGACGAGTCCCCTGATATTGCACACACTCCCTGACCATCCCCCATTCCCTCTCCTGCTACTCACCCCAGAAGATGAAAAACTTTAGTCCATCTAACATTGAGATCAGGGTGCTACAACACAACTTGAGTTACCTAAATGGATTCTTAAAAAATAAAAAAAAAGCAAGTTCAATGTTTATAATACTGCATTTTGTCTATAATGACTATAGTGTGCATTAGATCTCCAAAACTTATTTATCCACTAGTTGCAAGTTTATATCCTTAAAAATCTCTCTCCTAATCTGCCCCCTCCCCCAAGACTATGGCAACCACTGTTCCACTCTCTGTTTTTACAAGTTCGGCTTCATTAGATTTCACACTTAAGTGATATCATGTATTACTTGTCTTTTTCTGACTTACCTCACTTAACATGATATTCTCAAGGTCCATCCATGTTGTGCAAATGGCAGGATTTTCTTCTTTCTCGTGGCTGAATAATATTCCGGTGTGTGTGTGTGTCACACCTTTGTTATCCATATATCCGTCAACAGACACTTACATTCTATCCTTATCTTGACCGCAAGATAAGAAATGATGCTGCAACAAACATGGGGGTGCATATATATTTTCAAGTTAGTGTTTTTTGTTTTCTTTGGATAAATACCCAGAAGTGGAATTGTTGGATTAAATGGTACTTCTATTTTTAATTAGTTTTTTGATTAATTTCAATCCATACAGTTTCCTATAGTGACTGTACCAATTGGCATCCCCACCAATAGGGCACAAAGGTTCTCCTTTCTTCACATCCTCACCAGCTCTTGTTATTGCTGTCTTCTTGATGGCAGCCATCCTAATAGGTGTGAGGTGATATATCACTGGTCAAATTTATTCCTAGGTATTTTATTGTTTTTGACGCTGTGTGAATGGGGTAATTTCATTGCTTCAAATGTTGTATTGTTAGTGTATTAAAATGCAACTTATTGCTTTACACTGATTTTATATCCTGCAGCTTTACTGAATTTGTTGATTAGTTTCAACAGTTTTTTTTTATTAAGTGTTTGGGATTTTTTATATATAAGGTCATATCATCTGCAAATAGCAATTTTACTTCTTTCTTTGTAGCTTGGATAACTTTCATTTCTTTGTCTTATGTTGTCAGGGGGCTCCACCTTCAGAGCTCCCCCAGATGCCACAGATGAGAATAAGTCTACCAGGACACAATCTGCTTGGGGAGGAAAGGTGGCTGATCTTTCAAAGGGGAAGGGCCTTGAGCCTGTTCCTCGATGGGCTTTGATTGGGTTTAATTTGCATAGGAATACAGGGCATATATGTAAAGCTCATCAATCATTGTCAGGCATTAATGATCAAACAATAGATAACATTCAAAGAATTCTGAGGGCTCATTCTGAGTCAGGGTCAGATAGCCAAAGGGCCATAAAACTTTGGGAAACAAACTCATTTTATGCTTGGACACTTACCACTTAAATTGAGGGTATTCTTATCAAAGCAGGTTTCACAGGATTTTATGCATTCTTTCTTAGGCCTGATCACCCTGGGGAACTGCGAGTTTCAGCAAGGGGCTGCACCCACCTCTGGCATTGTTTCAGACTTAAGTCGGGTGGGGAATGCAGGCAGCCAAGAGATAAGGAGACTTTTTACAGATAGAATGAGGACTCATGCTATGACAAAGTCAAGGGGTAAGGGTCCATCACCCCTTTTCTATAGTCCCCTAAGTCCTTCTCTGATGGCCCCTTCTCAACTGTGCCTGTCTTAGGTCGTCCCTCCCTTGAGGAATCTTACCCACCATTGGCTAACCAATCATCCATAGCCATGGGGCGGGGGCCGGGGGGGGGGGGGGGTTACAGCTTCTGAAACCAGACAGGATGGTTCCCAACATTATGTAATTGCTTTAGCTAGCATCTCCAGTACTATACTGAGTAAGAGTGGTGAGAGAGGCACCATTATCTTGTAGCAGATGTCAGAGGAAAAACTTTCTATTTTTCCCCGTTGAGTATAATGTTAGTTGTGGGTTTGTCAAATGTGGCCTTTATTTTTAGATATATTCCTTCTGTACACAATATGTTGAAAGACTTTATCCTGAAAAGTGTTATATATTTGTCAAATGCTTTTTCTGCACCTGAGATAATCATATGATTTTTATCTTTTATCCTATTAATGTGGTATATTAAAGTTATCAATTTTTATATGTTGAGCCATCCTTGCACCTCAAGGATAAATCCCACTTGGCCATGGTATATAATGCTTTTAATAAGTTACTGAATTCGGTTTGCTAATATCTTATAGAGAATTTCTATGTCCGTATTCATCAAGGATATTGATCTACAGTTTTCTTAAAGTGTCATTATCCAGCTTTAATAACAGAGTAATGCTTGTAGAATGAATTTGGAAGTGCTCCTTCCTCTTCAATTCTTTGGAAGATTATGAAAAGTATTGGCATTAATTCTTTAAATTTTTTATAGAATTCACCAGTGAAACCATCTGGTCTTGTGGTTTTCTGTGTTAGGAGGTTTTTGATTATTAATTCAATTTCTTGTTATTGATCTGTACAGATTATCTATTTCTTCTTTATTCAGGCTTGGTAGGTTGTATGTTTCCAGAAATTTATTCATTTCTCTAGATTATTTCACTTGTTGGCATATATAATTGTTCATAGTAGTCTCTTTTGGCCCTATATATTTTTGTAGTATCAGTTGTAATGTCTCTTCTTTCATTACTGATTTGATTCATTTGAGTCTTTTCTCTTTTTTCTAGCTTAAGGTTTGTTAATTTTGTTTATCTTTTTTAAAAAAGTCACTCTTAGACCTGGTTGGGTAGCTCTGTTGGTTAGAGTATTGTCCTGATATGTCCAGGTTGTGGGTTCAATTCCCAGTCAGGGCACATACAAGAATCAACCAATGAATGCTTGACTAAGAGGAGCAACAACTTGCTCTAATTTTTGTTGATCTTTTCTTGTTTTCCTGGTCTCTATTTTATTTATTTCTGCTCTGATCTTTTGTTATTTCCTTCCATCTGCTAACTTTGTTAAATGGATTCTAGTGAGTGTTGAATAATCAATCTTTCTGAAGTGATACATACAGGATAGATTCTCATTTTTATGGGAATATTTAGTTAAGATTCTCCTGACTGGGAGAAAAAGAGAATGGCCTACCTAAGAATTTCTTTTATGTGAGGCATAAAAAAAAGGAAAAAAGAGAGAAAAGAAAACAATTAATACACTATCTTGTATGAGTCATATATTTCAAATTTTTATTATATCGAATCAAACCTAATGCCAAATGATATATTTATGTATTCACTGGACAAAAATATTTTGAGAATTTACTATGTACTTGAAAAACAAGACAAATCAGTTAGATTCCCTGTCTCTGATGAAATCACAGAGTCATAAAGAAGGCAAACATAAATATACCATTCAAATTTATAGTTTTATGAAAAGGTTGAAAAAGAAAGTAACCAAAGTCTTTAAAGAAAGCTTAGTTTGGAAGGTTGGACAAAACTACCCAGAAATAAGATTTGAACCAGTACTTGAAGAACATGTGGAATTTTAGCAGTTTAAAGGTTAGAATATTCTACACATGAAAAAGCAGTTAAGAGCCAAGGAATAAAGGCATGAAAGAGCTTGGAATGGTCATTAAACAGGGGGAAGTTTTCTATGATTAAAGAAAGAGTGGGGAAAGTAGCTAGAGAAGCTGGAAAAGAAAACAGGTGCAAGTGGGGCTGGCTGGGGTGGCGGGGAGTGGTGGGGGGAAATGGAGACAACTGTACTTGAACAACAACTTTAAAAATGTGAAAACACACACACACAGAGAGAGAAAATAGGGGCAAGTGCCCTGTACACAATACTCAGATATTTGGGATTAACCTCATGGTAACGGGACACAGTGAAGGTTTGTTAAGCAGTGAGGTTATTAGATTTACATTTCAGGAGGATGACTGTGACAGTGGACTGGAAGCAGGGACAGTGGGTAAAGGACCATTACAATAATACTAAAAGAAATGATGAAGGTATGAACAATGCTAAGGGACATCATGTTAATTCCTATCCACTTTAGTTTCAATTCACCTTGTCGAATGAATTGTTCACTATCTGCAGGTTAGCCCGGAGAGGCAAACAGACTGTAACTAGCACTATAGCAAAACGTTTTACTCCATTAAACAATATTTTTGAAAAATGGTCTTGAGTACTGTCATTAGGCTTATAGAGAAACAATTTGGCAATTTCATGGCAAGCCTTCTGATCATAGCTGTGGCAAGGACAGGACTTCTATTTCACATGTTCTTTTAGTCCTTGAGTTTTCTCCGTACTGATTTCCGTACCTGGATCAGAGGCCCCCAGAAGGCTGCTCTGTACCCTGGTCTGCTAACTTGAATCTACTCTCCTACCTCCTGTCACCTCATCATGCTTCTATATTTTCAAATGGATCTCCTTGAACTTGATACTACTTAAAAACATGTCATTGCCATCTTGTTATCAAATTGCTAAAACTATGCATGAATTAACTTGCATTCCTAGAACAGAGTTCTAATTAGATATGGATACCCGCTTGATTCTAAACTGTGAAAAATGTATTGTTATGGTTGGCACCACTCTGGGAGTCCTGTATCTACTCCTACATTTCCTTCAACTTCAGTTCATGCCCATCTGCACTCCTCTGGCATTGGGTGGAGGCATGCATTAATCACTTCCCGGGACATGAAGCTGATAACATGGGGCATATCAGATTCAAAATGAAGATGAGTTGGTGGCCAGTTGGCTAGAAAGTCAAATTACAGCAAAAGTGCAAAAAATTTAGCTTTTCTTTGACCCCAACTATGAGGGTATTATTTTATTATATATTTTTGAAAATCACAAAGAGCAGAGTGCATTTATAGTTCTTTGCCTTTCTTCATCCAGTGAATAAGCAGGCAACATTTTGTATTAAATTTAAAACTTGTTAATTACTTTTGGATTACAGATTTAATTTTTTTACAGATTTATTTTATCTGAACATCTCCATAATGTCTAAATCCACACATCAATTACACACACACACAGTATATGATTTTATTCAAAATCAGATCACATAAAAAATAAAAGTGGAAAATTCCAAAGAAAATGTGATTTCTTTCCAAGAAATCCACTGTACTTTGATTTCAAATACTGACTTTTTTTTTGGAAATCTCCTATTGTTTAAATTGTCTACTTACCAAGATAGGTTCTCAGCTGGAACACCCAAAATCAGGATGTTTCTGCACATATTTTTAAAGTTCATTCACATTTTGTTTGAAAGTAGCAATAAATCAACTTAATTTGAATCATTCCATAAGATCGTATGTCTCTATAAACTTTTCCCTTGAAAATAAAGCATAAAGATATACTTCTGCTTTAATCACTTTTTCTGTTTCAGTGCTGTTTCCAGAGTCCACTGTATGTTCATTTGCATTGGTGATTTATTGATTTATTCACCCATTCAGCAAACATAAAATAGACAACTACTATGTGGCAGATCCTATACTGGGAACTGAGATATAAAGATAAGATTGATATTATAAAGATTAATAACTACCTATAGTCAAAGAGCTCTTGGTCTTGCAGAAGATCTAACATTATCATGCATTTTTACAGGGCATTATAGTTTACAAAGCATTTTCAAACACATTCTCACATTCACATGTCTTTATAACAGCCTGAGGAACTATGCAAGATAGGTGCTGTTAGCCCTGTTTCACAGATGGGTGAGCAGCGTCATCTGCCATTAAGTCTTACTTCATGCTTGATGAACATGAGAGTGGGTTGCAAACCAAATGCAATGAAAATCACCTGAGAAGGTTAAAAAACAACAAGTGCCTGTCCACCCCACTCCAGAGATAAGGATTTTATATGTTTGAGATGGGCTCTGGGCACAGGCAATTATTTAAAGTTCAGGAGATGATTCTACTGTACAGCCAAGGTTGAAAACCACTGCTCTTCTACCATTACTGAAATGCTTGTGGTTCTCCTTGGACACCATACTGTTTCTCTTCTCTGAGTCTTTGCTCCTTCATCCCTGCACTTTCCACTGTATCTTGAGATCCTTCACACACAGCCTTAAACTCCATCTTCATCATCTTTTAAACCACAGTTTTTAGCACACCACCTCATGAACAATCAGACCTGAGTGTTTCTTGAACTGACTTCAACTTGATCATAAAATGTTAGTTTATGTTATTGCTTCTGCCTAATCATCATCTCCTGTATCAAAGGATGAAATCTTTTAGCTGATTGTCAACTAATTCATTTTTGTCCTTCCTCACTAAGGACCTGGGCTCAGTTTGCTGGAGCAAGGCAGATGGACAAATTAAATAATACTGTGATATTCTACACTCCAAATCATCCCTCCTCACTAACTCCTATCCTTTCATACCCCAACTCTTTCCTCATTGTACATTACACAGGAAAGTAAGTTATATGGCCCTTGACTTCCTGATGCCTTGCTAATAAAACCAGTGTTGCTGTCTGAAACCTCACCAGACCTTCATTAAAACATGATTTGTCCCACTGGCCCTTATAGATAATAACCATCTGAGCCAAACATGAAGATTTTCCTAGTTTAGGCCTCAACTGTGGAATCTACAACATCCACCCAATACTCATGAAATTTATATCTAAATAATAGATTGTTACAGTATATTTTTCTAATAGTATTAGCGTTGTTTCTAGGAAATACAAAGCCAAGTACTTTTATTCTGCAAATTAAACTATCAGTATCTTTAAAATAGTTTATGAAAATTAATCCCATGGTAGAAGTAAAATATAAATGCTCTATACTAGCTAGTGGGCTTAAAGTGACTGCTTACTTGATTGTAAATATCAATTCCTATAAATACCAGTATGGTAGAATATTTAAGTATTATCACATTCAACAACTTTATCTTACTGATTTTTGCAAAATTGACAAATAGTATATCTATAGTAGTATCTCTGTCATATACACTGACAAAAAATATGAAATTTCTGTATTAGAGAACAAATGGATTTGGGGCTTGTTTTTGGTTTGCTTTTATCATTTATTTATTTATTTATTTATTTATTATTAAATTCATTGGAGGGATATTGATTAATAAAATTACATAGGTTTCAGGGGTACAATTTTATAATACATCATTTGTGTATTGTATTGTGTGTTCACCACCACAAGTCAAATTTTCTTCCATCACCATTCATCCCCCTTTTACTCTCTCCTCCTCTCCCCACTCCCCTTTCTCTCTGGTAATCACCATGCTGTTGTCTGGATCCATAAGTATTATCCATAACCTTCTTCACCCAGCCCCACAGAGCTTTTTGGCTCCAGTTCCCCACATGGTACCAGGATGAGAACCAATTTTGATCTGGGCATGCAGAAGGATTTGCATGACAGAAGGACCTTGAAATTATGACTCAAGAGTTTTTGTAGAGAAGCTGTCATATCTGCCACTCTTTCCCCCTCTCCAGGGAGAGGCCTTCTCTCTGAAATGTGACCAAAATTTTTCTGGGAAATGAAGAGGAAGGGTTCTACCTTGGACTGTAAGCAAATGGCTCCGGGGAAATGGACCTCTAAATCTTTCTGCAGAAATAGACAATCTTTATCTTTCATCATGTTTGCTATTCAGTTGTAAAGCCTAAACTATGCAAAAATATTAAAATACTCGTGGAGAATTATCTCCCAAGACAAACATACACAGAAATTTTTTAGATAACTTAAAACATCCTTTTTTTTTTGATGAAGTGACATTTAATGAATTTTCACAACTAGAAGCTAAGTGAGAAGTAGCCATACATCCACTCAATAGTGTAAGTCCAGCAGTATCCGCATCAAGGTGAGTTTCCCCACATTTGAGATCCTGGGCCAAGGCATTAGAACAACCTGCTATTTGTCTGCCAGAATGTCGAACATTCTGCATTTAGTGGGACACAAAAGAGAGATGGTTTACTGTTTTGCTAATGCTACTCTCATTATGCCAGGAGGAATCTCCATTTCCTGTCTGTGAAATCTCCGTCTCTATAGTCACTTTTAGTTTCCAGTCACTTTCATTGTCAGAAAGTCCAGTCCAATCAAATAATTTCAAACATTAATCTTATATCTTCCCTTCCTCAAGCTCAAGTTTATCTTTGGCCTGGAGAATACAGACTGAGGAGGGGCATTGGGGTGTTCATAGAATACCTCCTTGTCCCCCTTCTAGGTCTCTTTCTCTTTGAGCATGCTGGGAACAGGGAGCAGAAGTGGATGCTCATTATCAAATGTGTCTTACTATCTCTTGCTACAGTAGTCTTCCCTACAAGATGATCTTAATTTTATGGCTGTCTAGTGGGCACAAAAGTGAATTTTATTTTCTTTCAAATTGAACTAGGTAACTTCTATTATATTATTATTTTTATTTCATTTTGTACTCATTTTCAGGTGTATAGCCTAATGATTTGACAACTACACAATTTATATAGTGTTCCTCTTGAAATTTCCAGTACTCAACTGGCACCATGCATAGTTATTGCAGTGTTATTGACATATTCTCTACGCTTTACTTACTTCCTCGTGACTATTTTGTAAATGGGTTCTTTACAGGATGTTTGTGGAGACTTCTATTGCAGTTTATCAGTAGGGGATTTGTTCCAGCATGACTTTTTTCTGCGTGAATCTCTGTCAGCTCCTTCCCATAATGATCTTGTGTCGGCATCCCCTCGCTTGGGATGCCTTTGAACCACAGGCATTGCAATCATGTTGCCATGACAAACAGTGGAAGTGAGGTGCACTCCGGCTCCACAACTGTACCTCCTTCAGTCCTTCCCCCATCTCTCTAATCTGTATCTCTCCATTTCCCTTTTCACTGCTTAATTTGACACAGAAGACATTTAGCATGTCTGGGTAAACATTTTACCAGATAATGGGATACCAGACTCCTGTTACAGCTGACTCCTCCAGTCTCTCGAGGTGTTTCTTTGGGATCCCTTGGCTTGGGGACCAGAGGAAGAGTGCTTCCACTATTCTACCTTCTCCATGGAAGGGAAGGAAAAGTTCCAGCTCTCTTATCTTAGACTGATCATTCTCAAATTTTTTCCGTATAGACTGATGGGCAGGGTACACTGATTTTGGAAATAAAAGAGCCAGTTTAGACACCTATTAATAAGACCTGAAAAGATATGCCCCCACTAGGATTCATTACTTTATTTGAACATTAGGCAGGTTAACCAATTGTTCTCTTTTTGTATACCTAATTATTCCATAGAGTGCAATTTCTGCTCTTTTACCTTGCTTCTGAGGCAACAAATGCTTTTATTTTACTTAGGTCATCAAGAACTCTACCTGCTGTCATTCAAAACTTTCTCAAAGCACCTTCCTCTTCCTAAACTAAATAATTAATGCTATCTAATGCTAAAAACAATTAGCACAAAAAAACGCTCCCACTGGAAAGGATTGTTTTGAACTCAATCCAATTATTTTCACTGCCTGGTAAGAACAGTGGATTTCCAAAGGTAAAATAGCTTATTCAAGGTATTGACTTAATTAGAATTTTAGCCTCCTGACTTCTGAGAGAGAAAATCCCCTAATACATCATGATGTTTCTCAGGTCTGAATCAACATGACTCAACGATGACATTCACATGAACTGAAAACATTCAGACAATTACACTTACTGGATGACACATCCACCGATGTATCAGGGAGGGACATGGAAAGATCATGGCATACCACAATGGGTCAAATAGGCAGTTTCTACAGTATATAATCAGTCATAAAACTGAGTTAAGTGTTCTGTGAAAGTCAAGCAAGTTAAATACTCATGCTGAGTCATGCTTGAAAATTGCCATGATGTTCTGAGGATGTGCTGGGGTAAGACTGTTGCACAAAAGTATGTATTCAGACAGCGAGTTTGACTTAAAACCACAGAAACCAAGTTTCTGGGCAAAGTGCATCATTTTGCCACTGTTCCCTGCATCTCTAATAACCTCACTATGGTTAACCAGATCAAACTGGAGGTATCAGAGTATAACCTGCAAATGTGCCTCTTGGTGACTCCTCTAGGATGCTGGGAAATTCTAGTACAAGGAATCACTGAAATATGCATATATTTCATATAATAAGCTGTTGCAAGAAGTAGTAAGATCAGTGAATAAGAACTATAATCCCCAAACCATCTTTTCTGCAAGCTTCAAGAAGTTAAACTAACTTGGCCAAAACATTTGTGGGAAATACACTTTTCTTAGGAAAATTGAGGTATGCATATCTTTCAAAAATGTCTTTGGAAACATTTATGGGAGAGTAATCTTGACACCAGGGATAAGGAGAAGAGCCCAAGAAAACTAATTTAGTTCCATAAAGTGGGCATTTCCAAAGTCCAAAAGCAAGAAGACACAAGGCAGAGCAAGGAAACTATATGTATGGACTAGGAGATTATTAGAGTGTTTATATATG